>JAJMSJ010000025.1:0-172310 GCA_030578535.1 Yamadazyma tumulicola | reverse complement strand
TAGCTGGGGTTTCAATAACAACAGTTGGAGGACCACTTACCGGAGTAGTGGTGTAAGTCGTTGTGAAACTGTTGGTACCTGGGATGGTGGTAGTTCTAATAGGTGTTTCGATGACAACAGTTGGAGGACCGCTAGCTGGGGTGGTAGTGTAGGTGGTGGTGTAAGAATTAGTACCGGGGATGGTGGTAGTTCTAATAGGTGTTTCGATGACAACAGTTGGAGGACCGCTAGCTGGGGTGGTAGTATAAGTGGTGGTGTAAGAATTAGTACCGGGGATGGTGGTAGTTCTAATAGGTGTTTCGATGACAACAGTTGGAGGACCGCTAGCTGGGGTGGTAGTGTAGGTGGTGGTGTAAGAATTAGTACCGGGAATGGTGGTGGTTCTTATGGGGGTTTCTATCACAACGGTTGGAGGACCGCTAGCTGGAGTGGTAGTATAAGTGGTGGTGAAACTGTTGGTGCCTGGGATGGTGGTGGTACTAATAGGAGTTTCGATAATAACAGTTGGAGGACCGCTAGCTGGGGTGGTAGTGTAAGTGGTGGTGAAACTGTTGGTACCTGGGATGGTGGTGGTACTAATAGGAGTTTCGATAATAACAGTTGGAGGACCGCTAGCTGGGGTGGTAGTATAAGTGGTGGTGAAACTGTTGGTGCCTGGGATGGTGGTGGTACTAATAGGAGTTTCGATAATAACAGTTGGAGGACCGCTAGCGGGGGTGGTGGTGTAGGTGGTGGTGTAAGAATTAGTACCTGGAATGGTAGTGTAATCTGGAGGGACAAGGATTTCGACTGTTGCAGTGGTGTAACCCGAAGGAGTAATGGTGATGGTACTCTCGTAGGTGTTAGTCCAATAAGATGTTGCGGTGGTCGTAGTTAAACAAGCTTGGACTCCTGCTTTGAGATGATAATATGGCAAAGCAGCTGGCTGCGTTCCATCGGGAAAAGTGGCCTGAAAGCCAATACTGGCTGCGTTGGGACCGAGATTATAATAAAGCATCTCAATTGGATAATATTTACCTGCTTCCAAATCAACGGTTATCAGCAGATGATTTAATCCAATATCTGTAAACAAAGAATAATTGTCTACGTCAGTAGAAGGAGGGCCACAGCAAGGAAATGCCACACCAGCTCCTAATTTTAACATAATGAAATTGTCGGCAGCTGTGAATCTGAAAGTGTAAGAGCCATCTGTGGGAGCTCTAAAGTAGCCACTGTGTCTCAAACCAAAGACTTTAAGGTCTGTTTGCCTACCGTAAATTCGACGGACATATGGTCCAGTCGAGGAAATACTGGGAAAGTAGAAGTTAGTGTTGCTAACCCCATAAACTGTTGCATCTGGGGTCCTGCTACCATAAGATTCAACGGCTGCAAAAAAGTCGCGATTCTGGGGAAGGTTATCGAAATAGTCAACTCGAAGACCAGCATCTGGAGATGAAAGATCACAGCCATCAATAGCTATAACCGTTGATAGTGTAAATATCAAGGATAAGAATATGGAAAGCTTCATGATGAAAATCTGCCGGTTTAAAATTAGTAAAATCTGCCTGAATTTATAGGCGGGATAAGTTATATGATAGCCAGTTTGCGGTTTGCATGGCGGAATATTTTCTTTATGTTGTTCGAGAATAATTTCTTCATTGGTCTAAAGTCTGTCTCCTTCCGGAGACAGGACTCTTCGGACCGTGTAATCCGGTAATTAGCCAAGAATTGCGAGCAGGAAAGGGTGCCAATTGTACAAGACTTACTCCAATGATTGCCATTACATTGAAAATATTACGTTGAAAATATTTTGCTGATGGAAATGAAACAATGAACGAGGTATTTTTTCTTTCAAACTCGGTATCATGTAATTTTCAAATTTAGAAAATCGCCAACTATAGCCTGATCATTCCATTTTTGTATCGCTCAATTTGGACGTACAATGATGTTATACAATGGATGATGCTCCGAATGGTAAGGGTTCGTGACTAGGGTTGGTGAGTTATGCATCTGTAATTATGCAGCTTAACCCGAGACCCAGTACCTTGGCTAATGTTCTAAACCATTCAAGTCCAGTATTCAACTGTCATTGAAGACAGTTTTTTATGAAGTCGATTCTAAGTTGGAACTTGAGCAGTGTGTGCCTTTGGTGTGGTCAAGTGGATGAATCAGAAATGAGGTTTTTTGGTACCGTGTGTACATGTTGGAGTATGAACAATAGGACGATCAAAACTGCTGGTTGCATTCAAGTCCTCGGACAAGATAACGTTTCACTCAATAGGGATGCCGAACAAGCAGAAGAGTAACCAATCGGATGATCAACTACGGAACAAGCTGAATTAGGATACGTTCACAGGAGTTATCAGTCTGCTCGTATCTGTACAAGTTGCTAAGTGTGTATCTTGTATTATCGGACAAAACCCATCCGTACTGCGATTAAGCAAAACCGAAATAATGTTATACGGCAAGGTCAGGTTGACGAGAAGAAATGAGATATAGTGTATTAATGATACATCATCCTGAGAGTACTGGGAATAATTTTAAACGACATGTTGAGGGCAAATACCTACACTTATGGTGAAGAAGCTCAGCGTGTGATAGCGACTATGCCTGATGGGTTCACAACCATGTACGTCTTTGATGTGAGGTATGAAAAAGCTATTAACTCCAATTTCCAATTTTTGCTGGTACTTCCCGTTTGAGAGATAAGTTGCTGGTTTGCCTTATCAGTGCGAGATACGTCTGGCTTAGGAAATTTTTACTCGCATTTTCATTACGAAGGATGAAATTACCGAGTTTTATTACCTTAAACGGCCAAGGAAATATACACGTACGAGGGTGGTGACAGAAAAAGGGAATGAAATAATTGACGAGCAAAAGGCGTATTGAATTGAGATATGCTGTATTGTTTTCTCGGCTGATCGCAAAAGGATACTGGGAAAATTTTTTAATAACGACCCCTATAATTCCACTTTCGAATCCAAGTGTACAATATGGTTAACCAAGCAGTTATTACAGGGACAGGTAATAAAGTATAGAGTAGTTCACTTAGAGGGTTTTTGATTTCCCAGTGAAAAAGAGAAGCACGTTGAAAGTAATTTCGACATTATTAGTGATTCAGATAATGGAGTCTCGTGTTCTGAAAAGACAGCTTGCAATCCAGATACAATCCAGATACAGTTAAGAATGTTTCTTTTTTTCCGTGGCTAGAGAATCTCGCTTCTTTCATCCAGTTTCCTGCGCACGAAATGGGTAGGGTTTTTGCTTATTGACCTTGACTAATCTAACAGCAAGTATCACCATGTGGAGAACTCACCTAAAGAAATACCATTAAGTGAAAAACCCTTAAGTGCTTATCCGCAATTTTAGCAGTTGTAGAAATCTGGTTTGTTTTGACTCCTAACCACATTATATCTTGAACAGAGAAATTCCGTGCCCTTTTGCTTATCTTGCTGTGTTGCCATTTTCTTGGCCCCGAGTATTGAGGTTATGGATGAAGCCGATTATTGTCCGACTAATCGCTCTTGACCATTAATGTACTTCGGGACAATAAGCGAGATTACATCTTTGACTAGGCGTACAACTGTGGATTGTATTTCAACCCTACGTGTCCTCTAGGGCTACCTGTCCATAATCTATATCCGGCAAAATGGGAGTTCCACCTCATTTGTGGTCCACACATTACATTTAGGCGTTGCTTGAAGGATTTTAGAACTTTTGAATGGCATCGTGTCAATCTCTAGTACTTCCTTTCAGGAAGCGATGACGGAAGACCATTGGAAATGAGTGTGAGCCTAGCCTCTCTGGGATATCTATTCAAAGGGTGGTGTAGGCATTTGTGGCCCCCGTTCGTACTTCAAACGTCAAAGAAAATATTTGCTGTCAGTTTACCATTCAATGACATCGAATCTTTACATTGATGGAAAAGAATGGACCGGGACAGTTCAGGTTTACCCCGAGCTTTCGTCATGATTGAACATGAAGTGTCGATCATAGCTGTCGATTGGTAGGGAATATTTCAACAGTCAAGGACTGTGATTAGATTATTTGGCTCGATCAGGAAGCTATTTGTCACTAAAGTCTTGCCATTAACCGAATATTCAAAGCGCGGTCACATAATAGACAACATCACAGACTATTCTCGTCGTTCATCAACTGTGACGGTGAATATTCTTTACTTGAGTTTGTGCGATATTCGGATCGAATAAAGGTTTTTCATTTGCCACTACTAACATTGACTGTTCACGTTTATGCCCGATCTTTTAAATTCCTTCAATCGACAGATATCAATCCATCCTAATTCAGCAACTTTGAGTGGGTCTTCTCCAACAGCCTTTGCGTGGTCTCGACATTGCAATTCAGCCAGACGCACGACCACTCTAGTTCAAGGAAACAAGCAGAAGATCTAGATGTGTTTTGAAGATTCGTAGAAGTTGGGCATGGCAATCATTAAATTGGGCTCTTTCAACCATGATAATCAAATGATTGAGTCGGATACTGTAATCGATGAAGCATCTTCAAGTGTATTTCGACGTTAGAATTAGTTACGGGTGAAGCCTCTAACGGAAGTTCGTTGATCTATAGTAGTGTCGAAGCATATAGAGTGCAACAATAGTTTTTCTCACTACATGGTCGCTTTGAGACTCCTTTTAGTCATGTTTCAGCGGTATACTGACTTTCAAGGACAAAGGTATAAGAAGTAAAGACACAACTAAGCAAAGTTCAGCTATTAGATAATGAATTTATCTCTATATTCAGTTTGCATATTGAATCTCGGTAGCATTTACTAAGGTCAATACACGCTTTTCAAGTTCTTGATGTAGGGGTTTATAAGAAAAAGACTTTGCCAGGGATGACTAATGGTTTGTAGGAAGTTCTAAAGGGGAGGATCGTAGCCAAGCATGACAACATGACAAGGTGACTGCTAGTGGCATTAATCAAAACCTTTAGAGATACATCCTATAACGTCATCATAGTCAATTTCGGAATACAACGGCAACTTCTTGACCAAGTTGTCAGGATAATATTCAGTATAGTTAGACTTGATGGTAGATAATAATTCGTCATACAAAATCTTATACGACGTACCAGTATAATGAATCCCGTCGACCAAGAGTGGTGTTAAATCTCCGTCAAATTGTTCATTCAAAATCACTTCTTCACTGTAACCACTAGCCTCCTGTAAATGTTTCCATAATTCGATAAAAGGAACACCCAACATTTCACATAATTGTTTCAATTTATCGGAATAAAGTTTTGTTCTCTTGTTGCTCGACCATGGATGGCTTAAACCAGTATGTAATTTCGCGTTGTCTATATCATGCAAACCAGGGCCAATCACTATCAACTTGATCCCTTCGGATGTAGCAAGTTCAATCAAGTATTTCATGTTTTCAACGAATCTTTCGATGGGGACGTGTTGAAATGTAGTTGCCGCATCATTAGTGCCAAAGAAAATCGTCATCAACTTAATATTAGATTCAGTCTTCAATATGGCTGGCAATATCACTTTAGCATGGTCAGAATTATACCCTGAAAACCCTCTATTAACAATATCTAGTTTTCTTATGTAAGTCGATGCTAATGCTGCTTCGTAAACAAATCCTACGTCTTGATTGAAACCCATCTCAGTGATGGAATCACCGAAGAGTAGAAATTTACCGTAACTCAACATGCCAAAGACTATTCAATTCTCGAGGAAGTCAATAAGGATTGACTTCACTACAATCAAAAACAGTAATATCTCCGCCATCTTTTCCGCGCACCAACGGATAAAGTCGTGAACAAACCATTATTCTGTTGACTTATCAATAAGCAACGTTATGTGGGGAAGGAGAACGCTTGTCCTTTATCTGCTTACTGAATAATTACAGTAATTGCAATTCCACCGGATTCACTGTCCTGAAAATTTAGCATACATTGTATTTGACAGAATAAGTGTCAAATCTCCGCATTTCTGCGTGATAATTCCGACGACACATCGAATTGAAAATTATGACTCAGTGCTGATCGCGTGTAATTAAGCAAAGGACCTCTTAATCAATCCTTTTACAATCGAAGAGTCATGCTAAAGGTAGCGGGAAATAAGTGAGAGAATTTTGTAGCTGCCACCGATGACTGCTTTTTATAAAAGAGTACAGGCATTCAGCTACTGCAAAATGTCAAGGGTTCGGAATAGTGGACTTCATAGATGGCGAAGATGTTTTTAATTGGTAGGAACCAAATGAGAATCCGCTACCACCAAAACTCGTGTACTGAGATGTCGAGGTTCCAGGGTTTTTAGTCAAGCTATCAGGATAAGAAGAAAGTAGACAACAACAGAATTAATTCCAAACCAGTTTTTAGTAGAAATGTCGTTGTCAAAAATGGTGAAAATTCTTGAATTGATTGACAATTGGTTCTACATTAGAAGCAACTAATTATATTAAATCTTTACGTTCCAGCCCATTACGACACCACTTCCCAAACGGGCAGAGTAAGAAGTGCCATCTCACTTACAAAAGAGTATTCTATCCTGTTTCGAAATTACTATTAGTTATACATTTGGAACACTTCTATTGATCGATTCTATTCATGTTTGAACCGACACCAGTTTCGTGGCTTATGTCGTCATGATCTATTTCCTTTTTGGTAACCTCCTCGTCGCGAGAGCTACCAATTTCCTCCACCTTTGGTAGTCTCCGATTAGTAGTGAATACCCCTCCGATAAAACAGATGGCTGCCCATCCTACGCCAACGTAAAATACGTTGCGGAGGGCGTACATCATTTGGACTTTAACAAAATATTCCCCTTCGTCAGACAAATGCTTCAATACTTCAGTGGATTCCAACAATTGCATTACCGAAAATGACGACAACTGCTGATACAAGGGAGGATTGGTAGTCTTCAACACCTCAACAGCTTTAGGAAACCTGGACTTCAACGTATTATTATACGTGACATCAGCCAAGATTGTTCCCAAAGTTCCACCTAGATTTCTTCCAAACATAAGGAATGCGGTTGCTAAAATCACACCACCATCCGTTTTGGGAGCCTTTATTTGAGTGGCTACTAGACTAGTTTGCGCCACAATCCCACAGCCACAACCAATAAGCACCAAGAGCCCAATTCTTTGGGAGGAGTTGGAGTTCACTGACAACAATGTAACCAATCCAGCTCCAATCAATAACATGGCTGCTCCGACGACCAACGGAGGCTTGATAATGGTGGTTCGCTTGACGCCTATACCCGAGGCCACAGAAAATATCACCAACCCAATAATCGTGGGCAATAAGCTTACTCCAGAATTTAATGAATCGACCCCTCTGATGTTTTGGAAGTAGATTGACAAATAAACGACGATAGACATGAAGTAGGCAAACATTGCCGTAGTACATATTACTCCTGCAGTCAACTGGGGAATCCTCACCACTTCCCAAGGAATCATGGGATAGCTAGTGAAGCAGAAATTCCAAATACAAAATATAATGGTAAAAACAATTCCTAAAACCAAACAAGTTATCACCGCAGCTGATTTCCATCTATATTCATTACTCGACGCAAAAGTCAAGCCCAACAAAAATAGAACTAGTCCGGCAGACAAGAGGAAAGCTCCAATATAATCAATGATGGCTAACTTTTGTCTAAGATTACCCTTAGGCAACGGAGGATTGAAAGACAAGAAAAAACATACCATCGCAACACCGCCAATGGGCAAGTTAATATAAAAACACCATCTCCAGCTGACATTGGTAGTAAAAGCTCCTCCAACTAACGGACCCATGATGGAAGATACGCCCATCACCAACCCAAATGCTGCCATTATCAATGGTCTTAGGTTCATGTTGACAACTTCAGTCACTATAATAAAACACAAAGTCTGAACACAACTCGCTCCAATACCAGCGATAACTCGACCACCAATGAACATGTTCATGGTGTTCGACAACGCACACACTAGCGAGCCAACTTCGAAAACAAACACCCCTCCCAACAAGAGATACTTTCTACCAAAAGCAATGGACAACTTTCCCCACATAGCTGACAAGACGGTCATGGGAAGCATGAAAGCAGTAACGGTCCACGACACTTTATCAAAACTATGAAATTCGTTGGATATCTCCGTGAGAACTGCTGAAACAATCGTTTGATCTAATCCCACCAAAAACATATTCAAAAAAACTGAAATCAAACATGCCACCAATTTTACTCCTTGTAGATACTGCTCTTCTCTGGTAGTTCCGTCCCCGGCATCAGCTTCTACAAATTTCTTCTTTTGGGTTTCTTCACTCATGATGAGAAGCCTCCTTATGGGAGTTTTTATACACCAAATGGCGAGCGGCTGTGGGTGTACGGTGGTGTGTGAGCGGCGGGCGGCGGGCGGCGGGCGGAAAACACTGTTTGTGAAATATCCGTCTCTACATTGTCAATTAGCGTTTCGTTTAGTTAATCATTTTTCCTCGGGGACTTTGAAATAGGTATCCTTATAATTGACTGGAAGATCTTATAGTATTTTATGTTCTAGGATAAGAGTTATTCGTCATTACTGACACAGACTCTTCTTCATGAGTGGTATTGGGAGGTCGCGGAGAAACGGAAAACGGCTGAAACGAGCTAGTTGGAAAAAACGAGCTATTTGGAAAAGAATCTTTCTCGCTGTGTCAATGGAATTAGCGAAGACCAACGCGGTTACTTCATATACCAATAAGAAACAGTATAGTCTCTCTCTGATGGTCCACACTTAACTAGGGCTTCTGTGATTTTAGCTGACACAATTTCCTTGGGTTTGGCATCTTTTTCCGAAGGGTTTTCAACTTTGAAATTCAATTTTCCGAAACGGAGTTAAGTTTGAGATACAACATTTTTAATTCTATGGAGTTCATATAAACTTGTAAAGTGGCACAATGATTCACAGGGACAGTTTTTAATAGAATGCCGGCACAGCTAATTTTGCGGGCATGATTTATGTCACACAGTAAAAGCCGTGGCAGGATTTCAGCCTGCTAATGCCACCAATAAGTGTCCAAAGTGGTAACCTCAACAGAGACCTCCCAATCATTTTCGGAAGATGCGTTTCAGCTCCAATGAAAGGGAAAGGACAACAGAATTAGCTACCCATTCCTACTCTCACCATCTAACTATCTGATCACAATCTCGAGTTCTGCAACTGCTAACTAAAAACCGACTTTGGAACTCATGGTCTTTGAAAATCATGACCCAAAGGAAAGTCAAATGGGAGGAGACAATTTTATTTTCAGTCTCTACCCACTTTAGCCTATAAAAGTTGCCGATCTCATGAATATCATCCTCATGGCGCTTGTGATTGCAATCTTTTAAGAGCTCCTTTTCATTTTAATTTAGGCTCAAACCACACGTTTTCACTCAACGGACAACACACCTACGGCATTGTGGTGGCACTAAACCCTGGTGTGATTTCGTAGTTGAAGCAACAATAAAACTAAATCACATCTATTCAGCTGTCAAGACTCTCAATCACATTTCCTAATGAGGAAATTTTTTTTATTGACATCAACACAACCTCATGGAGCACTATAAAACCTTAGATTTCCTAGCCTTTGATACCATCGAAGTATCTTTGGAAGCGAACGAGACTACATTCGAAAATGAAGCTCATCCAGTTATTTTTTCCACTTTTTTTTATATTCAACTTCACGTTTTCCATTCCTCTCGAAACTACTACTATAGCTAAGAGGGATTATGCAATCTTAACGGAATTTTTTGAACTTATTGAGAAGACAGGTTTAGCTGTAGATATCATTAAGATCTTGGCCACTAACAAGATCACTGAGCCTATAGTTGTCCAAGCTGTTACCCTTTTTGTTCAAAGCGCTAATTTAGAAGACTTGTTGATCAGTGTTGATAAATCAGGTTTGACCGTTGATATTATTTTAAAGGTTTTACAAGATCCAGCTTTCTTTCCTGGCGTATACGACATTGTTGATGGGTTGAAGAACGGAGCTCCAACTACTCCTTCTCAAGCTGCTCCCGATACTGTCGCCTTAGCTACTGATTTAGCCCAGGTAGCCAACTCGTACAACAGTTTAAGTAATGACGGTTTGGGTGATGTAATTGGTGAAATTAGTAGTAATTTGGGAATTGGAGGTAATGGTGGAATTTTCTCCTTTTTGAACCCTGTTTTATCGTTGGTGGGATTGAGTGATCGTAAAGCCCCCAGTGGTGGTTCCAGCAGTCAGATTTCATTGAGTCCTAGTGCCACAGCAGCGGTTTCTGGAGACGCGGCAGTTGCTTCAGCTACAGCTACAGACTCGAAGGGTAGCACACCAACTGGAACTACTTCAACTGCTGCTTCCACCACTGCTGCTTCTACTACAGCTTCTGCAACTTCCACTCCCACCGGGAGCTCCAGTTCAGGATCAGGATCTAATAACTGGTTCAGTGGGATATTTGACACTGTCAGAGGCTGGTTTGGAAAACGTGATTTGGAAGAACTTACTAAAAGAGCTACTCTTGTCACTAGAGAGAACCAAATTCTTAACAACTTAGTGGATTCGTTGGCAAAGTCTGGTTTGGCTATGCAAGTTGTGGATGCTATAATTAAAGATTCTGATTTCCATCCATTTGTTAGAGATTTAATTATCCAAATTGTCAAGAAGAAAGCCATTACAATCGAAGAATTAAAGAATGCCTTGGATGCTTCTAACCTATTGAATAATGGATTTATTGATACTTTAACCAGCCCAGATCTTGGAATCACCATCACATAACCAAGCTCGAAATTGAGAGTGTAATTGAATTTCAAAAAACTAAAAGCGTACCACTGGGGGGTCTGAGTAATGTTTATTATACCATAAATTACAAAATCTCTCTGTATCTTCCAACGTTCCTGTAACAGGAGCGCTCTATTAAAGCTTGAAAGTCGACTTGATATAGTCAATCATTTCGGCATATTTGGGCCTGAACGCCCAATGCAGTTGAATGTGGTTAACCTCCACGCCCAATTGTCTGGCCCAAGTAAACACTAACCCTGGATTTTCTAAAAATTGAGTTCCAATAAAGGCAAAATCGAAATTTCCATTTTCGATCAAGTCGTTGACCTTATGAGAGTCGTTTAGTTTCCCCACAGTAGCAACCAATCCTTTATTCCCTACAGCTTTCTTGATCTTTGTAGCAAACTCCACGTGACTACCAAATTCAACCTTTGGTCTATCAGCGTTGGAATCATTACCACCAGAAGATATATCAAGTAAATGAATCCCATGAGCAAAGATAATAGGAGCTAACTTTATGGAATCCTCAACGGTCCAAGCATCAGGGTTGGCGGGGTGTAACTCCGAAGCACTGATCCTCAACAACACAGGGTAGCCTTTAGGAACGTTAGCTTTGACTTCATCGATAACCTCTGTCAAAAACCTGATTCTGTTTTCAAAAGACCCTCCGTATTTGTCTGTTCTTTTGTTGGAATGTGCAGACAAAAACTGTGCAATCAAGTACCCGTGTGCCCCATGGATTTCAACGAAATCAAATCCAGAAATCTCCACTGCTCTTTTAGCTGCTTGGCCGAATTGTCTGACAATCACCCCAATTTCTGCAATAGTCAATTCACGAGGAGTGAATAATCTCCCATTGGGTCTATAAGGCACAGCACTTGGTCCAACAACGTCTTGTTTAACACCACGAGGATCCCAGTTTTCTAAATATTGAAACAATGGTGATTGTTGTGCCTTTCTTCCCGCATGACCAATTTGAATGCCTATTCTTGATGTATTAGCGTGGGCATATGCAACAATAGGTTTGAACTTCTCAGCCTGACTATCTTTCCAGATTCCCAAATCGACCACACTGGTTCCGGAGTTTGCTGATACCGCAGAAACTTCGACTACTACCAAACCAGGACCCCTGGTGGTCAAGGATCCGTAATGGACTTTGTGGTACTCTGTCACTTCACCGTTATCAGCAGTGTATTGGCACATGGGAGAAACTCCAATTCGATTGGGTACAGTTACATTTCCGATCTTCAAAGGTTGAAATAACTTAGGAGTGGTTTGGGTCAATTGCAATGGAGATCCCACAATCGCCTCAGGCTGGGGATATTCGTAAGGTAACCCTTTGGATAATGGATATGGAGGGGACATGTTAAAAGTAGTTCTTTCAAAAAAATGAGTATGAGAGCTGTGGCACGAAATGGGATGAATTAGTGGGGCTCGGATATATTGAAGTGAGAAGTTGAAATAGCCACCTCATTGCTGATATGATTGACTGGATGGAGGCACGCAGCAAATGTTGACATGCTGTGCAGGGAATCTATCATAGGAGCAAATGTTTATGTATTTTCCTCGGAATGTATCAAGGCATTGCCCTAAGTATTTGTAATCTGGTGTTGGATCTACGCTGCGAATATTGTCCAAAATGATATTGTGATTGCTAAGTATGTCAATCATGACGTGGTTTCAGCAAGGGGGTTGAGTTAGATATGAGATATCGCAATTGGGAATTGGCTGCAAATTTGAAAATGCAATTTTAGATTGCAAGTTTGGTTTGGACCAACATCAGGATGCAGGCACCTGTCAGAATACAGCCAGACGAGACAATTGACATATACATACTAGAGTATACTCTAACATCGATACTATTTATATTCGGCGAACTTCCAATCTATTTGTATTTGGGATAATATTTGTTGAATAAGTATCCATCAACTAACACTAATCCCGTCAAAATTGATGCATGGATACCCAAGGTCAAATTGTTATTATAGTTGATGCGGTGTCTTTCCAAGTAACCAAAATAACCTGCAACTACGGCAGATACTCCAACTAAACTTTGAGCAACCACTACGGGATTTTTAAATTCGTCTATAGTCAATTGTCCATATTTAATTGATTGTTTTTTGGTGGTAATCCCCAATTCGTAAACTTTGGAATTTATTTTGGAAAAACCCGCCTTCAAGTTGTTGAAAACTCTTGTGACCAAATCTTCGCCTCGAGCCCTAGCTTCGTCAATCTCCTTCTCAACCTCTTTGGAAAAATCCTTTACTTTAGACAAATCAATTTTGGTGCTGTCTTTGGACTGATACTCCCCTAACTTCGATTCAGGGATGATTTCAATATTTCCATTAGGGCGTGTTTTTTCTACCGAGGGAGGAGCAGGGATTTTTTCGGCTCCAACAGGACCTGATGATTTAGCAGCTTCAGCGTATGACATTCTTCAATCAACACAATTTCGATGTATTTAAAAAAATTACCAGTAAACTAGTTTATGGTTTTCCCCAAAATTAAAGGAAATTTATCCCTTAAATATCTTTTTTTATTGATAAATCACTGAAGACTATATACAGGTGTCATTACAGTAGCAATTTAAACCTAAACTATGGAAGTTTAACCAAACTGTCGAAGGAAACGGAGGAAAACTGGGCATGGAGGTGGTACGAGTCCTAAAGAGGAAGCAGCTGAAGATTTGGGGCTTTTCGCCTTATAATGATGCATTTGCGGTTATCTCTCTATCGACAGAAGATTTGATATCTGGGGTATTGTGCGATAGCATATCTCACAAAACAAAGCTTCAAAAAGAGTAGTTCGACAACAGAGAGAAAGAGGAAAGCGGTATCTTGCTACCAGAGAAGCCAATATGGCCAATACTATAACCCATTTGGCCACCCTTCTAATAGTTCCTACTTTATCGCGTCAGTAATAGCAAATAATCCGCAAGTCTCTTGCTGTCGCGTAAGAGCCGGCTGGATAAATAGTCACATGATTATATAGGGTTTAGCCCTGTTTTATTGTGACAGCGACTGATTAATGTCTCTGATGTCGTAATTTGTGACGATATCGAGAAGATTTTTTTTGAAAAACTTTTTATAGCTACTTGTCGATTGAAAACCAACACCCCCGGCTTTCCACGTAACATTCCGACAATACATACAGAGTTGAATAAAATATGAGTGAACCCCAAGCTGCATCAGGTCAACAACCTCCAAGAAGAAGAAACTTTGGTGGTAAAGGTGGTAGACCAAGAAGAGGAAGAAGAGATGAAGAAAAAGGTTGGACTCCAGTCACCAAATTGGGTAGATTGGTGAAAGCCGGAAAGATCTCCACCATCGAAGAGATCTACTTACACTCCTTACCTATCAAGGAATACCAGGTTATTGACCAATTATTACCTGAATTAAAAGATGAGGTGATGAAGATCAGATCTGTTCAAAAGCAAACCAGAGCTGGTCAAAGAACTAGAATGAAGGCTGTTGTTATCATTGGTGATTCTAACGGTCATGTTGGTTTAGGTATTAAGACTGCTAAGGAAGTTGCCTCTGCTATCAAAGCTGCTATTGTCATTGCCAAGTTATCTATTATCCCAATCAGAAGAGGTTACTGGGGTTCTAACTTAGGTGCTCCTCATTCTATTGCTTCTAAGACTTCAGGTAAATGTGGTTCAGTTACTGTTAGATTAATCCCTGCCCCAAGAGGTAAAGGTATTGTGGCTTCTCCTGTTGTTAAGAAATTGATGCAATTAGCTGGTATCGAAGATGTCTATACTTCTTCTTCTGGTTCTACCAGAACTACTGAAAACACTTTGAAAGCTGCTTTCACTGCTATCGGTAACACCTACGGTTTCTTGACTCCTAACTTATGGGCTGAAGCTCCATTGGCTCCTTCTCCATTAGATGTCTACGCTGAAGAAGCTGCTATTGGTAAAAGAAGATATTAATTGTAATATACTTTGTGATATTTAATTATTCACTCTGAAAACTCTATATAGTAATGACTGAGCACTCACTGACCCTGCTAGTTTTACTATTGCCCTCTAATGACATTTGAAGAGAATCTTGAGAACAGGTCGCTACTATGTCATTATGTTATATTATGCTATCGTAAACTACATTATCTTCATGTCGTCACACGCTATTATATATAGCGTATGAATAATACCATCGCTAGTTAGTCAGGATCAGTTCCAGGACTCCGCAATAGCAAATTTTAATTTTTTTATAGTTCAGGCTGTTTTAGCCTTTCTTTTGTAGGTGTTTTTACCTAATCTTTATTTTTTGTTTAATTTTTATTTTAACAATATACAATCTAATAAACAATCAAATCATTGGTTGTTCAGCTCTTTCCATTACTTGATCATCGGGAACTGCAAAACTTCTTTGATCAGTACTGTCTTTAATCCAAACATTGGAAGCCTGCCCCTGATTTTTGCCTTCAGGATGTTGGAACATACATCCCTTGTTAGTACAATTCACACCGAACTTACATACTTCATCTATAGGATGAACGAATGTACAATCAATTCTTTGACAATCTGCTCCATTCTTGCAAGGAACAGTTGAAGTGGCATGACGTTTAGGACAATTGGCTTTAGTACAATGGAGTCCAAATTTACATTGTTCCAAACTGGGTTGGAATTTGGGGTTACCACCGGCATTAAAACTTCCATGCCCTTCAATACTAGGAGATAAATAACCAGGAGACGGATGAGCTTTTCTACAGCCATTGTTCTTACAGCTTTTACCGTCTTCACACCAAACTAACTCGATAACTTTAGCTTCGACGTTAGCCGGGGTTGGATGTCCAAAAGGACACAATTCTTTGGAGCACAAAATTCCAAATTTACAAATTGCAATGCCGGTTTCGACTGGTTGGGGAGGATATGGTTGGAAGTTGCTATAGTGATTATTTCTTCTTTGGTTTTTCCTTTCCAAATACTCTTGTTTGCTTACCTCCAATTTCGCCATTAATTCTTGATCCTGGTCGGGATGTAAAAAGTTACACGTACCAGGAGGATTAGGGCAGTTGGGATAAGCGTTACACACTTTCGTGGGATGGGAGAATCTGCATTCTTTATTCGGACACCCGGGGAAGTCTTTACAGCGTCCTTTTGGTGGTTTACTAACGAATTTAGTATTATCAGTGATATTTACGTCTTGCATGTTCATCATTCTTTCGAAATTACTAGAATTTTGCGTGGCATATGACTTCCTGCCTCCCCTACCATGACTTCCTGCCTTTCCAATTCCACCTCTACCCCCTCCTCGCTTGGACCCACCACGGGGCCTAGAAGGAATGGAAAAATCCACCCGATCCTCATGCATATTGTCATCGTCAGGACTCATAGACTTCAACGGCTGTTCAAATTTCATGGTGCCATTACTTTGGAAGATTGGTCCCTCAGATTGAGGTGCAGCCTCAAGAGGAGAAGCTATTGATTGTTGTGGTTGAACTTGAGTCTGTTCGTCAGGTGGCGCCAGAGAGTTCATTGAGGTTTTCTCCTGTGATATAGATGACTCTTGTACTTGCTGTTCCATAATTTTTTTGATTTCAACAAACAAACTTTGCACAAAGCCCTCGTCAATAGGAATATCACTCAACTCTTTAACCTCGCTAACAATCTCTGCCGGTACCTTATTTCCCCCAATCAACACCAAGATATATTCAGCCACGTCTTCTGCTTCATCTGGGATGTTGAAACGATTGATCAACTCGTGGATTAAAATGGGCTTAACCTGTTTGCCTACTCCTCCTTCAGGATCAAATGACATCGTTGTTGGAAGATTTATTTTCCTGAGTTTTTTGAAGGCGAGAATGCGAAAATTATCTCCGTTTTTAACTCCGTGAAGACTGCGCTAGTTATATATTATACTAATTGGAACATCTCTTCAGTGATGTCCCCAACTAACTGCTTAATCACGACTATGATTTTGTCCAACTCTTCAGTTATTGTTGTAGTAACTAGAATGTAAGTGTATAACAATACATAGTCTTCATTAGATAGTATAGACACTGACCTATCGCCATTGGCAGATATGTTAGCGGAACGAACTTCATTTAATTTGAAAAGTAGCCTGTCCTTGGCATGTTCTGTTGAAGCGGGCTTGCTAGGTAGTGGGAACTGTAACTTTAAAGAGCTTGCAATCATGTAGAATATTAAGAAAATCCGATGTTCCAATTCATGGCGTTCTTGTTCGATATATCGGATTACGAACTCTTCGTTATCACCAAGCACTGTATCAACTTCGATCATTAATATCATATTGTGGTAGGCATCGATTATATTGGAAGTGTGTTGGATTAATTTCTCGTACAAGGATTTAGGGAACCTTCCTTTAAGTCTGAACTCTAATGGGGCTTGTTTTAACAATAATTCTAGTTCATCCAAGAATCCGTTGAGCCCCATTTCCCCCTTGAGACTTATCAACTTGTACTTTCCAATAGTTGGTTCGTACTTGTAATCTAACGGATCACTATTCCAAATAATACCTAATCTTAACCATAAGATGGTTAATCCATTCTTCAATCTGGAACGGGCACTGTTAGGTACGAAAATGGATGCCATCGTTATAGCCCAGATCACTCCAATACTGACTGATATGAATCGGTGGAATGCAATCTCTCCAATTATAGGATTATCCCCACCTTCATTATCATCTTCCTGATCATGTTGTTCGATTGTATAGGAATAAAGGGCGGTCAAATTGTATGTTAATAAGATAAATCGACCAAAAGCATTATTTCTTTTCCAGTATATGATGATATAGAAGCAAGGAATACTTAGGAGAAATCCCACCAATCCAAGAGCAATAGGATGCCCGTCGAAAGATAACCAAACGATGTAAGCAACCGCAGACCCCAAAAAGGTCCCCAAGAATCGCCATTTAACTGTCATTTGCGTACCGCCCAAACTTTTGTTCATCATGATACAGTAGATTGTTAATGACCACTCACCTCTCCATGTATTGAAGAACATTTTAGTTTTCGGAAGGAAGGCGAATAAAGACAATACAAAAGCTCCAAGCCCTACTCTGAACCCAAATTGAACATCGGTTCTCCTCAACACTTTCAAATAACTCCATAGCTGATAGGAGTAGTAGTCGGTGTAATCAGTCTTATCTTCGTGATTGAGGGAATACTGATGCTGAATAAAAATCAATGCATCGTTAATATTGTTCTCGTCAATCTTGGTCGGTTTTGCTTCAGTCTTATGCCATAATTTCAACCAGTTCCAACTTCTCACCTTCAAATTCTCATTCAAATCGTCATTATACTCATGTAAAACATTCAAGAAATCGGACAATTCCTTACCAAACAATTGCAATAGGGACGAGAAATTTCCACACAATGCTGTGATTTCTTCTAGATCGGTCTTTGTTAAGTCATTTTTACTGTTAAATATTTCTTGACTGTACAATTTGTCAAACGACTTGAGCTGCTTGTCATCAAACAAGGCAACTGCAATAGCCAATGATCGCTTGAACTTTTGTGTTTTTACTAACGAACCAGGAGACGTTCTTGAATCAAATGGGATATCATTCAATATATTCTTTATTGTGAAGATAAATGCTTTCATTGAAGGTGCCAAGTAGTACACGAACAAATCGAATATTTGACTCGAATTAATAGCCACATAGTCCATGTCATCACCGTTGCTACCATTACCGATATTGGCCAAATTTTCTACCAGCTGAGATACCAAAATACTGGAATGATAACTCTCTAGACTGGACGCAACTGAGGAAGAAGAACTGTTGTCGTCCTCGTGTAGTAATTGCCATTGCATATCGCTAGAACTTCTCAATGCAAATAAATGATTGGCTAAACTCTTAGTGACGTCAACAATCTGCTTTAGATGCTCCCATTCCACTTCCTTACCTCTAAGTAACAACTCATACTTCGACTCCTGTAAGTTTTTGTCCATGCCACGAATCTTGGTTTTTAACCTATTGAAGATTTCGTTGTCCTGATTTGTCAATTTCTCCCCAGTCAAGAACCGTTTGGCAACAATGGATAGCAACATTGACATGATCTTGAAGCACTCGTTTAATTCGTTTCTCAAATTTGTTAGAGCCTCTTGAGGGTATATAAGGTAACATATTGACACGGTGATAATACATCCCAACACAACAATTCTCAATGTTGCCGTCAATCTCTCAATAGGAATGTCTGCCCCATCCATACTTCCTTCCTTGATGATACACGCCACAACAGAAATCGATGCTAGTGAGCATGCAGTGTTGAAAGTTTCCTTATTCACTTTTTGTTTCATAAAGGCAATTATCCCTAGACTGGTGGATGAAATGATGAGGTCAATTGCATAACTTAACTCTTCACTACCCTTTATGTAAAAATATGATGACAAGTATCGACTTGCAAAACTTATCGAGAAACTATAAATTAACGAAATTACCACATAAACTAGTGTAATATGCATCGACCCTTTGGTTCTTGAAGGGTGGAAGTACACCACCACTGTGGCAACAACATGTTTGAAGTCAGAAACCCCTAAAATTCTATTGAATGGTGCCCAATATACTCCTAACGAGGCAATTAAGTACGCAATGGAACATTTGATAACGCTTTTAAACTTCTCATCATTATAGATTTCGTGAAACTGATGATTCACGTAGTATATCACAAGACGAAACTTATCCAATGTCGATATATCCAGTGATAACGATGGGAACACATGAGTGGTATCACTGGCATGCTCATTCCCTTCCAGCCCTTCTAAGGTACCGTTTTCAAATCTTTCATAGGTAGAATTGGAAAAAGATAACGGTCGGCGAACTCGTTCCCCAGTATGAGGTAGTATAACAGAACTGATTCTTTGAATTTTGCGATTCGTGGGGTTGTCTATAACATAGTTTAAGTCAATTTCACTATTTCTATTTAATAGCGGATGTCTATCATCTGACATTTCATAGATAATTTCGCATTATGGAGATAGGATGTTATTATGATATGTGCCTATCTAAGGAGATAGTAAGAATAAGTTGGGCATCCTGATTCGAAGTACTGGAGCCGAAGTCATGTTTTCAAGCTTTCCATTCGTGCTCGTGAATCAATTCTATACATAGAGCAACCTACAACACAATTTCTGATGAAGAACAAAATCGTTTAATAATGAAGAGCCGGATTTCAGCATAATTACCTTTCTATGCAACTTGGGAAGTTGTTGTAAATTTGGTAACACGATTCGTATTTTCATTACTTTGTTATAATGACGAATCGAGTCTTGAAATTCACATAGGACAATCATAGTTCAAAAAGTATTTTGCAGCGTTAATAATTCATTGATTTTAGGAACATCTACGTCTTTGTCATTTAACTCGCATCCTCTTGTTTGAAAAATGCTTCTGTAGACCTCTAGTCATCCAGTACCTCCAGTTGTCCTACAGTTATGAGACATCCAAGAGAGAAAATTTCAGCCAAATACAGAAACCTTCGACACCTCTGAAGATTACGCTCCTCCATCTCAATAATTGCAAGTACCGCAAGCGCTTCCAGTGGCAAGTCCGGGCCGTCCTTCTAGTGTACATTCACCCAGGGAGATTCAGTCTCGTTGTTTTCTTTGCCATTCCCACAGTAGCACCTTTCCTCACATATATTCACAATACTCTGTTGATTATTTTCTCTCCACGAGTCCCCAGCTGCTGTCTCCATTCTAGCAAATTTCCTCGTGTTTTCTCTTTTGTTCTTTTATACTTCATCCCTTGGAGGGTCTAACGATATGATTCATTAACAAAATACCAATATCTGTGATGAGAGAGGATATACATTCAGCTGGTTTGAATCAATACTTCCTCTTTCAAAAACCCTCGTCACTGGTGAAAACAAATGGCTTGTTCAATTTCTCTGTGTTGTTTGCCATAGTTTTAATCAAGACCACATCTCTAATGTCAATTACTATCCTAAAGGTGCAATCTAAACTATGTCCATACTGACGCGCGCAAAATTAAATATGTCTGCTGTGAATGATGAGTTAGAGTTCTTATCGACGCAAATGCAATCGGCGTACGAGGAAAGTGAACTCAAACATCACCACCAGTTGTTGGTAGATTCCAAGGTTGCCCAGCTTCAAAAATTCAAACTCGATACTCCTCTGGTAAAGCCTAAAAAACTTCCAATATCCAAAAAGACCAAACCTAAGAGACACAGCGGTAAACGAATAAAAACGCTAACCAGTCACGTAAACGAGTTGTTCGGCACCGACTCCTCAGAACCATCTCCTCAAGGCGCCATGTCTATTGTGGAGTACTTTAGTGGTAAAAAACGAAAGGTTAAAGAAATTTTGAGCAAATTAGAATCCGACAGCTTTAACGGAAGAAGTACGTTTAGGGGATATGATGGGAAGTTACCTTATAGCAAAGAAGAATGGGAGGAAATGGTTGAGGCAATCAAGAAGCATCTTCCCCCTCTATCCAATGCCACTTCTAACACCCTCAAAACCATCACTCGCAGGATTGAGAGAGAGAATCTGCAGACAGCTGATGGTTTATGGGTTCAAGCGTCACGCCAGCCTAGCAACGAGTTGACTTATAATGATTTAAGGCTACTTTATGATTTAAATTCCGATCAGATGGATTTACAGACTGACCAAGATAGTGATTACGATGATAATGAAATACCCGACTCCAGCTCCGAGCCAGAACTACTCGAATACAACATTTTAGCTCAACCAAAACAATCAGTAACCATTCCACAATCATTTAACAGTACAGCCCTAGGTTCAAAGGAGATAATTGTTTGCTCCTCGTCAGATAATTCCCCAGTTCAATCCACATTCACCACACCAAAGAAAATCCTACCCAATCGTTTCAAAACTCCCCAGAAAATATCCCCCGCAAGATCTTCTTCACAGTTCGTATCACAGATTAATCTTACTCCTCCTGATTTCAGTCTCGACACCCAATCCATTTACGCTACCGCGTCGTCCCAGTTCTATTCCCCCCAATTCAAAACCAAGATAATTGAAATCAAAGGAGATTTCAAAATTGAAGACAAAGTCACTGAGAATTACAAAATCAAAAAAATCGGGCAACGACATAACTCCGCCAAAGAAGAGATTGAAGATTCTGAAGAGGAAGATGATGACAATGAAATTAGCATAATTGAAATTTCAACTTTAGTTAATGATGACGATGTTGATTACGACAGAAATGACAATTCGGTGATTCAGGTGCCTTCAAGTCCTGGCACAGAGCTACCTCAAGAAACCATCGACAACATCACGAAGCTCTCTAATACTCAATTAAGACAGACCTTTATGTATTTGGGGATTAAACCAGTCAAATCGAAGAATGCCATGATTGGAATCTTGAATAATCTCAACAAAGTTATTGGCAAGAATACTGCTGAGTTATCGCCAGCACAGTTCAATCATGAATTGTACACCAAACTAGCACAAATTATAAAGACCAATGTTGAATTATATGAAAAAATTATAACCTACGAACCGATTTCCATAATTGACTTACATAGGTGGCTACAGTCGCAAAACCTAGTTGTAGAACTCGATTTATTAGAGAACTTCTGCGACTTTCAGGGCATATGTACTACCAATCAAGTCCAAAGGGAGGTAAAGAAAACTGAATGAAATTTTGCTGTATTTCAGATCATGTATACTTTGATGAAAATAATATTGATGTCTAAATCTCCCAAAATCATTTACTACACACCGTCAAAAACCCGAGTAACAAATATCTCTACACCTGCACTATATATACTTCTTATGGTCCGCATCAATACCATCGTCTATCAATTTCTCATTCAAATATGATAATACCCTAAAGCATATACCCCCATTTGCTACTAACGTACCTACCCCAAAAACTAAGTTGTTAATCCACCCACCAAATTGGTCATCTATCAACACCCGGAGTGCCCAATATGCATGGTATGTCAACTGTAATATAGCCGCAATCGATAAAAATGTCAAAAGAGCTGATTTGGCTGCTCTAGACTTTGAATAACTCTGAGAAGGCGTACTGTATGCGTTTGAGACTGCCATTTTTACCCTATTTCTATATTCAAATGATGATGTAGCCACAGAATTCGTCTCGTCTTCCTATGTGTATTATTTTCAGTTTATCACGATGGATCTATGTCTTCAATACAACACAAAAGTTCGTCTTTTAACTTAGTGATGGGTGTTCTTTTGTGTGATTTCGCGCATTTTGCAATCAGCCAATCTGAGGAACAACTACCTTGTGACACTATGAATGATAGGGATGTGTTAGTAGTGGAGCCCGACCATTATAGTGGGGGAATTCCAGTGTTCAAACCTACAATGGAACAATTTGAAGACTTCTATAAATTTAATAAGGCAATTAACAAGTACGGAATGACAAGCGGAATTGTCAAGATTATTCCTCCCAGTCAGTGGACAAAGCAAGTGGGCCATATTTACACGAAAGACAACTTGGAAAGCGTGATTATAAGGAACCCTATCATTCAGAGCATTAATGGAACAGCCAATGGGATTTTCACTCAACAGAATATCGAAAAACAAAGATCTTACAATATTTTCCAATGGAAAGAGTTGAGTAAGAAGAGTAATTTTCAGCCACCTTCAACCGGTCGTAGGAACTCTTCCAATAGACAGCTTATAGAATCTGCGAAGGGTGACGGAAATGACTACAATATCAATACCTCCGAATTCAATGGACAACGATGTGAACAGCTAGAAAGAACTTATTGGAAATCCTTGACTTATGCAGAACCCATGTATGGGGCTGATATGCTAGGTTCATTATTCCCTGAATCCATCAAATCGTGGAATGTTGCACACTTGCCAAATTTGCTTGACTTAATGGACGTTAAATTGCCAGGAGTCAATGATGCTTATTTGTACGCTGGTCTATGGAAAGCTACATTTGCTTGGCATTTAGAGGACCAGGATCTTTACTCTATCAACTACAATCATTTTGGCGCCCCCAAACAGTGGTACGCAATTCCCCAGAAAGAAAGTGATAAATTTTTCAATCTCATGAAGGAAGCCTTCAACGACGAATATAAAAACTGTCCTGAGTTTTTGCGACACAAGACTTTCCTTGTATCTCCGCTGTACTTGAAGAGGCACGGCATTGAGTATAACAAGATAATTCACTATGAAAATGAATTTATCATCACTTATCCTTATGGGTACCATGCAGGATTCAATTATGGATATAACTTAGCTGAGTCTGTTAATTTCGCCCTTGACGATTGGTTACCTATTGGAGAAGTCACCAGCAAGTGTGAATGCATTCCAGACTCCGTGGGAATTGATGTCAGGCAGATTTATTGCAAATTCCATAATATCCCTTACCGGCCCTTGGGGGATTCAGAAACTGAGGTGGAAATTGACAACAGTGATAATGATAGTGAGCAGCAGATACGATGGATGAAGAAGTCGTCCACTAAATCCGAGTCAAAATCTAACCAAATGTCCAGATCAAAGCTGGTTTCATTCCCAAAGGATTTAAAACCTCGAAAAAGAAAATCCGACGTCAAACTTGACAAAGTGGCCAAATCACCGAAAGTTTTCCAATGCTGTCTCTGCCCGAATGTTTTGTCCCAGAGCTTACTTTTCCTCCCTCAATTTGAGTTGGTCGATACTACGGTTCCCGGTACAAAAGTCCACAGAATATGCTCCAAACTATTCCCACATCAGCTATCACCATCATCACCAGTCATCGGTATTGAAAAGATCTCCAAGGGTCAGCGACAGCTTAAGTGTAAAGTATGTAAGAAAAAAGACTACGGAGCGTGTTTCCAGTGTGCCAATGATCACTGTACCAGAGCCTATCACGGCACTTGCTCTGTCAATGACGGGGTAGTGTTTAAAATGAGTGAAGGAGAAGGATACTGCCCTTATCATAGGAAGGACCACGAAATTTCCACAAATGGCTCTTCGATAACCGTGGGTACTGTGGTTCTGTTCACGATAAATGACCAAAATGCCGGTGGAGTCGTGAAAACCAACAATGTTACCGAGAACACCTTGGACGTAGCGGTATACCCGAGTTTATCCGATGTGGTGGAAATCGGCTACCACCAGCTTCTAGGTAACGACAAATTTTTTGATGCCCCTCAGTTCGGTTATTTGTCCCCTCGAGAAGATGCTGAATTGAAAACAGTACCGAAGTTTAAATCCTACAAGTACCTCCAAGAAGAAGTCCATATCGGGCCCACTGGGAGAGGTACCACGATCATCAAGGATCAAAACTTCATCACTGAGATATCGGACCCTTCAACTTCAAGCCCCGAGACAACTCCTCAATGGTTTCCTCCCGCCTACGCTCATGTAGAATTTGATTGTCAACCTTCCTCCTTAAATTTGGCTACGTAGGCCACCACAAACATGGAAGAGACAGAGAAGGCTTGATCGGAAAATTTTGAAACATCACACCACGTACACCCATACACTTCACCACTAACCGGTTTTTCTTGCAATTTATCTAGTTTGCAACTAGAGGCGTTTTTACCATGACTGAGGTATCGCTTGGACAACGACAATACAAAGTCATCGTGGCGTTTCAGAAGATTGAATATGTATAGTAGTAATCGCGATTTTATTATGTAGAATGAAACACAATGTATAATGAAGAGAAAGATTGAGTCTGAAGACGAAATCGACGAAGAATCCTTCGACTTTTACAATCCAGAACGATCCTCCCTGACACCTACTGAGACCTTGATCTTCCAAAATGACTCATGGTTCACAAAATATCAGCCAGAAACGGCAGATCAACTAGCGGTCAATCCATCGAAAGTAAAGCAATTGCATCAGAAAATGGAAAACATGGTCAAAAATCGACACCCTCGGGTTCTTGTTGTTACTGGTCCATCAGGAAGTGGAAAATCCGCTTGTGTGAAGCTTCTAAGTGAGGAATTCGGTGGATATGTGGAATACGACGAACTGGAAAACTTTAGTGAGTTTTTGAATGATTGCAAGTATCTTGTGGGAGCCAATGAGAAGATAGTAATAGTGGAGAGTCTTCCTAACGTATTTTTTCATGGCACTCTTCTATCGTTCCGCCAGGCCATTGAAAATTGGGTGCTAATTGACCAAGTAGTTCCTCCAATGGTTATTTGTTTGACGGAATTCGAAAAGAAATTCACTGAAGGAGCTCAGGAGTACTTTAGTATCGAGAATAATTTCAATATTCATACGATTTTGGGAAAATCTGTACTCTTTCATCGGGGGGTTGAAGTGATCAAATTCAATGCTATTGCTAAGAAATTTCTCCAAAAACTGTTACGATCTATAGTTGATAAGGAACCGAAGCTACGAGGTATTCCCAAGGTTATGATTGATCAGTTTTTGAACATCATCATAGAATCAGGCGATATTCGGTCGTCGATCAATAATTTGGAAATATGGAGCAAGTTTTATATTCAAGGCATTGATATTACCGGTGACTATAGTCGAAATTCCAATCTTGATTTGTTTCACGCTATTGGGAAAATAATTTACTCTTCTACCAGTTATCGGCATTTGGATAAAGCTGAACAAATTGATCAGAACATTAATGATATTTTGCAAAATTATGAGAATCTCCAATTACTTCATTTATCTATCTTGGAGAATTACAGTAATTTTATACGAGATGACGACTTCAATACAATGGAATTTATTGCTGATAAACTCAGCGAAAGCGAAATAATATACCGATTAGATGAAGGAAAAGATGTGATGATTAGAAGCACTCGAATAGGGCTCGATGGTAGCGATAAGAAGTACAATAGTATTACATTTACTAAAAATTTTAGAATGTTGAAAGAGCTGAATAACGTTAGTAGAATCATTCATCAACTAAGGGATACGCCAAATTTTCGAACTTCATTCAATAATATCAATTTGATAGATGGATTTTATACTCCTATAATCATCAATAAGCAACGATATAAGAACTACGACAGGATAGGAGGCAAATTCAAAATACTTGATGACAATCTTTTTGACGATGAAGAAGACACGCAACAGTTTGAATTTAAGATAGATCCAATGGAGGACGAGGAGGACGAGGAGGACGTTCTTTCTGATCCACTTGAAGATTCCGATATAGACGAAAGGAAGCCATTACCTCATGAGTCAGACTACGAATTTCTGGACGATTCACAGTTTCTATAGATTGAAATTCAAAGACTCGAAATGTGTATATAGAGGAAGTTTTTGAACCATCCTTATTTGAGATTTCTGATAAGGAGTAACCGAGAACAAGCCACAGTCCTTCTGTACAAATTGACGGAATCTAAGTGAACGGCGATTTGCATAAGCATATATTAGTAGGTGGTTCCTTTCATGGACAATCCATGGTTCATATAAATATATATCAAGTGGTTAATTCCACTTCCAATGATCCATAGTAAACACAAAAATCATGTAGAGTACACTATGTCTGCAAACACGCGGTTTGATTTTGCCACTATGCAGCAATGGCATTCTTAAAGAACTCTGGGTCCTCCTCAATCGATTCCTTGATGATATCTAAACCCCCTTGAAATTCTCCATTGATATATAATTGAGGAAATGTGGGCCAGTCACTGAAAGTCTTCAACCCTTGTCTAACCAGATCGTCCTTCAATATATCAAAAAAGCCGAATCTTACTTCATGTTCCCTCAAAATAGCCACTAATTGTCGTGAGAACCCACATTGAGGCGATGAAGGCGATCCTTTCATGAATAACATTACAGGAGCAGCACTCGTTAGTTTAGTCAACCGCTCGTCAAGTTGTTCAAGGGATTCCTCCTGTTCGTCTTCTTGTTGTGGGGGTGACTGTGACTGAGGTTGGGATTTTGATGGCTTTGCTTCAGGAGAAACATTCAACTCCGTAATGGCGCTTATGAATTCCTTGGGATCGGCCCCCGATAACTCCTTCAAGATTGTGGCATTTTTAATCAAGATGAAATATGGAACAGCGCTGACTTCAAATAAGTCACTTATGTTGGAGAAGTTGTCAGCATTGATAGAGATGAATAAAATTTCTTTATGGTCCGGGGTGTTGGATAAGGTCGAATAAATGGAATTCATGGTTTTACAAGGCTCGGCCCATTCTGTGTGGAAATACAAAGTAATCAACTTGTCTTTGGTTTTACTCAACTCGGTAAACTGATCTTCCGATTCAATTTCAATCACTGTCATAATGTGGTTTTATCTTTTCGAATTGATGAGCGCATTGAAACTTTTGCACTGTCACGTGATTGTTGATATTGATGATGACCATGAGAGACGTGTTGGGGGAGGGCTGAATGTAAAGGTTGAGTAACATAGTAGATATCGGTGTGTTGGGTGTTGCACTTTTTGGTACGTTGAGTGATTTTGGAGATGATCAGAGTTGGAGTGGTAAGTAGAGTTTGTGGTCGGTTCTACCTTTAATATCATGTTTTTACTATCTTGGTTTTACTATCTTGTTTTTACTATCTTGTTTTCATTCTCTTGTCTTAACCCTCTTGTCTTTGCTCTCTTGCCTTTGCTCTCTTGACCTTACCATCTTGTTTTGACTACCTTGTCTTTAGGGCCCTGTCTTTAATATTTTGTCTTTACTCTCCTGTTTTTACGGATTGTACAAACTTTTAAACTTCTGTGTCTAAGTATCTTTGTAAATTTAATCATGGTGTTATTATTTATAAGAGGAAGAGTGGTCATTAGAAGTTGCTTTTAGTTATCTTCGAACATTTAATCTCCGTAGGTCCCAACACTTTGTGCATCATAGATATCTGGAATTTGAGTAGTTAACTCAAGTCCTTCCGTTGTGCCAATAGAGATATAGGTTCTAAGACTTGTCACGAGTAGAATATAATTACAATCAGTGTGAAACGGCCAATGGCCCAAGAAATATTGGAAGTTGGCAGAAATTGCCCATCACAGATATTATAAGGTAACTCACCGAAAAGAGATCCTTATAGAGTCAAATTATCCACCGGTTTACATCAAAATATTCCTAACTCTAACCTAACTTCCGCCCAAACATGAATGGGAAGTTTTAAGTATTTGAATAATTGGAGGTTGATCAGTTAGCTTCATAATCCATATCAAAATAATTCAAAAATGACAAGTTCTAAGAGGATCATAAGAAGGGAAGAGATATGTTAAATGTTCAAGAAAAGTGGCTACAAACAATAATGCCATTGAAAGTGTACAAGTGACTAGAAACTTGGGTTGGAATGGGGTTTTGTAGTCTTGCCTACCTCAATTTGTTAGCCAGATTTAGGCAAGAAAGGTCAATAAAAAAGATAGGATTAGCTGTATCCACTCAAACGCTAATAAAAGCTGACACAGCTTACAAATACTGAGTCACAACTGCAAGCTAAACCACACCACACGAGAAAAACTCACACATGTATTGTATCATCGTCGACACCCTACACGATTCTACTACCACCGCCACCGCCAGCCCTTTCCCCCTCCCCCTCCCCCTCCTCGACCCAAGCCCAACCGGCCCCATCGGAAACCCATCCCCAGACCAAACTCTAAAACAGTTAAATGATTACCCCCACAAATGAGACACGCGACTTTTGGTAACAACACTATACGACATCCGGAGTATCCAGTGATTATAATGCCGGAGGGGCGAGGAGAATTATACAACGGTGGAGGGGGGGGAGAAGGAGGGACAGCCATCAAAGATATTCGTTTCTACGTAGTAACCATCTCCCCTTCAGTCCTAAATCCTCTGTTGTTCTAAATATTTGGCGCAGTATTATTCCGTCCCGTCACTATTTCCTTCCGACGATAAAAGTCCTAAATGTCCCATGAGAAGTTGAGAGAGAATATAAATTGTGAGTTTCCCCAGATTTTCCATTTAATACTCATTCCTGGATCTTTTGTAAGTGAAATCACAACTACCTGATCGGTTTATACCCTAAGATTTTCAGTGAGAACCCCGTTTATACCTAGCTGTTGCTACTTAATCACCGGCCTTCTTCCCGTTTTTTTAAGCCTTGTGCAATATCCTTGGATACTTTTGAATCGTTTGTTCTGTTGGTAACCAACAATTTTATGCTCGCATTTTCACCTCCCGCAAAAATTTTACATGCTTTTGAATATGAATAGTTACAACTTTAATGGGGCTTTCGATAGTAAAGTCGATGGGTCCATGGGTAATACTTCGGTGAATTCTATCAATTCGGTAAACTCCAATTCTCCACTAAAAACTGAGTTGACCTCAGTGAATAACGACTTCGATGTTGATAATACAGGTGACAATGAGGATGTCAATGATAATGACGATAGGCTCGAGAAAACTAAAGATGGCAAGAAAAAGAAAACCATACCTTTGGAATTGACTTCTTATGGAACTACTCCAAGTGGTAAACCCCGTTTATTTGTCTGTCAAGTGTGCACTCGAGCTTTTGCTCGATTAGAGCATTTACGACGTCATGAGCGGTCTCACACCAAGGAGAAGCCCTTTACGTGTGGTGTGTGTCAACGGAAGTTCTCTCGCCGGGATTTGCTATTGCGTCATGCTCAAAAGCTCCATGCTGGTTGTGCTGATGCAATAACCAGATTAAGGAGGAAGAGTGTAAAGAAACTTGACGAATCCCCAGGCCCAACTGTCGCTGGCAGTGTTCCAGGCTCTGACCAAACAAGCTCAATAACCTCCGTGTCAACTAATGCTGAGGAAGTGGAGTTTAATCTCAACCTTTTCGATAATAATCATTCAATCAATCAGATACAAACCTTTAGCAATTTTAAAAACAACTACCATCAGAAGCGAAGAAGTACTTCGGATTTATCCAAGCAACTATTTGAAAAGAAGCGTAACAGAGGGGCGTCGTTCTCAGCACAATCAGGTGCCAACTATGCCGTAAATATCCCCGAATTTAATGAATTGTATACGGGAACTGATAATGTTGAATTCTCCACCCCTCAATTGTTACCTTCTTCATCATATGAAGAACATTCTTGGTTGAGCAATTTATCCACCATCCCCGGAATGACCGACGAGCTTCCTAGCCACCCTAAGCATAACCCTGATAAATCAAAAAAACCCAATCTGTTTGAAGATCTACAATACATGTTGCCCACGGCTACAATTGGTAATAACGAGCTCAACAATAAGAACAATAACAAAGATTTGGGATTCGGTTACTCATTTTACGATATACCTGAATCGATGCCAACAAAGTCAAATGATTACAAACTGAACCATGGACTAACCCCCATAAAACAAGAATTCGAGGAAGATCATTTTGCTGATTCCGAGAGAAGCCAAAATCCCCGCCATAGTATTGATCGGAACCAAAATGCCTCTCAAGGGGAAGACATATTCGATATAAATTTGAACTTCATCAATGATATTGATGATTTGACCACCGAAATCGATGTCAACTCTAAATTCATTCCCAACGGTTACTCGTTCTATGGTGATTCGGCATCATCAGGACTAGAAAACAGTCCTAGTTACCAATCCCCAAGCATCAATCCCAATAATTTGAACTACCTAAATCAGTCCCAAATCATGAATATTGATAATACCAATTTGACTAATTTGAGCTTGAGTAACTTGAAAATCTCCAACTATTCCAAAGTGTCTTTATTTACCAACAACATGAAGAATTTAATCAATAAATCTTTAAGCAAATATCCCATTAATGGTTCCATCACCCCAATCATACCCTCCAATGATAAACTCGAGCTATACCTCAACTACTTTAAGTCAAAGTTTCTCACCCACTACTTATTTATACACCCCTCGAAATTGAACGAGTATGAAATCATGATGATGACATCAAACGAAGACATTTCTAATGAAGCCTCCCGTGTGTGTTTACCCCTCTTGGTGGCCACAATAGGAGCATTGTGGTCTAACAACAAAGCTGACCTGGAGCACTTGTACGAAGCTTCACGACGGACCATCCACATTTACCTCGAATCGAGAAAATTAAACAGTCAGTCGAAGAATAACAATCCCTTGTGGCTTATTCAATCATTAACATTATCAGTGGTTTACGGATTGTTCAGTGACAATGAGAACAATGTGTTCATAGTCATCCGGCAGTTGAATGCATTAAACTCACTCGTTAAGACCAGTATTAAGGACCATATTAAGTTTGAGATCTTTAAAATAAACTCCGACCCTAATCCACAAGATGAAGAACAAGCTAATTTCAATAATTTAATTAATCAACAAAGTCAATTCAGGATTATATTTATAATTTATCGGTTAACCAGCATGTTGTTAATGTTTTACAACATTCCATTGACTTTGAGTGTAAATGATTTAAATAACTTGCAATTACCTAATTCCAATGATGAATTGACTTGGCGATGTCAAAATCTTCAAGAGTTCAAGAACGTGAATCTTTCACAGATCAAACACTATAATTTCAAAGAAGTCTTGCTTAAGATTTCCAAGAATTCCTTTAATGATTTGGGTTCATTCGAAGAACTCAAAAGGTTGAGTTCCTTCAGTTATCACACGTTGATTTGTGGTGTTTTTGAAATTAATCAATTCAACAATCATTTGAATACTATCAATATCTTGAATGACTTGACCAAATTATTCAGCCGAAGCTTTGATCGAAGCAATCAACTTCAAATCCAGCAGAATACAAAACATTTAATAACGGGTAGTTTTCAATTAATCGATTACTCCGTTTTGGTCAATCTTATAAAAATTTCGTCGATTCTTGATTACAAGACCTTGAAACAGCACAGTTGGTTGAGAAATTATAAGGAATTGATCAAAACCTACGAAGACTTGATTGCTAGCGTCAAGGTCAATGAGTTTTCTAAAATCGATAAAATCCTAGACTACGGTTTTGTTATTTTGGAATTCCTATTCATCAACTTCGAAAAAACCCCCCACGTCCCAGTCTCTCCCCTAAAAGAAGCTGAAGACTTCACTTTCGAGAGTGATGAAGTCCCCTTTGAGTCACTCATGGATATAAAATTCATCAGTGTATTGAACAACAACCCCAACCTTGTACATTCCCAGTCATTGTTCCAAGTGTTTTCCCTTTTTTCCATTATTCTCATCCAACTCATTAAGACCCCCAAAAATCCGTTTACTCAATCTGTCACCGCTAAGTTCCACAAGGTGTTCATATTCTGCAAGTTCATTCAAATCAATTATAACTTACCTGTCGTCTTCGAGGCTCATGGTACTGAAGATCATTTCAAATTCAACCACGTATACTACTTATTGAATGTTGGAGAGCTCCTACTTAACCATTATTACACAAATTTCTTGAAGTTTTCCATTTTTGAAAAATTGTCAATTAATTTGTACCAAATAAGGAAGTATTTGTCTGATAATGAAGCTAAACTTAATTAACTGGTTTAATTATGTATGTATTATATGTGTCGGCTCCGCCGACTTTTTCCTTTAACTATTTCCCTCTACTCTTTACTGAGTCAAATAATGTATCACATCCATGAATTGACCACTCCACTCGTGAGCTTGGTGGGAAACGAGTAAAAACAAAATACATCATTATAGTGGCACAACAGAGTTATATAGCAAATCCTTTTTATAGGTAGCGTAATAGTTAAAACTACAAATCGTAATACACTGTCTATAAATGATACTGATTATCTGTTCGAACTGGCCAAGTTACCAACCACCTCACTATTCCTACTGGCCAACAATGAACTGTCTGAACTGCTTATATGCTTCATCCAAATCATTGTTCACGATGATTTCGTCATGAGCTCCAGTTTCAGCAAATTCCATTTCTCTGGTGGCAGCCTCCAATCGTTTGCTAATCGACTCTTCAGTCTCCGTTCCTCTGCCTAATAACCGCTTCTTTAACTCCTCGATTGAAGGAGGAGCAATGAACAAGAATTTGGCATTCAAGTCACTATTTTTGACTGACTTGACACCTTGCATGTCAATGTCTAGTAAGCAAATCTTTCCGTTAGCAGCCACATCCTTGACCGCTTTTTTGGTGGTACCATAGTAGTTTCCGCTAAACTGAGCCCATTCGATGAATTCGTCACTGTCAATCAATTTCTTGAAATTGTCAACTGCAGTAAAATGATAGTCTTTACCATCGACTTCTCCAACTCTAGGATTTCGGGTGGTATGAGAAACTGAGAACCCAAATTTGTCAGGAAATTCAGCAAACAATCTTTTTAATAAAGTACTCTTACCTGTGCCGCTAGGCCCCGAAATTACCACTGGTCTGCTCATACCGAAACCACTTCTGGCGTGTTGATCTGTTGATGAAAAACATCGCTAATACGCGAAGAAAAGGTTCATCTGGTGACTGCACTACCTGAAATTTTTTTTTTGTGCGAACTTCAGATTCTTCTTGAGAAGTAGCAGCTAGGCACAGCAAGATGAATATTGACCAAGTGATACAATGCTTGAATACCATGTACTCGGGGGCATCACAAGACTCTAAGAAGCGGGCGATGGAGTACTTGGAGAACTTTCAGAAATCGCCTGAATCGTGGATTATCACTAATGATTATTTAACCCATAATTTCAACAATAATGATAATCTCCCAATTAAATTATTCTTGAGTCAGACGTTAAGGAATAAGTTGAGTTACGACTTGAATCAGTTGACTGATAACAACTTGACGGAATTGAGGAATATGATATTGCAATTGATTTTAAATTATGCTGGTAATAATAATAAATTAATTAGAATCCAATTCAATATTTGTCTTTCCCAGTTACTTTTACAGGATTTGACGTGGCAAGATCCTTTGAATGATTTGATTGAGTTTTTCACCTCTCATGACATGTACCTGAACTTATTCGAGTTTTTGAAGATACTACCTGAAGAATTGAACGACATTAATAAAACCTTTCTCACTGATGAAGAATTTACTCAAAGAACTAATTCCATCATAAATGATACCAATTTGGAAAGGATTTTCTTGATTTTCGACAAATCTATTAATGGTAACGAACTACTAATATTAGATTGTCTCAACAATTGGATCAAAGAATTGCCCATTGAGAAGTTTCTTACTATTCAAAGTTTAACTAACTTAATTTTCAATTCTCTCAATAACGATGTATTGTTCGAAAGGGCCATTGAGTGTTTGATTACCATCGTTAGGGAAACTAGAGATATCGAAAACTTCGAAATCATTAATGCACTTTTAACGAAGTTGATAGAATTAAATTCATTGGTGACGATTAATGAAGACAATTTTGAACTATTGTCAAGGTTATACGTTGAAAGTTGTGAAAGCTGGCATGTTTTAATTGCAAAAAATCCTGAAAGCTTCTACAAACTAGTCGAGATCTTGTTAAATTACCTTAACTTGGATAACAACTTGAACGTAATTCATTACTCATTCTACTTTTGGTACTTGCTAAAGCAACTCATTATATTGCCTACTTTCAAGAATTCCCGGACAATATTTACCCCCATTTATGAAAACTTAATCAAGATCATCATGAAGCACCTAACCTACCCTATATTGGATGAGGGGGAAGACGAAGAAGACTTATTTGATGGTGATAAAGAGCAAGAAGACAAATTCAAGGAGTTCCGGTACGAAATGGGTGATGTGTTGAAGGAAGCCACTGTGGTAGTAGGTCCCATAAAGGCATTGAGCATCCCCTTCGAAAACATCAAAACTATTCAATCGGGAAATCCTAATAACTTGAAATGGCAAAACATCGAAAGCTCATTGTTCACCATGAGATCAATGGCGAAAGAGATCCCTAAGAGTGAAAACAAAATACTTCCGAACATAATGAGGTTCTTGATCGAGTTGCCTGAGATCCCTAAAATTCGTTACAGCGCTACCTTGGTGCTAGGAAGATACACTGAATGGACCAATATGAATCCTGATTTCTTGGAGATCCAGTTAAATTACATCATCAAAGGATTCAGTAACAAATTCTCCCCTGCTGACACCAACAATATCTTGATGGCGTCGACTAACGCCTTGATGTACTTTTGTCAAGACTGCTCCAAGCACATGTTGAACTACTTACAACCGTTGTACGCGTTGTACAAGGAAGTCTCCCCTAAAATTGACTTCAAATCAAACTCGGAAATCGTCAACGGTATCAGTCATATCTTGAAAAATTTCAAAGAAGACGATCCTAAATTATCGGAAACGTTGTTAACTTTCTTGAATCCCATTTTGACTAACTTGGAAACCTTGTACGAAACTAATGATTTTGACAAGATTGGAGAAAACTTTGATCTCGTCACCATCTTCATCAAAATTCTAAAGATCCAAGACTACAATGTCCATAATAACAAAGTGGTGGATATATATGTCAACTACATTTTACCATTGATCAATAAGTTCTTAAACAAACACATCAGCAACTTAAACATCAACGAGAAGATCCTTAAATTAATCAAAACGTCGGTAGAATCGTTCAATATCTATTTACTCGAAAACTTAAAGAATTTAATCGATTTATTAATTCAAGGGTTCAAATACAATAATTTTGGTTGCTACCTTTATGTCAGTGGATCAATCTTGAGAGAATATAGTGATCCCGAGCACTTTGATATTCAACTAATCAATGACATCTTCAAATTTGGAGTTGAACAATGTCTCAGTTTTTTTACCATCTTATCATCATTGAAGGACAGTAGAAAAACTATTAACGAAATCCCTGATGTCATAGAAGATTTTTTCCGGATGTTGGATGACTTGTTGATGTACTATCCTAATCAATTCTTTGACATCGACGAAGCAATGATAATCAATCCATCAATTGAACTGGCGATTTTTTTATTCAGCGACTTTGAAAGCTTGGATGGGATAATTGCCATAATTCATTATTTAATTGATTTGATTAGTTGGGGATCACCTAACTTACCTGTGTCATTTATTGAAATTAACAACAAGGATTTGATAAGCTACAAGATTAATAATTTGATAGCAACTAAGGGTAAATTTATAATAAGAAAGTTGATCAATGATTTAATCTTCAAATTTAATAATTACCATAACGACACCATTACTTACGAACTTAATGATTTAATCCTCAAATTTATTGTCTTGAGTCCATCGGATAATGTAGTTAGTTGGTTGATGAACATACTAAGTGAATTACCAAATAATGACAACAAACAATTAAACAAGTTCAATAGTGTAATTAATGTGGCCATCACTAATAAGGATCAAAAACGAATCAGAAGTGGCATCAAGGACTATGTTAGTTGGTACACCAGAAAAAACATAAAGTCAAGAACAACTGAATACTAACACCCGAGGAAGAATCCGACTAGTCGAAGGAGGCCGTCAACATGTTAAATCGCACGATGTATATATAAATAGCATGCAACTACAACTTGCGATGATACACGAAATCTCTTTTTTATCCTGCCAAGATCGTATGTACCAACATGGCTTTATCCGGGATTCAACGATTTATTCCATAGGGCATGTCGATTTCATATACTTGTAAAACACAGTTTAAGGTGTAGTCTATCTCCCACGGCATAATCTACGTGATACGGCCAAAATTACTCATAGGGCGTAACACTCTCGGCACAATCTTCCACCCACGGCATAGTCAGTCTCGGCATAATCTTTTTACTCTCTTAGGTTATGATATAAAGGTCTCGTGCACAAAACATTCACCAGACGAGAAAGTTCCACAATTAGAGAGATAGCGACATCAAATTCTACCACAATAAAGTTTCACTCTCCCAGAATGTTCGCCTTACATAACATTTGACGAGACCAGCAGATTTCATATCACCAAAAAAGTCACTTCTAGATCCTCTTCACTGCTTTATTTGAGGTACAAACATCCCTTGACTGACAACCACAGATTGGAAACTCTCATATGTGGTATGTCTGCATCATAATATAGGTAGACCATGAGTTAAACCTAGGACTTCTTCTACACTTTGTTTGTTTTGATTTAGCAGAAAAAATTACGAATTGGGTGATGCCGTTCCGATAGGGGAATGCACTTTCCTTATTTGGACAATAGATAGTCGTCACACTCTTCTCTACAGCCCTATCATGGGGATATAAAACATTGTAATAGATAGCCATGGAATCACTCTTATGACTATTTAGAGCCTTTTGAACCCCATTACATCTAGGTTTGGGCTCTTTCCGTCGATACAGGTCGATCCATGTAGTGCAGTTCTCGTTTAGTCGTTAGCACTCGACAACGCACCTTTTTAGCCGTTACGCATCCAATGTTTACATTTACTCATCTTTCGAATATGAACAATAACGGGTAAAAAATTTTCTTCCTGGGCTATTAGTGTTGACACAAAAGGCGCTTTTTGCCCTGATGAAAACTATATAAACAGAGAGATCCCAAAAACAAAAGTTCTCATCTTTTCCAACTTAGTCAATCGTTTTACAATGCAATTCACCACCGTCGCTTTATTATTCGCCGCTGCCGTTAACGCTGCTACTGTTACTGAGACTGACTTAACCTCCACTTTAGTCACCATCACTTCTTGTGGACCTGAAGTCACTGACTGTCCTGCTCACGCTCCTTCAAATGCTTCTAATGTAACTGCCAATGTTTCTACTTGGGAAGGTGCTGCTAACAGACAATTCGCTGTTGGTGCTGCTGCTTTAGCTGCTGGTGCTTTATTGGCTTTATAAGTTATGTGTTTCTAGCTTAATATGATACCTTATTAGTTACGTTTTCTGTGCTTTGATTCTCTTGTATTCTACATTTGTGGACCGGTTTCTGCAGTGTTTTTGTGTTGTATATTCAATTGAGCTGGCTCCTATTATAGCTAATCTGATAGAAGTAACACAATGTATCCGGCCTGTTCTTTTTGTTGTAGATTTACCCTATAAGCCTAAATAAATAAAATTTCTTATCAAGATCCGATCTTTATAATAACAGTGAAGCACTATCGTTGTAAAACAAAGACGTAACATAATCTACAGTGGCATTATCAGCATGCTGCAGACCTACTTGTGTCAATGGCCAAGTGATATTAGGTAGCTTGAAAGGCAATTGACCTACGGTTCTTGGGATGAAAGGTAAAATTCTGTTAAAGATATCTTGCCAATTAATAACCCCAGACTCTAACAACCTTGGAATTAATTCCAAAACCAAGTCGATTTCTCCTTGTCTAGTTTCAGGATCAGTTAATAAAAACTTGATCACATCAGTGGCTAATCCACTAGTTCTTAATGCGGTGAAGATTTCTTCCCAAGGGATCACATCTGCCTTTAACAACTGAATGGTGATATCAATGACTCCTTGTCTAACATCATCATCAGTCAATGAAAACCTCAATATAGGATTGATCAACTGAGATCTTTTTAAACTTATAAAGACTTTAGTTAGTAAGTCTTCAATAATATCATCAAATTTGTTCCTTTTTTGTAAATCAATAATTTTACTGTATTCATCGAGTTCTCCAGCGGTGAGTTCCTGAGTCTTGTACTCTTCCGATTGATATTTCTCGATCGTTTCCAAACTATTGATGATGATTTTCAATTCTTTTACTAAGTTCTTGTTCTTGCGATACAATTTACCAATAATTTGTTTAGGATGAAACGAAGCCCCAGTGACCAATTCTTCTGGGAGAATGAAATTAGTGGTAACGCTCAAATTATTAGTGTTGTCATATGACAGTAATAGTGACATTTTTGACCCACTAAATTAATTAAAGATCTTTTTTTGGTGTTTTTTGCAACTTTTATACATCACATATTATTTTAATATGCTATGAATAAATACATATAAAAATCAGAATTTTTTTGAAACTATGCTACAAACGGTTAATGGTACACAAGAGAATGGTTCACAAGGAAGGAGGAATCGTAGGCAGTCTAAAAATAAAGGAAGTTCATGTTCAATTGTCATGCATTTTCAAATTTGGTTGAGTAAGGAATATGGTATCTACGATGTTTTATTGAATACCTATACAGGAGTCGTTTTGTAATTGCAGAGAGGTAATGCATATTACTGGGGGAAGGAGCATTTACTAACTAAATTTAGATATAAGAGAATCGATTATCTGTAATCATTTACTCATTTACATCTACTAAATTAATTGATAACCCCTTTTTCTCCAAGTACTGAATCTTCTACTTTTGCTTGCCTTGTAGTGAATAAACTCCTCATAATCAGCATCCTTAAGATTAAAAGATAGGTAGTCTTCCACATCATAGGACTTGTCATTTATATTGTACTTGGAAAACGTAGGAGTCCAGTTTTTCAACATCAATGAACTAACCACCACACTAACGGAGCTGAATGCCATGGCCAAACTAGCAGCTATTGGAGGCAACATTATGTTAAAAGGCAAGAAACAGCCCATAGCAAATGGAACCATGATTAAATTGTATATCATTGCCCATAAAAAGTTTATCTTTATCCTTCGAAATGTTTTCTTTGAAATCTCTAACGCCAATGGCACTCCGAACAAGTCATTTTTCTTGTTCATTAGAATGATGTCCGAGCTTTCAATGGCAATATCTGTTCCATTTGCGATTGCAATACCAATATCAGCATTGGATAATGCTGGTGCATCATTTATCCCGTCTCCAATGAACCCAATCTTTGCCTGATTATGGAATTTAGCACGCAACTCCTCCACTATTTTATCTTTGTTAATGGGTGATACCTCACTGAAAATATTATAGCTTTCAATTCCTAATTGTTTTCCAATTTTTTCGGCTACTTTGGTATTGTCTCCGGTCACCATTCCTACAATGTATTTTTTGTCATATTTCAAGTAATTAATAATCGATTTGACGTTTGGTTTAAGCTCGTCAATCAATTCCACATATCCTTGATACTGGTCGTTGACTATCACATAAATCACAGTGTCAAAGCTATCAACTGGTTCGACATCAATCTCTGTGGTATCGATTAATTTCTTGTTACCAATGGCTACTTTGTAGTTTTGAGAATTATAGACTACCTCTCCCTTGACTCCCATACCAGTAACGGAGATGAAGCTTTTGGTGATGGGGCCAAAGTAATCTTCCTCAAATAATCCTAATTGTGCTTTGGCTACTTTAACTAATGCTTGACCAATAGGATGTTCCGAGGTTGATTCCATCGCTCCTATTATTTTCCACCATTCATCCTCTTCATTTTTCATCGGGCCGACTATTTCATAGCGGTGTAAGTTCATGTGCCCGGTAGTCAACGTACCTGTCTTGTCAAATAATAAGATGTCCAAATTATTAGCCTTTTCTAATATATCACCACCTTTGATTAATGCTCCATATTTTGCTCCTAGCCCAGTGCCTACCATTATAGCCGTTGGGGAGGCCAATCCTAAAGCACAAGGGCAGGCAACAACCACAACAGAAATTGATAACTTAAGACAGACAAAGTATCTCCCATTTTCCTCCATTTTGAACGCCTGTGGTAACGAATTACTAAAATAACAGAAGAACATCCAGAACAAGAATGTCAATGAGGCAATTATTAACACAGCTGGGACAAATCTGGCAGCAATGTAATCACTGTACCTCTGAATGGGAGCTTTGTTAACTTGGCTTTCTTTGACTAACTTAATTACTTTCAGCAATTGGGAGTTCTTCCCGCATTTGGTGACTCTTATATGCAATAAACCAGGACCATTGAACGAACCCCCGATGACGCTATCACCTACCTTCTTATATACTGGCAAACTTTCACCTGTAATGAGACTTTCGTCTATTTCGCTGTCACCAAATATGATCTCTCCATCGGCAGGAATATTGGAACCGGGCAATATAATGGCAATATCATTTTTTTGGATTAAGTCGATTACAATGGTTTCACAGGGAAAGAATTCTTCTCCGTCTTCCGGTAGTGGCACATGCTTCTTCTCCGAAGTTGCCACCTCGATATACCGATTATACTTATTCATATCGGTGACTATATTGCATTGATTAGGACTCAATGACAATAGTTTTGATAATGCAGTGGAAGTTGCGCCTTTGGCTTTATTCTCAATCCATTTACCCAACGATATATAAGTGATAATCATTGCGTTAGTCTCAAATAATGTCTTAGGAGGCGCTTCTACGCCATTCCATACTCCGACGATAACAGAAAGTATCGAAAAATAGTACGATATAGAACTGGATATAAACACGAGGACGTCCATGGTTGCACTTCCCCCCCTATTCTTGATAAAATTTCGAAACTTCTTTTCAAACGTTTTACCAAGTCGAAATTGAACATAACTTGATAAGACACCTTGGATCACAGTGGTCCAGAATAAACCCTCTAGGATTGAGGATGTTTTCCAGAAGCTCACATCTGATGTTTTACTTAAAATAAATATTGGTACTCCTAGCACCAAACTTTTGAGGAAATTAGACTTCCAGTAAGTAATCTCCTTCACTTTGGATAACAACTTGAGTTGCAAATTTGACGATTCATCATGAGATGTCAAGATAACAAACTCCACCTGGGGATCAACACCATTTAACTTGCTGATGATATCTCTGATCCCAATTTCAGAGGAATCATAATTTAGCACCAATTCATTGATTATGTCATGCTCCTCGGTTTCATCGTCGATGACTTCCAAATCGGAATCTGAGGTAGTGGTAGGAGCTAAAATGGTTTTGCGTAAGGAATTATGGAGTCTCAAATCATGACTGGTGATTCCGTGGCTCAAATTAGTTATAGTCGCTTCTAAGTTATATTCAAACGTAGATATTTCTTCTACGGTCTCGAGTCCAAAGATCCTCAATATCACTTCCTCTTCTTCATTTACCTCCTGGTCTGTGACATCAGAGCTGATGAAATTAGCGTCGAATCCACAGTCCTCAATAGCTTCTTTTAAAGTCTCAATGGGTATCGAACTAGAATGTTTAACCAATGCTTCTTCTGTGATTAACGATACACTCGCTTCTATCACACCCTCCACTCCTTCCAAAGCCTTGGTTATGGAAGCACTGCATGCCCCACAAGTCATCCCAACCACTTGGAATTTGGTGTTGCTGACATGATTAGTTATTGCATTACTGGAGATGACAGTTCCGTCAAAACCACAAGCTTCAATGGCCCCAAGAATTTGCTCAGCCAGAACACTGATATCATGAACAATCTTTCCATCTTCAGTGATTAACGATATCGAAACCGAATAGATTCCTGGTAGCTTTTCTATCGATTCGGTAATTGAGGCATTGCAAGATCCACAAGTCATTCCTTGAATCGACACAGTAGTTTCAATTTCGCCACCACTATGTTTACTCGTCAGTTCCTTCTCACTTATGACTCTTCCTTCGAACCCACAGTCTTCTATGGCTTCAATTATCTCTTTCGGCTTAATGAAACTCCTGTCATAAGATATCTTGCCTTCTTCTGTGATCAACGAAATATCTACAGTATTGATTCCAGCTTTCGCCTGAAGCGCCTCTGTGATCGAGGCACTACAGCTTCCACATGTCATCCCTGTGATACCCACTGTTAGTTCTGACATCGTAGAAATACCGGTGTATCCGCCGCTCAATACTTGATGGAATAATTTGGGCTTCTCATTTCTCGTTTGTCGCACAAAGCTCTATGCAGGGTAGACAGGTAGAATGTGTCAAACTTGACGGATTTATTCACGGCCACGGCATTGTCTTTACGGGAAAGGTAGAGGAGTCAGAGACGAGAAGAGGTCAGAGTCAATAGTGACAAAACCAAGGATTTAACTTACATTTGGAAGAAAACTGGAGATGTGGAGCTATTTCCCAGAAAAGATCAGATAAGCCGAATACGGCTAATGGTGGTTTCGCCTGCTTTTGGATTTGTCTTTTACGTGGGTTTTGGTGGTTCCATGATATTCTCCCGATAATTGTTTGAAGGCGTCCTTGGTACTCAACACGTTACCTTTCTTGTCTCTGTAGGTTAGCTGAATATTGGGTTGGTATTTCTCGAAGAAATCCATCGGAAGTTGGTTTTTTTGCAAGTGGTCATCTAGTTTGTCTCTAAAATAGTCTTCCTTGTCCTCCTCAGGAAGCGACTGATACTTGGGGTCGGATTCAAGTTGTTTTCTTACGGCCGCTTCTTGGTGCTTCATTTTACGCTTTAGCTCTTCTGCTTGTTTGAGGATGTGATTTTGCTGTTTGACCGAACTAGGTGTTTTTTGTACGAGGTTATTCTCCCGAAGATACTTCAATGTCAACGATAAACCCACTCCAACCTGAGGGTTATTATCTTCAGGTATTTCTGCAGAGATTTCTGGTTCCGGATCCCTTTCTTGCGGTTCATCGTTGTCAGGAACAAGCTCAGGTAACACAGATTCAGTGTTTGTTGGTTTTTGGGGTTTCAAATTGGTTAGAAACTCATCCATTTGGTCAAACACTAGGTCTGTGGTTGTCAAATGGTCTATCATTTCTTCTTGCTCTATTCGTTTGAATTGTCGTATTTCCTTAGCGATATCTTCAGGTTTCAAATGCTTTCTGGCCTGCTGTTTCAATTTCCTCTGTAGACTTAGCGTCTTTTCCAAATCCTCTTCGTCATTATCTATAGGTTCCAATTTCACGGACTCAACCGTAAGAATATCATCATCTTTATTTCTAGCATTGCGCTCATTCTTCTTTTTCATTTTCTTCATTTTGACCGATTTCTTGGGTTTGGGTTCATCAAGCTCATCGAATAGATCGTAATCAAAACGCCTTTTCCCCGAAATTTCCACTTTTTGTTCGTTAGAGCCTAGTTTGATCTCCAGCCCTTCGAGTTTAACGACATTGACTTCGTTCTCCTCCTCCTCTATGGTTCGGTACTTTCCCCCTTTCACATCCCTAACCTTTTCTAACTCTTTCAAATTCTTTTCGACTTTTTTCTGAGCTTTCAACTGTTCATTCACCAACTGGTGGTTATCGTCTAGGATATCATTATCGTCCATGGTAAATATCTCGTCACCTTTAAGACCTTGGAGCTCTTTGATGCTATGGGATACTTCTCCCTGTACTACATCGTTGGCGGTTTCAATTTTCGGCTGCAAATTGGACTTCTTCGGCACAGGTTTAACTTTTAGATTATCTAGCCAGTCATCAGTACTAATATCTTCATCATCATCAAACGCCGATCCAGTGGCCAACTTTCGTAGTCGGGCATTCCTATCTCTCACCTGGTCCAACCTTTTCTTTAATGTCTCGTCTTTCTGTTGATTTTGAGTTTCATTAGGGGCATTACTTTTTGAAGAGTTGTTCTGACGTGGGGTTTCAATTTCAATTGGTTTCAACCCAAGGGATAACCGTAATTTATTGGTTTCTTCGAGGGATAAGTCTTTCAGCCCCAAAGACTCTTTTTCCTTGACAATAGGAGGTGGCACAGGAATGGGTGGCAAACCAATTTTCTCTCGAAGAACATTGGTTTCTTCAATTGAGATCTCTTTCATTGATAGAGATGTGATGGAGAACTCGCGGTTTAAGACAGCGCGTATGATGAAGACACGACTACAAAGTTATATATTCCAAAAATGAATCTCTTTCTATCATTCCAGCGGGGTGGCATGCGGTACAAACGCCAACATGAATATCATCGTGATTATCAAGAAACTACCCGAGAGCTCCTGATACCCAATCTTTGTCATTTTTGAATCTACCTCTCACAGCATCAAGCCCTTTCAAGTAATGGTGCTTGTGGAAGCTTTCTATATTCACTAAGGTAACAAAGGGGCTGGCTACCTGAAATAACTGACAAATACATACTTTCGTAATATTAGTAAAGTTTGGCACAACTCTAAGACATAAGCTGTCTCTGAAAGTTACCAAGCACAGACAACTTCAAACGACAATACCGGCGTAACACATCCTTTCTAATGGTTCTAACTGAGTGCGGCGAGTTGGAGATATGATCACTTTGACACATCGACAATGTTTTCAGATTCGGTTTCGTCTTTTGGATACACTTCGTAGTCACGATCGCTCTTTAACAAACCTTTTTTTTCTAGGTGAAGGAGATAGGCAATAAGCCCAGCCGTCAAAGCTTCCAATGAAAAGAAAAAAAACGTAATTGGGTAAGCGTGCTTATAGTGTGGAGCATCATTAGCGGGATACAAGTATATTGGAACAGCGGCAGTGAAAATGAATGAAATGACTTCAACCCAACCAATCATCAAGTATCTATGCTCCGCATTTGCACTGTATGTTTCTGATATCCATGTAATGAATAATGCACCGGCACAGATTTCGGTGAACTGAAGATACCAGCCAGCAAATAATGCCGCTCGATTGTGTTCGGGCCAAACCCACAATATGATGGAACCTATTATTGCGGGGACACTAGCTAAGATAATCACAGGATAGCGTTTACCGATTCCATCAGACAACCACGCCCAGGTTAAAGTGGCTGCAATTTGTAAACCGTAACCAGCAGTTGGGTAGTTATTAATTTGACTGACGGAGTAATCACCGGTGGATTTCAACCAAAGATTCATATACCCGTATAATCTAATACCCATGATATGAGCACTAAAAGCAATACAGAAAAGATAGAAGCCCCAATCACTAAACAATCTAACGAATGACTTGAGAGTAATGTGCGGCTTGGTGTTTCTGTTGGATTCTTTAGCTCTTCTAATAGCAATTGCTTTATCGGATTCATTTAACCATTTGGCCCTGGTGGAGAATGGATCGTCAGGGATGGCAAAATAACCTAAAAGGGCAACAGGAACAGTGATAACCCCATCAAAGATGAAAAGCCAACGCCAAGCAGCAAGACCATGCTTCCCATTCATACCGCTATGTAGACCACTTTGTAAATAGCCTGAAAACATTTGACCGGCACTTGATGAAGTCTGAAATATACATGATCTTTTACCTAATTCGGATTTGGTATAGAAATTTGAAAGCAAAGTCATAATCGTGCTATAGGCACTAGCTTCGAAAAACCCAATGAAAAATCTCAACCCGTAGATTGTATCGACATTCCGAGCTCCAGCCATCCCCATGACAAGCGCCCCGTAGCAAATCTCCATTGTAGGTAAAAATATCGATGGCCGGATGACACTAATAGTATATTGGGAAGGAAGCTTACCAAGAATATAACCAATAAAATACCAAGTCAGCGTATAGTTATATTGTGTGCCCCCAAAGTTTAGATCTTCTTTCATACCACTAACATAAGCATTTGAAACATTACTTTGATCCAAGTATTTAACGAAATGTGATAAACAACAATAAGTTAAGATCCAACAATCGATTTTGAATATATATTTCCTCTCTTCGGGAGACTTATCCAAAGAATCCCAAATAATGCTCCTAAATGTCTTTTTCGTCGAGCTGGGCTGAGGCGTTGGCGAAGGCGGTTCTGACTGAGCAACGTCGACATCTGTAGCGGAGTTCTTTTTGGACAAAGATTCACTCATGACAACCGCTCCTAATATAGAAACTCAACCAGATCGATAATAAGCTTCGATGAAACCAGTAATACCAAACAACCGTTGACAGAAAGTTACACCCGACGTGTGGCTTAGAAAACTAGGAAAATCGATGTAAATTCATCTTTTGTCCCATATTTAAATCCATTTCCGCGATGTATTGGAACTTGCGGCTAACGCTAGCGAGACTTGGTGTTTCCAACAAGATGAGTGTGTGGATATGTATTATACTGGCAGGTTGAGTTAGAGGGTTATTTGGACGTCTGCAAATGACTTAGAGCTTCCTACATTTTATGGCACAGGATTGTGAAGCTTATAAGAATTACTAATTACATCGTTGTTGCAATCTCACGGTAACCTGGGAACACCGTCTGATAGGCATCAAGCCCATTACGGGCGACCGTTTCCTCTCTCAGCGACGTTGGCTCAGACAGTGATGCTCATAATATATATTTATTACCCAGGTGCCCAACGAATGCTCTATTCAGTACTTTTAGTCAACCTCCTAACGTTCCAATCTCTGATCGATTTTCCGTAGATATAGAAAAGGAATGGAACTGGAATCAACACCGCAGCGAATGCTCCTAGAAGCGTAGCTGCCCATTTGATCTTCATGTTGACAAACATCTGTCTTGCGAATAATGGGAAAGCTGCACCAAAGGCAGATCTCAAGAATGTATTTGCTGCCAACGCAGAAGCAACTTGATACGTGGGAATGTAACAGTCAATGATGTAGTTAATGCAAGGCAAAAAAATCGTAAGTAAACCTGCACCAATGAATGCTGCACCAATAGTAGGCACTATCCAATGGACTTTATCGGGATACGATCCAGCCCACCCTAACCAGAATAAACCACCACTGAACAAGAATGAACCTACCATCATTGGAGGAAGACGTTCTTCTGGAATTGGAATTCCATTATTCTGCATCATTTTTCTGACAAATCTTTCCTCGAAGAATACACAGATAACCCCACCAATCAATATACCAACAAACATCGATAAATAAGGCAACTCCGCAACACCAGGGATAAAATGATAATTCCCTGCAAAAATCAAGGGAATGGCAGTCAAAAACAAGTATAACAATCCGTAAATAAATGCGTTGTACAAGGTAATCAAGAATAAGATGGGGTCGGTGAACAACAACACTATAGGTATGGCTATATTATTTTGAAGAATTTCATTGAAGTCTAATGTTACCTCTTCTAAAGGAGCAACAATTCCCCAATTGCCTGTACGTCTCCTCAAAATCTCAGCTTTGTTCTTCAAGATAACGGGGTGATGAGTTTCTTCCAAGAAGAGAATATTCAAGGTGAAAGTCACTCCCGCAATGATTCCAATGACATATTCCGTCCATCTCCACCCCATGTTGGGGTTTTTGACAATGAAAGCTGAGATGATAGGAGCCAACATTGGACCTCCAAATAATACCAGGGCAAAAACAGCAGTGGCTCTACCTCTTGTGGCCACTCCAAATAAATCGGCCATGGCGGCAGGAGCTGCAACTAAAGCTGAAGAACCAATAAACCCACCAAAAAATCTTGTGATCATGATACTTTGAATGTTCTCCGAACAGGCGGTAGCGAAACAGAAACAGATGTAACCAAAACTCGAACAAATCAAAATCAATCTTCTACCAAACAATTCACAAAGAGGACCCCAAATTATGGGACCGGAAGCAAAACCGAACACAAATAATGATGTACCCAATGCGGTGACTGTGCTACCGACATGATATTTCTCTTCAATAACTGGTCCAGCTGCAGAAAACATTGCTGACCCCATAGAAATAATCAATGCATTGAGACCAAATAAAGCACTATACCATACTTTCTTGGTTATTGGGAAATTATGAGGATGAATAGGATCAGACGGACCATCGAAACTAACGATATATGGATCCCTTTCCGGTAATGGAGGAGGATAATCTCTGCCACCACCCATAGGAGGAAGTGGATCGCTAATCTTTTTGGCTGCGGCCATGAGTTTGTCAGCCCCAGTGGTAATCCTACTCAACTGACGGGAGGCGGCGACATTGGATTCATGACGGGTTAACTCGTCATTACCTATTCCCCAATCACTACTTTCTAGTTGCTGTTCTAAATCATAAGCTTGAGGCTGATCATCGTCTCTATCATCTGAGTTAGACTCGTGCTTTTCAACGCCCGTGGCGGACGAGTTATCGTCAAGGGGAAGATTCTGTCGTTGGCTCATCTATTCTCCAAGATATTTTAGTCAAGCTTACAAAAATCGGACTTGAATACAAATTAGAAGGAAATTGGCGATTTATATATTTTCCACTTTGGGATGAATTGTTTGCGAGGCAAGCGGCAATTATTCTTTTTTTACAGCCGACATTATTAATCTGAACCATTTTGACAGCTACTATTTTTTAAGCCGACCCCTCTCAAAAATTTGATTGGAGAGGATGTCGCAGGGGACCTGTCAATGGGAGAGGGGAGACCGACGGTCGGACGCAAACACTCTCCTGCTCTTTGGTCTGATTCTCGTGACTGCTCATCTCGGTCCCTTTTGGGAAATAGTCCGAGGGTGTTTATATTCAGCCGCCTCACATTGGACCTAGGTATTGAAGTACCCTTTGACACTATATTGACACTACAAATGATTGCTTGTACAGCGTGTAAGACATCAGAGACAAGCCCCGTAATCCAGAACATTTTAAGTTTATTGACATTAAGTTGTTTGCCCAAACCCAGATGCGAGCTTAGCCCCATTGCTAGGAAGGGTGGTTCGGCCCCAACGGTTAAAAAGGACAACCTTTGTACTGCATTACAGGCAAGCCAGGTGGAACTAATATAACGACAGTTATCCAAGGCGACGCAGAGATATTATGAAATAGGTACCAGTAGTACCACGGAAGGAAGAAACTAGAAACCATAATTAAAGTTTTGTTTTGGCTCATCATATGAAACAACTCTTGATCTGTAGGAGTTGACTCTTCAATGACGACTTTTAATATACCGACCTTAGCCATTGGATCCGTAGGCTGTAAAATATATTGTTGACTATAACTTACTCAACGGAGATTGGACACATTACAAATTCTCCGTTGCAGTAGGAATTTCTCCGTCGCCGCGTTATTGAGCCCGGAGAAAACGTCATAGCCGAGCGTAGTTAAACTCACTTTATTGCCGATATTTGCCGATTTACATCTACGCGGCTGCTACGACAATTTCCACTAGCAAGAGGTTTCCCTTCAAATGTAGTTAAATACCGCAAGATTGCCACATAAGAAAAGATCATTTCTATACCATGATCGGCAGAGTTGAAGTATCCAATCGTATTATATTAATTTCGATGCAAATAAGGTAGTCTATTTGTTCGTATTCTTGGTTAATCTTCTGACATTCCAGTCTCTAATAGGCTTACCATAGATGTAGAAAAGGAATGGGACCGGAATCAACACCGCAGCGAATGCTCCTAGAAGCGTAGCTGCCCATTTGATCTTCATGTTGACAAACATCTGTCTTGCGAATAATGGGAAAGCAGCCCCGAAGGCAGATCTCAAAAATGTGTTTGCTGCCAATGCAGAAGCAACTTGATATGTGGGAATGTAACAATCAATGATATAGTTGATACTGGGTAAGAAAATTGAAATCAACCCGACACCGATAAACGATGCACCGATAGTTGGCACAATCCAATGAACTTTCTCAGGAAACGATCCAGCCCAACCCAACCAAAATAAACCTCCACTGAAGAAGAACGAACCCACCATCATTGCGGGAAGACGTTCTTCTGGGATGGGGATCCCCTTATTCTTTGACATTAATTTAGTAAATCTTTCTTCAAAAAAAATGCAAATGATACCCCCAACTACTGTCCCAACTAACATGGATAAATAAGGCAATTCGGCAACACCAGGAGCAAAATGATAGTTGCCACCAAAAATCAATGGGATGGCAGTCAAGAATAAATACAATAATCCATAAATGAAGGAGTTATACAAAGTAATCAAGAATAATGATGGGTCGGTGAACAACAAAACAATAGGTCTGGTCAAATTGTGTTCGACAACTTCTTTAAAATTCAATGAAACTTCTTCGTGGGCTGCGTAAATACCCCAATTGCCAGTACGTCTTCTTAAGGTTTCAGCTTTACGGACTAAAATAATTGCATGATGAGTCTCGTCCAAGAAAAGGACGTTCAAAGCAAATGCTAAAGATGCAATCATACCGGTGATATATTGAGTCCATCTCCAATTCAAATTGGGGTTTTTGACAATGAAAGCTGACATGATCGGTGCCAACATTGGTCCCCCAAATAACACCATGGCAAAAAGCGTGGTTGCCCTACCCCTTGTTGCCACACCAAACAAATCTGACATGGCAGCCGGAGCAGCCACCATCGCGGAGGAACCAATAAAACCACTGAAGAATCTAGTAATCATAATACTTTGAATGTTCTCCGAGCAGGCGGTAGCGAAACAGAAACAGATGTAACCAAAACTCGAACAAATCAAAATCAATCTTCTACCAAACAATTCACAAAGAGGACCCCAAATTATGGGACCGGAAGCAAAACCGAACACGAATAATGATGTACCCAATGCGGTGACTGTGCTTCCAACATGATATATCTCTCCGACAATGGGACCAGCAGCAGAAAACATCGCAGAACCCACAGAGATCATCCAAGCGTTAAGACCAAGGACAGCACAGAAAATGATTTTCCTCCTAAGTGGGAAATTATGAGGATGCAGGGGATCGTCGGGACCGTCGAAACTAACAATATAAGCATCACGATCAGGTAATGCTGGAGGATAGTCTCTGCCACCTCCCATAGTAGGTAAGGGTTCTGTGCTCATTTTGGCAGCCTCGATCAATTTTTCAACACCTGTAGCTGATCTACTTAACTGTCTTGACCCGGCTGCATTAGACTCGTAACGTGATAACTCATCGTCGTTATCCCAATTAGTCTGTTCTTCCAAGTCATAGGGTTTAGGTTTTACCTCATCGTCATCTTCAGAGGGATCGTCGTTCGGTGTCTTCAAACCGGCGTCGTTTGTATCGTTGTACACACTATTATAGTTTGTTTCTGAAGAAACAAAATCATCGTTAGAATTATCAGTAGCAGTGGCAGCTTCTTCTGTCCTATGGCTGATACTCATACTAATTCCTGAAATTTTTTTTATTTGCGGAAGTTTTACGTTCATATATTGTCGGTGAACGGCTTTAATCGGATTTATAAAATTAAAACCGAGAACCGATTGTTCTAAACGGAACTTTATGGAATGCTTTACTTCCGCTTAATCTTGATTGATAGTGTGACGAAGATGAATAAATCGAAGAGCATGGCGGGGGGTGACCTGCTAGCTCACACCATGACTGTCGTGGTCAAGAATTGCTTTCATCATTGAGCCGGGAGAGCAAGATTTTTTTGACACATCGAGAATAGTGTATGAACCAAGAGACAAACATCTGGACCGACAGCTTAAGCCGACTGCCGCCTGGCGTATACCATTCTGATGAAAAGCTGATATGTTGGGTGTCATCAACTATTGGTCGATGTACTGTTATCTATCTCACGTCGGCCGATGATCTACTTCAAATGGAAGGCAGCAAATCACAAATGTCCGATTTGGGTCGGCTGTAAAATAGTCGCAGTATATATCATTATACATTTATCCTACAAATAACCAAAATATCGTGACAAGTATCTGACTTTGAGTGTCGTCGTCAGGTATCTTGACGACTATAAATCCGTCTTTATCTTCCCAAATTGCACCAAACTTGTTGTCAACTTTCAAATCGTTGCCTTGAATTGTGTTCAACTGAATTATGAATTTATGTCTGGTCGAGATAGTCTTTAGCTTACTAGTCAATTGACTCATCAATTCATCTTCTACGTTGGAGGTACTCTCTGATGATATGATTGGCGCAATGATTTCCTCCACTTGTTTCTTGGAAATGGGTGATTCTTTCCCTTCACTCTGGGTTATGTCCATCAGGTTCTTTAGGTTTTCCAACAGAAAAATCGCGTACGGGAGAATGGTATACACTCTGGAGACTTTCGGCAGAAGATGTCAGCTCTAAAACTAGACATTTCTTTCTGGGTCACTAACAAATGCAACTCCCAGAAGCGAGCCGAATACAACGAACCGAACGCGATCTCTCATCTAGTAACTTGACAAAATACTTTTTTTTTACGGGGTCGAAAAAACCCCCCTAAATTCCCCCTGACACAGATTGGCGCTGGGAAGCAGCAGTATCTTTCCACGCTTGTAACGTCGGTCTTGCCGACTTTCAGGGTTTACAAGAAGCCGAAATCTTCAAGTTCTGGAGGGACTTCAAGGGACCGTCAGCCAGGGCAATGGTAAAGTATTCATATGAAATCTCACCAAAGCAACCACGGGGTAATAATTGATTTTCTTAAGATGAAAAAAACTGATCTTGTTGTGAAGAAATAGATCTTGTCTAAGAGTGTAAGTTGAAAGAATACTGGGAGAGTACTTAATGAGAGACCAGAAACCAGTTTATCATTTCAATTCACTACTTTGCCAATTTAGCCAATTCCTCTTGCACATCGCCCAAATCTAATTCCTCGTTGTTCAAATCTTCCAACGACTCAACAGGTCTTTCAGCCATGGGAGTGATACGGAACGCATGACGAGAAACAGGCTCGTCCCAGTCAATAATTGCTGAATGTTGCACCAACCGGTTGTCCCAGACCACCACGGTGTTAGGCTCCCATTTTGCTCTCAATTGCAAGTCATGAGCTGATTCAATGTGCTTATACAAAAATTCCAAAAGGAAGTCTGATTCCTGTTGTTTGAGTTCGACAATTCTTCTGGAGAACGGCCGATTGATATAGATGTACTTTTCGCCAGTGACAGGATGGACTCTGACTAAAGGATGGATGTTGGACACGGGAGCACGTCTTTCGACCCCTTCCTGGCTACGAGAGTTCTTTGCTTGATCTTCCGAAGTATGCAACACATGTAAACCATGCAAACGCTGTTGGAACTCAGGGGATAATCTTTTGTACGCCTCGACGGCATTAGCAAAAATCGTATCGCCACCAGCATCAGGACCCTCCAAAACAGTAAAGAAAGTATATCCTGAAGGTTGCAATTCGTAACTAATGTCACTGTGCCACAACACAGCATGGGTATTTTGCAGGAAAACTCGGTCAAACTCTCCTTTATCGGCACGGCGATAGGTAATCAACAACTCAGGGTAGCCAATGGGCACCCCTCCAGTAGGATGGCAGTGTAGCTGGCCAAAATGTTTACCATATTCAACAGCAAAGTGTGGACCTTTAGTAGCAAAATCTTGATTTCGGAACACAACCACCCCACGCTGGGCAACAAAGAGAGCCAAATCATCTTTCCCAGCATCGTCAAGAGCACTCAATTGGATCCCGTCGACTTCAGTCCCCATTTTGGGGGTGATACGTTTGACAGAGTATTCGTCAGTGATTATTCCCGAAGGAAATAAATTCTTCAATGACTTGTCGCCTCTTAAACCAGGGTCCAGATATTTGTGGAACTTTAAAGGAGGAAACTTGTCCTTGGGGTTCCAAGAAGGCAAGAAATCAGGATAGTGGGACTGTTTACGGCCTGCCTCATTGACAACGAAAGTGCCGTCTTGTAAAACTTCGTCAACTCCTTTGACAAAATGGACGTCGTAGTTTCCGTACTTTTGGATATCAGACATTGTCACTAGAAGCAATAAGTGTAACTGTTGTGGATAATTATTTAAGGGTGAAAATTTCGATTTGAAATCCAGCTGGAAAGTTTCCGAATAAGCGTCGTTTTCCGAGAAAACTGTGGCTTCTAAAAATCAGATCAGCAAGATAAGAGATACAAGGACGAGGATTAAACTACTGCAAATTGAGAGATTCAGGCGGCGGAGAGAAGTGAATGTCAGAGGCGCAAGCTCATGGAGTAATAGCCGGCGAAATAGTACTGGTATGGAAATCTAGAGGATACCGTCAATATTCCATATTCACGTGAGCATAGATAAGCTTATGAAAGTGATGCGAGACGGGAGTTTAGTCGGAGACCGCGAGACGAGTAGGAGAGAAGCTTAGTTCTTTGCTTGATCTTCCGAAGTATGCAACACATGTAAACCATGCAAACGCTGTTGGAACTCAGGGGATAATCTTTTGTACGCCTCGACGGCATTAGCAAAAATCGTATCGCCACCAGCATCAGGACCCTCCAAAACAGTAAAGAAAGTATATCCTGAAGGTTGCAATTCGTAACTAATGTCACTGTGCCACAACACAGCATGGGTATTTTGCAGGAAAACTCGGTCAAACTCTCCTTTATCGGCACGGCGATAGGTAATCAACAACTCAGGGTAGCCAATGGGCACCCCTCCAGTAGGATGGCAGTGTAGCTGGCCAAAATGTTTACCATATTCAACAGCAAAGTGTGGACCTTTAGTAGCAAAATCTTGATTTCGGAACACAACCACCCCACGCTGGGCAACAAAGAGAGCCAAATCATCTTTCCCAGCATCGTCAAGAGCACTCAATTGGATCCCGTCGACTTCAGTCCCCATTTTGGGGGTGATACGTTTGACAGAGTATTCGTCAGTGATTATTCCCGAAGGAAATAAATTCTTCAATGACTTGTCGCCTCTTAAACCAGGGTCCAGATATTTGTGGAACTTTAAAGGAGGAAACTTGTCCTTGGGGTTCCAAGAAGGCAAGAAATCAGGATAGTGGGACTGTTTACGGCCTGCCTCATTGACAACGAAAGTGCCGTCTTGTAAAACTTCGTCAACTCCTTTGACAAAATGGACGTCGTAGTTTCCGTACTTTTGGATATCAGACATTGTCACTAGAAGCAATAAGTGTAACTGTTGTGGATAATTATTTAAGGGTGAAAATTTCGATTTGAAATCCAGCTGGAAAGTTTCCGAATAAGCGTCGTTTTCCGAGAAAACTGTGGCTTCTAAAAATCAGATCAGCAAGATAAGAGATACAAGGACGAGGATTAAACTACTGCAAATTGAGAGATTCAGGCGGCGGAGAGAAGTGAATGTCAGAGGCGCAAGCTCATGGAGTAATAGCCGGCGAAATAGTACTGGTATGGAAATCTAGAGGATACCGTCAATATTCCATATTCACGTGAGCATAGATAAGCTTATGAAAGTGATGCGAGACGGGAGTTTAGTCGGAGACCGCGAGACGAGTAGGAGAGAAGCTGAGGCAAAGCTTGCTCCGGGAGTCTTGGAGAGGTGTTAGAGAGAAGCAGGGGGAGATCATTCGAAAAGCAATGAAGAAGTAGGGATCGTTAGAGTCAGAATCCAGAATCAGAATTAAAAGTCTAGAGTCAGAATCAAGGTCAGAAGTATGGCCTCTAGAGTCAGAAACTAGGACCAGGAATAACCCAATTCAAAGAACTATGAACAGGTAAAGGTAAAGAGCAGGTACATTGTAGGAACCTAGAAAACATCTCAACATAAATCACTATCCCATATATATTACACATTCATTACTCATAATGAGCACAATTTATTATTCTGTATCGAAGTCACAATAAACTGGCTTGGGTGTTTCCTCAGATCTCTATTTAAGTCAAGCTGGGGTACAAACTTTGACACCTTCACGTCGTCATACAAATTAGGAGATTTAGGCGTCATTGGTTCATTGATAGAAGACTCCGAACTAAGACTTGACTTCCTTTCTCTTTCATTCGATTCTGTCATTTTTGATACCGAATCCAAGTGCAATGGTCTACTATCGAATCTATCATTGAAATTTCTAAATGCCGTAGGTAGTCTGGACTTGAATGGAGAATCAAATTGTACAGGAACAAATTTACCTTCGGAAGGCAGTAGTTCTGGCGATATAGGTTCGATTTTTGTGACCATATTCATATCAATAACATCAGTTTTGATACCACTTTCTCCACCATTGGTTATAACACCATCAAGACGATCACTTGGCCAGTTGCAACACAAAAAGTTACGTGTACAGTTTTGGCACTTACCATCTTCTATCACTTCGTCACACTTCTTCTTTCTTTTTCTACAGGTAAAACACCCAGTCTTTGTTCTCTTTTTCGCCGGTTTCAGCACCTTGACTGGCTTTGATTTGGGTAGTATGGATAAGTTTATCACTTGTTGGTATGACCTGTAATCCATTTTTGCAGCCTTTCCGAGTATTAATGTTTGGGTCCAGTTTATCCTGTTCTCTATTATTCTATATGTCTCCCTGTCAACCAGTTCAAACTCTCCTGATTATACACTGTTATAACTCTTCGTAGTTGTCAAGACTAGAAAAAATTTACCTTCTACGATATTTATAATGGCTTACCCTAGAGGATAGTCATAATAGGACTTTATCACCAAAATGGAAATGATGAACGAAGAGTTAACGTGAGAAATTCGTTGGGAATTTCCGTTTAAAAAATTTAGTCAAAAAGTCTCGTGCGGGTATAAATTGCCGTTTACAGATTAGGACTCAAAAAAAAAAAGCAACTGTTGGAGACTCGAGGTGTGATCTAGCACATGATTAGTCGGGTGATTAGAATAAAACTGAAAATTTTCAATGCGAGCACCGATTTAAAATTCTATTCCCTGATGCCAGTTAAAGCCATTCCCAAGGTTGCTATAGCCAGAAATGGGATAAACACTCTTGTGGTACCGTGCTCGAAGATACAAATTCAATATTGTAACTGGGGAGGGTCGTCTCAGGGTGTACGGGACTTAATCACAAAGGGCCAATTGAATGAATTTGCCGGCAACAATAAGAATATCTTTGTTGAAATAATAAAGAAGTCCGGTCATCCCAAAGCTGTGTTCCATTACAGTAACAAAGCCAAAGCTAACGAAGTTGATATCAAAAACTTGAAGTTCAACGAGATTTTGAAGAAAATTAATGAGTATAGCCAAAGAAGTGGTAATGAATTGTTCAAATGGAATCATAAAGTGTTGAGTAATAATCAAAGTACAAGAGGAATTTGGTCGCCTTTGCATGAAGCCAAAGAAAATAGATTCAAGATATAGTTATGGGGCATTGCTATGAATGAATATTGTAAATAGAGAATGGATATTGCAGTTAATCTACACCTTAGATCGACAATCTGTAACAAAATAGACTTCTGATATCAACTCTTGTTATTACACTCACATCACATATATTAAAGATTGAAAACTTACTACTTCTCGATAGGGACGTTTTCGAATTTGTTTCTCCAGAATCCATCTTCACCAATAACTTCCGTCACCTGAATTTCATATTTGAACACTTTGGGTAGCACTCTTGTCCAAACCAACCAGTAAGCAAAACCGATGCCAAAAACACCCCAAGTGACAACAGCATGGATCCAGTATGGCAAGTCATTGTAGACAGATTGACCTTCGGATGGAGGAATATAAGGAGCCACAATCAAATATAACGAACTCAATGCAAAAAATGCTGTAACTATGACCGGTGACTTGATTGGAGGATTCCATATGATCTTTCCTTTGTAATTCTGGTAACGCAAGTACAATAACCCAAAAGCAACAAAGGTATTGACAACATTCAATGGGTATGAAATCAAGTTGAGAACGAAATTATAAGCATCCCCTGGAGGAGGAGCTATTATGGTGATGATACAAACAATCCAATGCTGAGCAAGACCAAAAAATGGAGATTTGAAAGGTCTGGAACTAGCCCAAAGTCGAGAGAATGGTAAACTTCCTTCACGACCCAACAGCTGAATAATTCTACCTTGGGAGAAGATAACTGACAACACGTTACCCAAAGCACTCAAAGCAACAAACACACTGGAAGCCTTTTCGGCGGTTTTTCCGAAGGCGTAACGGAAAAACGTTGCCGCAAGAATACGCCCTGAAGCTCCAAGTTCTTCCTTGGGAACCACAGCAAAGTAAGCGATATTGGTTAACATATAAAGCACAACCAACGAGAGAAAAGCAGCAGGAGCAGCGACTTTCAAAATCTTAGTAGGGTTTTTAGCTTCACCCAATGCATAATTAGCATTAGAATACCCAACATACGACCAAATGACGTTGTATAAGGCATTGACCACCCCAAAACCCGTCACAGGGGTTCCCTGCTTGAATGCATTTTTAAAATTGCCCGTTGGTTGGAAGTCGTTGGTTTTGATTCCTCCACCTAAAGCGACCCAGCCAGTGACAACAATGAATAAAACAATGGCTACTTTGAAAATCCCTAAAAAGTTGGACAAGTATAAACCAGCTTTCACTGAGACCCCATTAATTAGGAACGCAAACGTGATAACACCAATACCAATACCTCTAGAATTCCACTGGGTCACTTCCTTCTCTGCAGCATTCAAAAGGTATTCTCCCACCACCACACTGTTCCCAGCAGCCCATCCAAGGAAAAACACATAGGAGGCATACATACAAGTAGCCAAAAACCGAGGTTTGGTGTAAATATACTCGATATAGTTCTTTTCACCACCATTTCTAGGAATATTGCTTCCGAATTCCATATACACAAGCAACCCCGTGAAGGCAATTACCGAACCACCAACCCACATCATCAACGCCCCCCCTACAGACCCTGAAAGCAAAAAAATCGTTGACCCCAAGGAAAACACCCCTGACCCAATCATTCTATTGATACAAAGGAACGTAGCAGAAACATACCCAATTTCTTTCTTGTTCTGGTCGAGTTGTACGACTCCCACATAAGTGTCCAGAACAAAAGAATTGGTTTCTAGGTCTTTTGACTCACTCTTAGTTAAATTCGACATCACCAGTGAGAGACTACTTTTCCTTAACGACGAAGCCCACTATATATATGCATTACATATAAATTTATCTGTTGCAAGGCGAGGGAAGCCACAGTAGTTATTCTTTTTTTTGTAGCTCATCGCAGCATTAGATGTTCCATTCGGCACTTTAAACTTCAGGGTTGAAGTCTTGGAATGCCTGAAAATGCCTTGGTGAAAGCCACAGGTAATAGATCTACCATTAAACCCCTCCCACAGTATCACCAAAACATTACTAAGTGTCTGTGGAACTGTTGGATGCAACCTTGGCGTTGACAAATACCATGGCTAATGCTCCTTCGCTAACTGTTGCAAGTTTCTTTTGTCGTATTACTGATCTTGGAAAGTCTCAGGGCCATGAAACTTCAAATGCCGCGATGACGAAAGTAAGGCACAGAGACTGGAAGGAAATCTTCCCGCAGGAGAAGGACTGGTGATGCGGTAACCAGAAAATTTTTTCCGCCATAGTTTCCCTGGGATGTGGACTGTTCTCTCCCGGGCAGCTGAGGGCAGGGAAGGCGTAGAGGAAGAGAAGATTATCTCGAAGAGTTTCCATATATCTTTGGCCCATTGGCCTATTGAATAGAGGGATGTCAAACACAGACTAGAGGACATTCAGGGATTAGTCTTCTAGCGTCAGGGGGCCTAAGGGCTTTTCCGGTATGAGGAAAAATTTTTCTGTGAAGTAGACGGTGCACCGATTGGATCTCATCCTCGGGTATTGAACACCGGCCGGGGACCGGAAGGAAGTGGTGATGGATCTAGTGTTGTTTCACGTACCTCTTTTCAGTGTTTAATGGTGCCTCTCCCATACATTCGGTAGCGAATATTGCCGTCTAGCTTTGAATTTTCGTTGCTTCTTACCCGTAGCCGTAGATTCAACAAAGAAATAACGGCAGCAAAGAGTCTTTTTGTAATATCTTATCGGTTTAAATTGGCCAGTAAAGTTTCCGGTTAACTCTTTGAAGAAACTGATAATTCCTATGAGCTAGTTGTGTCTCAGTCTGATCCTCATTGGTTCATCCAAAAAGACCGAAGCATCAAGTCATGGCCGTTTGGTAATATCTCTGGTTGCCAATTTCCTTAATCGTCTTCATAGGAAATGGCTTAAGAATTATATCGGAAAAAGCCGAACTTTGTCGGCCGCTGAACAGAGGGTTTACATTCCAAATGCACAAGGATGAAACAGGAATAAAATGAATTACAGGTACCACAAAAAACTTCATCAAGTACCCTGTCCTTGTTCCGGCCATGATAGACATTGAGGATGTTCCAATGCAGATTTCAAACGCCATGAACTAATTGAACCGATTCAAGGAATAGTTATATGGGAGATGGATAAGCAGCACTCAGGTCGGTATTAGACTCGAAGATTCTTATTTCAATAATCAATCATTTATCTATCAAATGCTGGTACAGTAACTTCTTTTGAAAAGTAGGGCCGGTACTTCTTTTGAAAAATCCATCGAGATCTCTTCAGCTTCCTCCTGTAAACTTCAAGAAAGACGTCAAATGGGGCACGATTCCGTAGGGGATTAGAATACTGAGCCGGAGTCGTACCCAGTTGCAGAAGGGGTTGTTAGTTCGGAGGAAACTCTAACAAGTCGTGCAGAACGCACAAACCTCAATTAGGAAAGTGTCACTTTTGACACATTCCGGTATCCGTTATCTAACTCTACCGCAAACTCTATAACAGACTGATATCCCCTCATAGGGATAGTTTTTTTACTGATTTGTTACTCTGGAGGATAATGTTTTTGTTACTTATTTTGTTTGGTTTACTTCAGTTGTCTTCCGCCACTAATTCCACACGAACACTAGAGCAAGGGTTTTTGTACACAAAGCTAGATGAAAACACCTTGTGTTTTGCTCAAATGTATGGAGTGAAATATAAAAACCATGGCAGTAGAACCGATTACAAATGGGGTATTATGGAGGTTGAAGACACACCGCCAATTTTAACCATAGCCACCATGCAATATTATGATCAGCTTATTAGCTCCAGTGAAGTACATGCGATTTCAGCAAAAGCAGGGCATATTCCTACTTATGATGCTACACAAGATTACTGCAAGCTTTTTAAGGAGTCAATAAGCCATGTTCCGAAGAAAGTAGAACAAGTTGAGAAAAGAAGAGAATTGATTAGACGGTGGGACAACCAATCTTCAAGGAGTGCCAACACAAGTGACAGTAGTAACTCTTTCAGTAAGAATGAATGTTTGTGGCAAGCTGGTTTTTATCTACTGTTGGTCTTATTTGTAGTAGAATATTTAAATATTGAGCAGTTAAAGGTGATAATGAAGCAACCATTAGCCTTTTATTCCAAAAGGATAGGAGAACTCCACAATGATATGATGGAGTTTTCACTAGAAGGGACAAATTCAAAAGATTCTTGTTGGAAACTTCTATCATTTTTTTAATACTTACAGTGCCAAACACAGTTAGCAATGCCCCAACCATCAGGAAATTATAGAAGTATGTAGTAGATATGTTTATACAGAAATACCCGAGCAATGTCACAGTGATTATTAGGGGAATCGTAGCCGAGATCCAGGTGCATCCACAAAATACAAATAACTCCTTTCGAGTCCAGAGTAGTGTACATTAAAAGAGAATGTGCTGACTCTTGACTGTTGTTCGTCTCTCCTGCAAAACACCTACCAACATAATGGCGAAAATAGAGTTATCAATGCCCAAAAAAGGAACTGTCAAAGTCTCCTTAAAAGATAAGCAGGTTCAAGGTTACCTTATCATGCCAACAACTTTAAGCAGCAATACACGGAGCTCAAAGTATGTCGACTTCTACAACAAGTCAGGTTTGGGGACCGAGTCCACTAAGTTCAAAAAAAGGTTTGAAATTCTAAATAAACACCCCTGATCAAGTTTAATTGTGGATAAAGTTGTATTAGATAACGACTCCTATTTCTAAAATGGAATTCTTCCCTATCTAAAGTTTTACGAAATTGACAGGTCGCTTAAACTTGACACATTCCTGTCAAATTTTATCTAATCCTAATAAATGCTATATAACTGAACACCTATTCTCTCAGTTAAGTAGGACATCTCTCCAACAACTTCAAACTAGAAGCTGAAGCTATGTTTTTGCTGTTCATTGCACTATGGAGTGGTATTCTGTTGTCCCTAGCTGCTAATGTCTCCAACTCTACCAACACAATTCAAAAAGGGTTATTATATACAAACCTAGACGACAATACTTTATGTTTTGTACAAATGTACGGATTGAAAGTCAGTGGACACAATGACGATACAGAATATAGATGGGGCATTCAAGAGGCAGTAGGCATACCTCCTCATTTAGTTATATCCACGTTACTGTACACTGACCAGCTTATCAATTCCAGCGAAGTACAGGCCATTTCAGCGAAAGCAGAACATATGCCTACTTTTGATGTTACACTGGATTATTGCAGCCTCTTTGAGGAATTGGTGACTGAAACTATGAATAAGAGAGAAACAAAAGAGAAAAGATATGATCGGTTTAGACGAGGTGACGAGTTTGATTGTTGGTCAACGAGATGCAGCAACGATAACGTCTGTGTTGGTGTTAATAAAGATTGTATTGAATGTGAGTTCAACAACGATACCCAACAAACTGAATGTTTCTGGAAAGGTGATTTAGACCAGAGAGGAGGCGAGTGTTATTACTGTATAGGGTTGGGGTCGTTTATATTATCGTACGGGAAGTGTAGGCTCAGTAAAGGCTTAAGACAATGTCGTTAACAGTAGTGTTATCCAGTAGATTCTCTTCTGCAGCCGGTTTCCGGTGCTTTTGGGCCCAGTAGAGAAGGTAGAGTTTACTTAGAATACAAATTATGAATTGATGCTCAACAGTATATCTCTGGAACAAGAAATGACAATGTAGCTGCTCTGATCAGGATTCCACCGAACTTGGTGCCAAAGGCGACCAAATTTCCATCCCCGGACTTCGGACACCGGCACGAGAAAAGGCGCGAAGAGAAGGTGATAGGGGAAATGAAGTTCGAAAGTAAGCTACTTCATTCTAACCAGCCGCTAGAGAGCCATGGGGCCAGAGCAGTGTCGATTACACCCACAGCCGCTTATGTATATCCGTCAACTGAACAGGCTTCAACGACGTTTCTGGGAGAAACCCCTGGCTACGTTTATGCTCGTGGACATAATCCCACCAATTCTGTGTTTGAAGCTAGAATATGTGATTTAGAAGGGGGAAAAGCGGCGGTGGCAGTGAATTCCGGGTTGGCTGCGCAGTTTACTGCGTTGTCGTCACTTGTAGTCCCTGGAGACAACATTGTGCTGAGTGCTTATTTGTTTGGGGGCAGTTTCTTACAGTTGAGGGACAACTTCCGAGGATTTGGGGTTGAAACCCGTTTTGTCAAATCATTGGACCCCAAGGACTACGAGGCAGTTATAGATGACCGTACGCGGTGTGTGGTTATCGATTCAATCCTGAATCCCGCCTATTTCTTTCCTGATATCGAGAAATTCTCCCAATTATGTAAGAAGTACCAAATCCCCTTGGTGGTGGATAACACGTTGGGGTGTGGGGGATACTTGGTGCGACCCATCGAGAACGGTGCTGATATAGTACTTCACTCGGCTACGAAGTGGATTGGGGGCCATGGCAACACTATAGCCGGAGTGTTTATTGATGCTGGGTCGTTTAAATGGTCACAATCCACCAAATTCACCAAACTCTGTGATCCTCAGTTTGGCCAGAAGGGAAGATCGTGGGTTGAGATACATGGTGACGACGCTTACGTCAGACACTGTCGTTCCAGCGGGATAATGCTCCAGTCTGCAACTTTAAATCCGTTTGCGGCGTGGCTACTCCTTCAGGGATTGGAGACGTTATCGGTGAGAGTAGACCGGGAGTGTGAGAATGCGTTTAAGCTTGCCACCTACTTGAAATCACTGCCTTATGTCAAATGGGTGTCATATTTGGGGTTTCCAGACCATCCCTCTCACGACATTGCAAAGAAGTACTTGGTGCGGCCATTTTACGGCAGCTGCTTATCGTTTGCAGTGAAGGACGACAGCGGGGCTGATGTGGTCCAGAGCAATGGGGCTAAGGTAATTGATTCATTGCAGTTGGTCTCCAATACGGTTAATCTCGGTGACGCTAAGACTCTTGTCTGTATTCCTCATATCTCCACCAACCGAGGAACTCAAGGGGAGTACAATTCCAGTATCGGCATCGACGACGATTTGATCCGAGTGTCAGTGGGACTTGAGCACATTGACGATTTGATTGGCGATTTCGAACAAGCGTTTGTCAAGGTGTTTGGCTAGAAGCAGTGCATGGAATCGCATGAATCCAGTACTAATGCAACTACAGACTACTGCACGGTATCGCATCTATTGGTGGCTACTATGGGCCATCGGTGAACTGGTACCACGGAAAAAATTACATTAAAGTATACCCTTAGTATTCAAATATTCCCACGTACTAACCATATCCCCTGATACGTACCATATAGACAAATCAAATAACCAACCGTTGTAGTCTTCAAATCCATAACCAAAAGCAGCAACTTTGGCTGCGAAAATTGATTATTCAACACCTTTCAGAAGCGTATTCTTAAAAGCTGGATTCTACACCTTATCATACCGTTAGACTCTAAATGCCCCTTCAACAACCGTGGGACCCCATTACGCAACTTTGCCCCCATAAACTTCACTCCTTCGAAGTATAAATAGCAACTCATCCACAGCAACTTGCTGCGAAAATTGCCAATTTTCAACCCACCAACTATGACCAAACACTCCAGTGAAGGGGATAAAAAACATACCCAGGACGGTAAAAGACCCAAGATAAATAGACTTCCATCATTTTCCCGCTCCCATAGAGTTCCTAGCGACAAACAGGTGGTGCGGTACCTCAAAGACGACAATAAACCTGTGAACCAGTTATTGCTGCGATTACAGCCGTTCAAACAATTGGAGACCACCGCTGTGGTTCATCTCTTCAATCTAGACCTTAGAGCTAGTAACAACCACGGACTCTGCCATGCTACTGAAATTGCAAAAAAGGCGGGAGTTCCGGTGTACTCCTTGTATGTTCATTGTCTCGAAGGCTTGTATAGTCACAACGTAAGTCCTTTCCAAGTGGCATTGAAGAACGACGCCGTGAAAAACTTAAAGCAAGACTTGACGCATTTAAATATCCCGTTGGAGGTGTTGGAGGTTGAAAAGTCTAAGGATATCGTGGGAAGCATCATCAGATATTGTAACACCAAGAACATTAAATACTTGACGTCTAACATCGTTTATGAGGTAGATGAACTCCGGTTACTCACCAAACTATGCGACGACTTTCCCGGCCAGGTGTTCGCCTTGCATGACACTTGTGTCGTGACTCCTGGGGAGTTAAAGTCTGGCAAAGGCACTCAATATTCCATTTACACTCCCTGGTACAAATCATGGTGTAAATACGTTAACCGTCATGGAGTAAGTGATTTTCAACCCCTGGCCAATAAAGAGTCGCCGGAATCACCTTCGAAAGTCCTGCTATCAGTTCCCGAAGACAAGAAGCTCTCGCAGGACCAACAGGGAGTATACGAGTCACAATATCAGCCCCTTGCCAGCACAGAAGGTGCTGTCGAGGCTTTTCACAAGTACATGGACCTGTTATCCGCCTACGACGAAAACAGGCACCTCTTGACTTTCAACACTTCTCGCCTTAGTGCCCCCATTGCCATTGGAGTCATATCCACCCGAACCATCGTGCAACACCTTTTAGGCACTAAAATCTCCCGTGTCGACTCGGGAGACAAGGGGACCGTCCAGTGGATCCGTCAGATTGCTTGGAGGGACTTTTACAAGCACATAGTTTCTAATTGTCCTTTTGTTAGCATGCACAAGCCATTCCAACTTGATTACAGCGACGCCAAATGGCAACAAAATGGCGACCACTGGGAGGCGTGGTGTAATGGCTCCACAGGTTTCCCTGTTGTCGATGCCTGCATGCGACAGTTGAACCAAACAGGGTACCTCTCCAACCGGGGGCGGATGATCGTGGCTCTGTTCTTGACAAAACACTTGTTGATCGATTGGCGATTTGGAGAGGAATACTTTATGAACCATTTGGTCGATGGTGATTTTGCCTCCAATAACGGTGGCTGGGGGTTCTGCTCTGGTGTCGGTGCAGACCCTCAGCCCTACTTCAGAGTGCTCAATCCCTATTTACAATCGGCGAGGTTTGACCCTGAAGGAGAGTTTATCAAGACGTGGGTTGCCGAATTGGCTGCAATCGACCCCAAGGGCCTCCACAAGCCGGTAGATGTCGAAGGCTACCCCAAACCGATTGTGGAGCATAAGGAGGCTAGGGAGAAGGCGTTGAAGTTTTTATCTGCTGCTAGAGGAGGTTGAGAGTCAAAGTAAGCAACACCAAGTGATACTCACAAGAACTACCATAGGTGCTACTTAGGAATGGTGTTTGCTGTTTGTTGATGCAAGTCTTGATGCCATGCACTTCAGCTTCTATTTCGTAGTTTCCTAGTTTGGAGACTAAATGTATTTATTCTATTGAACATTTTGATCTATCATAAATGTGACGACTACTTGGTTAACTTCTCGATAGCTGCTTTGGCATTGATTAAACTCTCCTCTGAACCAACCAAGTAGACGTAGTGATTGTCTTTATCGTTCAGTCTAGGAACAGTGATGAATGTCTTTGTGGAGTTCCTAAGACTCTTGACAGTAGATCCGCCTGGACCGATGATTTTAGAAAACAACGAAGGTTTGGCAGCATAGAACCAACCTTGGAACTTTGCAGTTTTTGCCTGATCTAATCTGGTACTCAAGAATTCCAATGCTTTGGAGGAGTTTTCCTCAGAACCCTTCAATCTCCAAGGAATAACTTTGGAATCTTCTGATGCGGGGGGTAGTTCACTGATGATGAACGCTGTGTCATCTGATGGTGTTTCCTCTGGCACAGGAAATGAACCGTTGGATAATTTGGAAGCTCTCCTGGACAAGTTTTGACCATGAGAAACTTCTATGCTGAATTCCAGTTTCAAGTAGTTGAAAATGGCTCCTCTTTCTGAAACTAACGCATGGTAAGCTTCAGGTACATCTAATGACTGGGACCAGTCATCTTTAGTCAATTCTGAAATCTTCTCCGCCGCTTTAGCGATGTCTTCTGGCAAACCGGTGATTTTAACTAAAGTAGATTTGTCATCAGTTCTAGGGACAACGATATTGACATCGAACTCTTTTTCGAGACCCTGACGAATCGAACCTGATGGACCGATTATCAATCTATGTTTTTCACTGGCAATGTCCAATTCTTTTACCACAGAGGATTCTTTTTTAGAAACCAAAGCATTGATTTGATCGACGATCTTGTTGACAATATCTTTGGGACCCTGAGAATTAACCACATTCGACCCGCTGCCTTCGTCGGGAATAGACAACAATCTATGATATCTACCTCTTGGAGTGATGTCGTCACCACCAGCTTTACTGATGATTTCCCTCATCCTAGACCCGCCGGGACCGATAAGATCACGATGGTACTTCGAATCCACTTCCAAGTCGATCGATACAAACTCTTCGGCCTCTTTAACAATTTCATTGATCCTACTGATGGCTTGTTTTAGACCTGTTTTAGAACCGGTCAATTTGACCTCGGCGAAACCCAATTCTTCCTCCTTTTCTCTGTTATCTCTTTTGAAGTCGTATTCAATACCAAATCCATCAGCGATATCGTTTATGGTTTCACCCGATCTACCTATAACCCTGGCAATTGCCTTTGTAGGGATGTTGATAGTTTCAACGAATCCATTTTCTTTTTCAAATTTATACAATTCTTCGATCTCCTTCTTAGCCCCACTTACGCTCTTGGAAGGACCTCTGATGGTAATCTCATCTTTGTTCTTTGGGGCATCGGCACTTTGGTCTTGGACAGATGGGAATCTTATTCTTACACCGTATTTGTCTTGTAATCTGTTGATGTAGATCCCTTTTGCCCCAATGATTCTCTTGTGGTACTGGCTCTCGATTCTGATGCTTTCGGTAGTTTCATCAGCCCATTTCTTGGAGAGAGAGACAATTTTGGTTTTACAACTGTCAACAACCTTCTTATATCCGACAATGGTGATCTGGGACTTCTCTTTATCTTCTTTTTCGTCGTCCACAACATCAATTTTCGTTCCAAATTCTTCTCTCAAACTAGTCAAGAAGGATCCGTTCTTCCCAATTAATCTTGACAACACTGTTGTGGGAACAACAACTGAAGTAGAGTACTTGTCACCGAACTCCTCGCCATCTTTGATAGCTTGGTCGATAAGCTTTTTGGCCAAAACCACTTGAGACTTTACTCCATGGATTACGACCTTATCACCAAAGGTGATTTCAACTGAATTAGGTTCTAATTCGCTTAAAATCGATTTCAATACTGTTTTGTTAGTCCCGGAAACAAACCTTTGTGATTTCGAGGGGACATCTAGCTCAACAGTATCCAAGTTGTTACCTAACTCTCTCAAGGAGTTTAAAGACTCGTCAACTTTAGCAAATTTTTCTTCAGGGTCTGAATTAACAAAATCAGTATCGTCTTCGGCTTCTTCATTAAACAAAGTGATTTTTCCCTCCAAAACAACGTATCCGATATTCAATTTTTTAGCAATATCATCAATTATTGAAGGAACTTTAGCTATTAAGAAACTATCAATGTCAGTGATGATTTTATGAGTTTCACGAGTCAATTGATTGACTTTAGCTACGATAGCCTTTTTCACCGTGGGCACTACTTCTTTATCAGAGTAGACGATCTCAATAGGAACGCTATCACCTTCAACTTGAGCTTGAATAGTCACACTATTCTCTGTGCTCAAGCTGGCGAAAAAGCCATTGTTGGTTAAGTACTTGGCAATGGCCTTAACTAAGCCCAAGTTTTTGTGGGCTCTAGACATTTCAAGGACTTCAACATTGAATTGAACCGTAGTTTGTCTAGCAGACTCCTTGGCTTTAGCCAATTGCGGCTTTTCTCCAACAAATTTGACGTTCTTTTCACCTTCTTCAGGCAATTTGATCAACACATTGAATTCTTCCAAAATTTTGGCAATGGGTAAAAATTGGTGTTTGACTTTGGGAATTGGCACTTCGTCGGTAAGAATTTTCGAGGCTAACTTCTGTAAACCATCTTTAATGACTTCTCTGGCTTCTAATACTTGTTCTCTATCCCCAATAACAGTGATAGTATCTTTGGAAGATTGGTATTCAGGGAATAAAACTTCCAAGTCGGAGAATTCTCCAACTTCTGCTTCTAAGCTCTTAGCAGCAAAAGGTTTAAGGCTTTCTTCAATGGGGATTTTGACAGAAAGAATCTTAGTTTCGGAATCAACTATATCTAAAAGTTTAGCCTTGGACAACTTACAGCTTTCAGCATCCCCTTCAATGGTTACAGCGACGGACTTGGCAAAAATATCATCAGGATCGACCGATTCATCGACGATTTCCTCATTACCAATGTCAATTTTCACGCCATATTCGGTGATGATGGGCTTCAAAGTCTTACCACCAGCACCAATGATTCTCGATCTCAATCTCGAAGGGACATTGAAGCTAAGCTTGACTCCTTTGGTGACTTTTTTGATGATTAATCGTTTAGCGATTTTCACATCCTCAGGTTTTCCATTTATTACAAATGTTCTCTTTTTCGTGTGCTGAGAGATTGTCGATTCAATTTTGGTCTTGGTGTCAGCCAGAACAGTGGTGACAATCTTGACAAATTCAGGTTTCGCCAAATTCAATTGGTCTTCAGTATCTAACGAAAAAGCTTCCTGAACGGTTGAGGACTTAAATTTGGGAGCCTTAATGGCAGCAGCAGTACCAGGACTACCCCAACCCCATGACGCCGTAGGTTGAGGGGATGACTTCTTGCCTCCACCCAAAGTAGGAAACGCAGTGTCGTCATTAATTGAGGGGACAGACGTCGTCAAAGACGAGGTTTCATGTTCATCAAATGATGTATCAGAATCACTGACACTCTTTTCATCGTCGTAACGGGCAGCAATAATTTCAGCAGGAGTACTCATAACAGGATTTAGAAAGTAGGGACCAACGGACTCTGAGTTAACAGGTTACAGAAATGGAAAAAATTGAAAGATTCAAAACAATTGAACTGGAGGTTTTTGAAAAATTTTGGGCGATCGGGCCACCTCACCGTAGATCAGATTTGATGCTGAGGCGGGGTGAGGCGGACTTTATACCGACTTGGCAGTTGAGATCGATGATCAGTTGGAGATAGAGAGACCGACAATGCTGGCAATGGTATAGTAAGAGGGATGAGGTTGAGATAAGTTTGGGATTGAGGTTCTTGATTTGATCTAGTATAGTGAGGTTGAAGAGGATAAAGAACTAGAAGGTGATAAAGAATTAGAGGGTGATAAAGAATTAGAAGGTGATAAAGAACTAGAGGGTGATCATAGATTTAAATAGGGTAAATAATTTACGAAGGGTGAAAAACTTAGGAAGGGTAAGTAACTTAGAGCAGGGTAAGAATATCGGGAAAGGATCAAATCAAAGGAAGATCATTTGCTGACATGTCTACTTTAGAATAGAATCAACAAATACCGTATGCGATATAGCAGATTTTGATGTGTATTTCGTAACCCACTGGTATACTAATTCTCAATGCTGACAAAGTCCCCCATTCCATGAGGTTGGTTGGATATGTGGTTGTATAATAGGTAACTTTAGGATATGGTCTGTGTTCCTCTTATTTTAAAGATCCATCATATGATTCAACTTCTTGATGCATTCCTTTTTAGCTTCTTCGTCAGTACGGTAGTCTTTCTTCGAGGCACTTCTTATCAATCATTATTAAGAGGCCCCGAATACTGCCATAAATTACAATAGTAATAGAAACATCTCTTCAGTCCTTACCATCAGAGTTGAAAATCACAATAACTTATTGATTATAAAGTTTCGTAAATAATTTCTCTAACTCTATACTCTTCGTTGGCCTCTTCAATATCTTCCCAGTTACCAATGAAATCATCACCTCTTACAACTCCAGGTAATGACTTGCCATTACTATGGCGTCTCCAAATCTTTTTAGCTTCTTCGTCAGTACTCAAGTCTTTAGCCGTGAACTCAATTTCGTTTGCTTTCAATATAGTCTGCAAACGGTTGGTTTTATGGATGACTTGCATACCTCCCACCAAAGAAGTGTAAATGTACACTGGCTGAGATTCTAGGTGTTTACGGAGTTCTTCCGGAGAGATATCGAAATCGTCGTCTTCCACGACAGCTTTGGTGTTGGAATCATCGTCCGCAATAGGTTTAGATTCAATATCATCTTCGGTAATTGCTTTGGATTCGTCATCGACTTTTGCATCTGCTTTGGAACTGGTGTCGTCTTCTGTTACAACTCTGGATTCATCATCCTCTACAACAGCAGCAGAATCGTCATCCACGATAGTCTTAGTTTCGGTGTCGTCTTTAGCCTCAGCTTTGGCATCGCTTTCTTCTCTGGCATCATCATCTTCCACGATAGCATTAGCTTCATTATCTTTGCCTTCCACAACTGCTTCGAGTTTCGTATCTTCGTCTTCCATGACAGTTTCTTTCTTTTCGTGTTCAAGAGAAGTGATTTCATCATCGGTGGAAGGCTTAACCACTGATTCAACGGGGTCTTCACCAACAGTGGCGGTGTCCTTTTCCTCTGGTTCGTCATCTACTTCCGCTTCCTTCTGTTCATTCACCTTCGAAACGTTTTCGTCATCATCATTATTCAGTTCGCCTTCCTCTACATCTTTGACATTCTCTCCAGCATCTTGTCCTTCATTCTCGTCCTGGTCTTTTGAAACAGTTACGGTCGTTTCCTTGTTGTCCAATTCATTCAATTCTTCCGTGCGGTGCCTCGCGTCACTGTTCTTGGTCAAAACCTTTTTCATCATGGAATCCAATCCGTCAATACTAGAGTAAGGATCTTCATTGATAAGAGCCCCCTCTTTGTATAATTCACCGGGATCAGCATCATTTTTTTCGTCATTATAATGGTTTGGTTGGCGAGACCTCGATCTTGAAATTGACCTCAAATAAGCCTTCAGGGGACTGTTGCCAAATCTCAAGTTGTACGGAGTACTAGGCTCATGCGAATTATCTACGTTGAAATTAGTGTAGTCTCCTGTGGTGACTAAGGAGTGGTCCCTGAAAACCTTTGATTGATAGTTTTCTTGATTGATCAACTCTTCTTCAGCAGCAGCAATAGAATCACCCATAGTAGGCTTTGACTGTCTTGATCTACGATCAGACTCCTCTTCAATGACTGGAGTAGTTCGGAAAGAAGGACGCAATTCATATTTCGAAGGATCCTCCTCATTTGTCGTTTTATAACTGTCTCCACGAGCCAAATGTGGTCTTAAACCCGATCTACTTCCGGACCTACTTCTAGATCTTGAACGAGCACGAGACTCCGACAACACTTCCCTATCTTTGGGAAAATAGGGTGAATGGAAACCCTCGGGACCAGAAGAATCTGATTCATCAGCAACCAAAGGAATGAATGAAATCTTCTTGGAATTTTCCTCAGGTTTTGACTCTTTCAAGAATGAGGAGTTTTCTTTTGAAAAATCTTTAGTCACTCGATGAGGATCTTCCTGCTTGATCTTAGATAAGAGATCATTGTGATCTTTGATGTTGTTACTCAATTGAAATTCCGATAAGTTGGGATTGGAGAAGTCACTTTGAGTGGAGTAAAAGCTAGACGTAGAGGACTGAGCAGCAGACATTTCCCCGGATTGGGCAGATACCCCTTCAGAATGCAGTTTTTTATCCTCTTTGGCTTGTTCTTTCTGAAGATCCTTGTCTTTCTCTTCAGGTTGCTGTTGCTTGATTTCAGGAATCGCCACCGAATCGCCCTCTGACGACTTGTCAAGCAAAACCAAGGGTTCTTTGGCAACATACTTAGCATCATCTTTGATCGTCCCTTGGTCATCCAAGAACTTGTCGAAATCTTCTTCACTACCAATAAGAGCGCCTTCGTTGATAAGATCATCCAATGACGCGGAAATATCCTTGTTGATTTTGTTTTTCGTCGACTTGTCTGTCTTCTTGTACTTTTCAGGATGAATGTAGTTATTGTGTTTCGAATCATCGGCCGATCTGACTGACGAACCCACCAATGAAGGCGACGCCAACATTTCTGCTTTTTCTATTTGCTCTTCAAAGTCCATGGTAGTATCGAGGGTATCACCAATTTCACCGTGGCAGCTTGCAATTGGATCTTGTAACGTTCAATTTGAAATTATCCCTTAACCGCCTGAGAATTGAATCGACAAATAATCGACAATTTGGGTAGTTTAAATTCGAGACTCCCGTCCTGTATATAACTCAGCCCCCAAAGAAAAGATGTGATAGAGATTACAATTTTGGGAGATATGATTGGAGGATATGGTGGGGTGGAAGGCGATGGGGAAGGGGGATAAAGGTGTGGGTATAAGATCGATTGGATATGAGAATGTGGGAAGGGTTAGATTGGGGCGTAGATAGGGTTTGTAGGATGGGAGAAATGAGGGTTGATTGTTGTAGGTGTGAGATCTGAGTCTAGTGAGAGGGTTTCAGAAGGGGGTTAGGGTCTAGGGACATGGAAGATGACTAAAATTGAAGCTGAACGAGGTTGGAAAGGTCTTGTTTGGGGTGAGAACTCTACTGATGGGTGTAGATTATTTAATGTCTGGAACTGTCTCTTACATGTGAAGTAAAGAGAGGGTAGTATTTTATGTGAAAACCACAAGAGGAGCCAGTCCCCAGAATGAGTCAATATTCCAGTAGGTTTCTACAAGATCTGGTTTATCCACTTAGACGATTCCAGATTTACCCACTGAAATACATTCTTCGAGCTACTACTGGCCTGAATTCATTCTTCGAGCTACTAAAACCCCAAATTCGTTCTTCGAGCTACTAATACCCCAAATTCATTCTTAGAGCTACTAAAACCCCAAATTCGTTCTTCGAGCTACTAAAACCCCAATCCATATCCAGAGCAACCAACGGTGTAAACTCCAAGTGTGCTTTGTTACACTTCCTTCTGCATCTACGATTGAATAGTTACCTCTCGTAGAATCTTAACCCTGAGTGGACAAAACTAAAACATTCTCCGATCAGATGAGAGCCCCTCAGTGTGTGTAGTACACTCAGATTGACTTCTATGATATCGACAACAATTGCATTTGCGCCATTGTCAGCTCCACTTTCAGCAGCCTTTTTTATAGAATCTCGGCCACGGGCACTGCTGAAGAAACTGCGATCACCAAGGTGTTCCCACCCATTAATCAAGGATGATTTCCAATATATTCAACCCCTAAAAGATGCGATATCCTACACCAACTTTCGTTTCGATCTCCCTGTGTTTCCTTTTAGTCGGATCACCCAAAACTCTCTTTCGAGCTCTTCTGAGTAGAGTAGACACATTTCCTAACAATGGGCCACGTTATTGAATTCGGTGACAGTTTCGCATTTCCATTTAAGAAACCCCTTTTGGCAAAAGTCCAAGTCAAGTAATTGTGCAATTGGAGGTCGCTTGTAAATGTCTGTTCCTTTACCTTATACCGCTAAGAAGCAACCGGTTGTTGAATTCATCCCATTCGATGGGTTAAAGTTCAAAACTGTATTTTGGGAGCACGCCGCTGGTTCCATATACCTTGGGAGAATCCTCTATGTTCACGGGTTCTCCGAAGATTCTGAAATCTACGTGGAATTCTTTGATAAATTGTCTGACCTTGGATTTGATGTGTATTTTTTCGATCAAAGAGGGGCCGGAGAAACTTCGCCTTCGAAAGATCACGGCAAAACTACAGATAAATTGGTATTTAAGGATTTAGAATTCATTATCAAAAAGAATCTTGAAATCTTGAGGGCCAAAGATTCCCAGGAAAAACTCTTCCTTATGGGGCATTCCATGGGAGGGGGTATAGTGTTGAATTATGGAATCAAGGGGAAGTACAAGGATCAAATTAGAGCAATCATTGCCACAGGACCCTTTATTACAGTTCATCCTTCGACTGCTCCTAATTTCGTGTTGAAAACTGTTTCCAATTTGGCTTACAAATTTGCTCCTAATTTCAGATTGGATGCTGGGTTGAACGTTCTGTATGTCACTCTGAATCCTAAGTGGCAAAAGTTCATTAAAAGCCACAATAAGAAGTTCTGGATCACTTCCAATTTGTATCACGGAATGATAACAAGAGGTGAGAATTTGACTAAACCAGAGTTTGTTCTGTCTTTTGATCCTGATATTCCCGTTTTATTGTTTCACGGCACCAAAGATCAAATCAATTACATCGAAGGTACAAAGACTTTCTTCAAGTTATTACATGATAACGTCGACAAGGAGTTTGTAGCTGTTGAGGGTGCCAGACATAGTCTTGCCATTGAAGCTGATGAATACAGAGATCAAGTGTTGGACAAATTAATCGAGTATGTAAAATCTCACTAATGGTGGTAGCTTGCTTCAAGTTGAACTTCAGGCACTGTTAAACCTCACCAAGGACGTTGAACTGCACCAATCAACTTTACCAAGGACTGTTATGTTGTTGGAATATATGGATTGTATGGGTATTATTGTTGTGGGCTGATAGTGAGCCCGGTGTAGAACCGACTCACCCCTCGCCGGGCACTCGGCCGAAGACTCTCACCACTCTTCCTACCACCCTCGACCCGGATCTATAACACCGATGGAATCAGATCTACTCCGTTCGCATTAATCTGGTGATGCTTTAGAATCTTGTCAATTACACCTTAATAATTTATAAACCCTCGTGTCCGCCATCACACCCGAACTGCCACCATGGGATATACCATCAAGCAGAAAATCGAAATATGTCTAAAGTCAGAGAGTGAGCCTCAAATGACTCAAAGCGATCTTGCTAAATGGGCACAGCAGCAATATAACTCCGATAAGCAGCCATCCCAGACTACAATTTCGAGGATATTAAGCAACAAAAACGACTTGATAGCATCAAAAGAAGCAGACTTTCTGCTTGTGCGAAGACGGAAGAAGCTGAATCCAATTTTAAGGCAAATATTAACAGAATGGGTAACGCAATCAATATGGGAGAAATTGCCCATAACTACGCCAATAATACAAAGTACCGCCAACTCGATATGGACGAGGCTACCTTTGGATGTCAAGGATGGCAATGGCATTTTCAATCAGAAATGGTGCAACCAATTCATGAAAAAACTCAATATTAATTTAACGGGCACTGATGAGGATATTCACGATAATTTGGGCTACAAGCTTAATAAGATCTGGCACCTTGACGAGAAGCTAGAGTTGAAAAAGTATTTACTGGGAATGATAGCGAAGTACGGTTATCTTCCTCAGGATATATTTACGATTGACGAGTTTCAGCTTTTTTATTCCTTGCCGTTAGACCAGATCTTTGACATTAACTCCATTGATAAAGGGCTCAAACAGTCAAGCTCATCCACAGAGAACTCCTTAACGGTGATGCTTGGAACCAATGTCGATGGGAGTGAGAAATTGACTCCGTTAATTGTTGGAAAGCACGATAAATTCGATGTTAGTCATAGTTCATTTGCTTCGTTGAAAAACTATCATCATGGCGACCATTTGATGAATAAGATCACGGAAACTTACCAGATTGTTTACAAAAGTAACATCAACAAGTGGATCACCTCGACGATGTTCCAAAACTACCTTCTTACGCTAGACCATAAGCTTTCTAGTGGTAAACCACGCAAAATCATTATCATAGTCGATGATTCTTCGAGTCATAGGATTCTAAATTTGAAATTTAGCAGTATCACCCTTGTATATCTCAAGAACAACACCAGCCACAAATCACCGTTCAATTCTCTATATAACGGTGTGAATTTCGATTACCTTCCAATGAATTTCGGGATTGTTCAAGAGTTTAAAGTGATATATCGACTCCAACAGTACCTTGAAATGATAAATATCCAACGAAACACCAAAACCCACCCAGAGAGAATTACATTGTCCAATTTGCAAATGAATAATTCCAGCACTGACGTGCTTCTGGAGTCCGACTACAATATTCCTCTTGTGAGAGCAATAGAGTGGATTCGAAGAGCATGGGACTCCATATCACCAGAAAAAATTCTATCCTCATGGCGTAGAACACATTTGATTAATTTCCCCCAATCGTGGCCAGAGGATCCGTTACTTTTGATGATGAACCGGTTACAAGGCTACGATTTGGATGCAAACTACAAGAAGTTATCTCGAGTCATCGAGTATTTGAATGTGGTGTTGCCATGGCAAGTGGATGAGCTACTAGGATTGGTGAATGAACGTATCAAAGCTACATTGAACTACATTTCAATCGAGGAAATCGTAAGTAGCTGTCTTTCTGAAGCTCAATTGGATAATGAGAACGACTGGCATCAAAGCAATGCTTTCGGACCATTGGACTTCTTTGGTATGAACTTGAGTCACATGAATACGTTGGAGAATAACTTTACTGGTAATGGTTCAACAAACTTTTCTGGTGGTAACCTCAATAACGGTACGGGTGATTTCACCAATAGTCATCCTGGCAGTAATCTAGATACTTTTGACAAAAATAGCCATAAAGAATCCGGTAACTTTAGCCCTAGACACAATAATGGCTCCTCCAGCTTCACAAATAATCTCAATAATCCAATTACCTTCACCAATAATACCAATAACTCCAACGATTTCTCCAACAGCTCCAACAGCTTTGGAAGTAATGCCTTCAACGATACTTTTAACGAAAACTTCAACAACAATAACCTCATTAGCGATATAATCCCCCCTTCAATTTCATCACAGCCACCAACCACCATTCTTGCTGAACCCGCCGCTCCAGTCAAAAAGGAGGTGGCACCAGAATCTATCGAGGCCATGTCTATTGGGGCATTACTTGCAGCAGCAGACGGAATGAAAGACGGAACAGCATCCCACCTCCCTAACATTCCTGAACCATCACAAACGCAGGTGTTAAAACGGAAAATATCGTCAATTCAGGAAGAGCCTAGCAAAAGGCACTCTCCCAATCCCCTTAACGACTCTTTGCCATCGTCCACAACCCCGTCGCCTTATAATGCTACAACTCCATTATTAGGTAAAAGGTTGTATTCGGGAATAGCTTATAAGTCTTCCAGCTCGGGAAACTTGACTACCATGGGAGACAAAGAATTGATCGTGTACTTGACGCGGGTGGTAGAAGCAGCTACTCTCGACCAGGTCAAATTAAGTGACGTGGCTGTGAAGGAGCTCAAAAACAATCTAAAATTGATTAAAAATCGCTACCAAGATAGAGGTTAGGGGTGGAATTCAGGTAGGTTTATATTTACAAGATATACCATAAATCATTTCTGTGTTACACTGCTTCTGTTTTGTTCATTATCTCTATGTCCTGAAGGTTCCTCGTATTATTTCAACCCCGTTTCATTCCCCATCAATATTAATCCCCAATTCTTTCGCTTTCGCTTCTAAACGTTTCCTCTTCTCTGCTCTTTCTCTCTTGATTCTCGCAACTTCCGCCTGGATCTCATGTTTTTCCTTGGGGATCTGATTCAAAGTCGCAGGGTCGGGCCAAAACCCAGGCATGTCAAACTTCTCATCGGCATTAATCCCTACGTAAGTCATCACCATAATTGGAGAGAAAAGGTAAAACCCAAACTACTGGTTAGTAAGGTATTTTTTTGGGCCAAAAAGTCGGCACGTCCGTGGATATTCTCTCTCACGACCACGTCTGACTAGAGATGGCAATTTACGTACTTTAGCGGTCTCCAACTGCGTTCTTGTAATCCTGCTGAAAAACCTCGACATCTTCAAGTATCGCGAAATTTCCAATTACTGTCCTTATGAGTGAGTACACACGAATTGAAGCTGACGTCTCACCAGAATCTGCCAATGGGGGACATGGCATACACACGCAATACAATCAAGGGCCAAATATCTCCAATTTCCCCGAGACGGCGGAAAATCACTCCAATCCACAGACTACGGGGCTCGATCCCTCTCAATGGACGTTCTATCAACGTCTCAAGGAATCGTCACACCCGGTGGCTCTTTTGTTCTACATCATCTTCAGAGTATTACCAGTGTTCATATATATCTTCGGATCATTTTTTATTGGGTTTATAACCGAGAAAAACCGATTTATCTTGCATTTCATCACATTGACGTTATTGAATGCAGCAGACTTCTGGAACTTAAAGAACGTCAGTGGAAGATTGCTCGTGGGATTAAGATGGTGGAACGAGATCAACCAAATCAACAACTCGGAAAACTTTGAAAACGTATGGGTGTTTGAAACAGCCGATCCCAATAGATATATCAATCCCATTGATTCCAAGGTGTTTTGGATGTTATTGTACGCCCAGCCAATCACCTGGATATTGTTGGGGTTGTTGGCGGTGTTGAAATTACAATTTTTATATTTAATACTTATCATAATAACTGTGTCATTATCGTTAACCAATGCCATTGCCTTTACTCGTTGTGATAAATTTGGTAAGGCTAATGATGTGGCTAACAACATATTTAGTAGGGCAAGAACGTCATTGTTTTCGAGGTTCAATCCTTTTGGGTAGCTTAGATTCTTAGAACCCACCCACTATTCTGTGGGTTTCGTCATAAAGTGTACAGTAAAAGAAAGAGTTGTATCACACCTTCAATCCCTTGAGAAACCGACTAAATGGCTTTTTTCTTGGTTGGGTTTTTTGCTCAACGTATATGATCTCGTTGCTACTGTTATTGCAATGGGAGTACACCTTTCTGCCCTTTACCAACCCATTAGCTATTCTTATGTCCAAACTATCCATCTCTGTATCAAGGGGTTGTTCCGTGGTTCCCTTTAAATAAAATTTTGCAGCCGCACTTTTTATCTCTTTCGGTTCATTAATACCGGGGAACCATTTAGAAGCGGCCAAGGTTAGATGAGTGGCTTTATACCATCTGGATAGGGTAAATGCGCTGGAAGTATCGGATAGTGAGGCATTAACGTCTGAACGGGGCTGGTGGGATTGTGGTTGTGATATTGAAGGGGAGAGAGTTTCGGGGGGATTCTGCAATTTGACGGAGTTAGTGAATTTGGTTCTGGATCTAGACTTCCTTTCTCGTTTCTGGTATAGATAGCTATCAGCTATTTGGTCGAGCAAATTATCTAATTTGACGTCAAGTTTGGTTTGTGCACTTGTTCTTGGTTTAGGTAATAATACGTTCTTGCCTTTTGTGTTGTAGACCTCGAGTTTGTGAGGAGAATAGCCATTCTCGACTGCACTGTTGAAGGAAGGAATAGCGGAAAGTCCAAAAGAGGACTCCCTGATGAGACTGGTTTGCTCGTCAGTGATTTGGCCTTCGGTGGTTTGGCCATCACTAACATGTTGTCTACTTCCTCCGTCTCTGCTTTCACAATCAGTTGTCAATTTTGGACTAAACAAAGTATCAAACTCCTTAGCATTCCAATCAACTACTGTTGCACTGGAAGTATTATACATTGCTCCTACCTAGTCAACTTCTAAGTTGGGTTTGTGGTTGCAAAATGGGAATGTTGAAATTTCTCACCGAGGAGCTGCAAATGGTTTAATTTCGATTCTAGCCCATTATAAATAGTCTTGTTTGTCTTGGTGATTTGGGATTCCAATATGAATTTATGGTTCAGTGATAAGGAATTGTTATAGATTATGATGGTCTCAAAATAATTCACTAGCTTGTTGAAATCCTCGTTGTTGACATCAATTTCGAATCCTTCAAGCAAATCATGTCTGAACTTTTTCGATATCTCCTCTGATCGATTGCTGATTATTTTCAAGATCAACTGGCTCAATAGTAAATTCAAATCGTTATTTTCAGAAATCTTTGTTACAGAATTTTTCAAGCCTTCGATTTTAATGTCGCTTGGAATTCGCTTTATGATCGATACAGGGTCATAGAATGGATTAGACTGGTCATCAGCCCCTTCTATCAATGCCTGGATAAACTTTGGTTTAGTCATAGAATAATCAAGCAAAATGTTCCATGCCTCCTTGTCGTTTTGATGTTTGGCGAAATTTATGGCAATTTCAGGATTATCCAATTTGTCAATAATCAACAATAACGCTTTCTTATTTTCTCCGATCTTACCTAATAAATATACAAGCTCCTCGTATAACTCGTTAGATTCACACAACTTGATGGAAGCATCAATGTTGTAATTGCTGTTCTTCATGAGGTATGGCAAGAGCTTAGCCCGATTAAACTGACTATATAGCTCGATCAACTTGTCACCAAAGTCACGAGTTAAGTAGTCATCAACTTCGTTTAGCCTTTGTAAATATAGGTAATTCAAGTAGTTCAAGTGATGGTCGTTCATGAGGTCTATGATAGCTTTTGAGGCAATTTCATGCCGTTTGTCTACCAAAACTTCAATAATATCTTTCAACCGATTATGTAACTCGGTTAAAGGTAGGGTTTCGTATTGGTCTTCTTGAAATCTCAAGAGGATGATGGTTGGTAACTCATTGATGTAATTCACTAGTAGGTGATTGGATGAAAGAAACTGAACCAAATTAGGGTCTCTCAAAATAATCAAGTGCTTGACAGCCTTCTGTTGCTCAAAAGTCTCAACATATAACTCGACTAATGTTTTCCGGAGAGTGTTCTCTTGAGGATGCTCAGCCAAATGGGTTTCAATTAAGTTTTCAATTGACTTTACATCAAATAGCTCATTGTTCCAGGTATTCAACAACCTTATGAACTCCTCCACATCCTCGCTCAACCATAACTCTAGTACCTGATTGTAGATGGAAGTTGATAACGACAATCTGGGATTGTTGGGCAATATTTTACTTAGTAGCTTGAAGTTTCCCGTCTTGAGAAATATAAGGCTGTAAGACTCCCAGAGCTGGACTACATTAATGACAAATTCATCATCATAAACGTTACTTGTTACAGATGACTTGTTGGTCATTATGGTGCTTTTGGTGTCCCCCTCGGGCAACTTACTATAATCTAGCGACATAATCTTGGATAAGAATTCACTAGCGGTCTCCCATTGGTCTAATTTGACCAAATGATCCACATGCAATATCCCAAGATTCAACCTCTTCAATGGCAGAACTAAGTGTTCACTGATATCCCAGGCTTCATCATATTTATCGTGCTCGATATACCACTGCAAGCGATCCTGCAACTGCACTTCCTGAGCAATGACCCCGTCTTTAGCACTGACAATAAAGTACCGAGTACTTTCATGTCCAATATGAATGCCTAGGTGGTAGTCATTAAGACCCAAGTTTTCAATATTGTTGAGTCCAATTTCCTCCTCAAAATCTACTTCTCCTGTTAATGAGTTGATTAGCTTCAAGTCAGGGTAGTGAAACTGGCCGTTCTCCGAAGGGGGCTCGTACGACAATACCATCAAGTAGTCATCCTTAAAACTTGATATACCAGCTATCAAGCTATCCAATTTAAATACATGCTCAATCTCGACCTTTTTCTCTTGCACGGCCCTGAAGGAGATGGTGGCAGCACTAGGAAGAATTCTTGACACATTGGTGCTGCCGTTACCGTCATTCTTGTCTTCGTTTGTTCTGATGGCAATCCTAAGGAGCCATATGTAGTTTCCCCATCCAATTAGAACTCTGTCTGTTTCTGGGAACGAGACTTTGGACCAATATAAATCACTACGAGGGGAGTCCTGGGGCTTATCTATGACTTTAATAACAGATCTAGTAGCGGTGTGAAAAATCGAGATGCCCTTATCGTTCATCCATATCACGATATCATCAACAGTAGTGATGGAAACTATGGGGCCATTATTTTCGTCCAAAACCAAGTCCGAACGCTGTCCGAGCCAATTCTTACTGGAATGAATTACCTTGCCACTCATACCTCCACTGACAAAGCTACGGTTCCTATTGTAGTGTTTGTCAAGAATGACAGCGTGGATAGGTCGCTTGAAATCATAGGCTATGATATCCTTTTCATCAACAATTGAGCCAATGACAACGGTTCCGTCCATCGACCCTGTAGCAAAAAACTCTCCATCGGTATATATCGAGAGCACCGAAGCCCTGTGGGCCTTGAACGTCCGGATTTGGTTAAATTGGCTGTCGGTGATGTATACGATTCCAGAATGACTTGCAAAGATAAAGTATTTTTCGTGGAAGTTGACACAGGAAATGGGGTCTTTATTGAAGAAGTTGGGGGGAAGTTGCGTCAACCGGGAGTACTTGAGTTTTGGCGGCTCCACATCGTCATCTTCTTCGTCTGAACCATAAGTCGTCTCGAACGTTGTATTTCCAACAGTATCGTCATCTCCTTCGTCTTCTTCGGAATCGGTTCTCTCAATTACACTCTTTGCCGACAGATCCGTCGTCGGTCTGTTCTCGTTCACACTGCTGGACTTATCAAGGGCTTCTTCCCCTTCATGGGTTTCTTGTAACTGGGGATTCTCTTCCATATTTATAGTCAATCGCGAAATCTCTCCTTATCATGGCAGTTGCCAGCAAGGGAATCCTCGTACAATGTGATCCCTCTATACGAGCGTTGATAATCCAGATGGACGTGGAACGGCACGACATAATAATCGAGGAGTTAGATGACAATCATTTACTCATTCACCCCGACAAGGTGGCGTATATTAAGAACGAGTTGAATGTGATGTTGTCGAAGAATATCTATAATCCTTTTGAGGAAGATGGAGTTTAGGCGAGAGGGATAGAAAAGTAAAGGGGACATGAATGAACTTGAGAAGAGAGATTATACAGGGGAAGGGGGGAGAGATAGGGGAGAACAAGGGGAAAAGAGATCGCAGAAGTGAGATGAGTGCTGGAGAGAACTGCTGGAGAGAACTGCTGGAGAGAAGAGCTGGGAAGAGAAGAGCTGTGGAGCTAGAATAGTGAAGAAGCAGAAAGGTAAAATGGTCAAGAAGTTAGAATAGAAGAAACTAAAACGGCCAAGGACAGTCCATCTCAATACATATGACACACCAAAGAATTGTACTTTTTATATCTATACACAGCTCAGCTATTCTATACGTAAACCCTCTTCAAACAGTTTCACCACTCCATCTTCTCCATTCGGTCTTGTTGGCGTCGGCGTGTTAGATGAGTTGATGACGTCTAACTCTTCGTCAAACTGGAGCAATGGTTTGATATCCATCAAGTTATTATGGAGACTCTCATCATTCACTAAGTCCTCAATAACACCCGAAAGATATCTAGTAAACACATCTGGCTCCATGAACTCTTCCTGACCACTTTTCAATCCCTCGTAATACTCCGTATAGTAGTTGACCAACAACTCAGATAAGTTATTAAATACGATCCTCAAGAAGTTCAAATCGTTCAAATAGCTGACAATCTGGGACTTGAACGATCGAAGCTTTTCAACAATCGATACTTTGAACTCCTGGAAGTTGGGCAACGGCTGAATAATGGAATCAAGAAGATCCTTAAGAAGCTCGTTGACCAAGTTGTTTAGCTCTACTTCAATTTCCAATTTAGCATCGATCATATTATTAATTATCTTGGGTAACGACTTTCTGATCAAACTGAAAACCCCAGAGTTTAAGGTCACCAAAATCTCCCCATTCCTAATCACATTGTATAGATCTTTGAACCCACTGGTGAAATCAATCGAGTAGTCATTCCGAATAAACTTAATATCGAAATTATTCAATTGCACTTTTAAGATGATGAGGTTCTTTAGGTAGTAAAGCTTCGAGTCAATCTTACCCAAATTGGCCTCGGAAACCTTTAATGAGTTTTGAAGGATCTGAATACAACTGTGAACTATGTAATGAGCCAAATCATCAAATACAACGGAGTTTATGAGCTCGTAGATATTAGACAATATTGTCAACGCTTTACCCAAGGGCAAGTACAACTCGGGAAACAAATTGTCCTCGAATTCTTCATTCAAGGAGTTTGATTTTTTTACATGGCCAATCTTCAAATCCTCTGGTGTGGGTTTATACGGCAACAATTTGTGGTCAATGTACAATTGAATTCTGAAAATTAACCGTGATTGGACATCTCCTAGTATTGGATCCAAGATTTCCTGGAAATTCACCTTATCCCTCACGTCAGTTTCCTCGTATTCGTAGTAGTTATGCAATAATGATGTCAATTGACACAATTTTCCAATATTGACTTCTTTTAATATTTTTTGTCTGGTAGTGTCGTAGAATGGCTCGGTCAAATCCTTGAAATAACCGTATATCATATCGTTGACAAACTCAGGAACCTCTTCCAAGCCAAAAAATGTCCGAAAACATTGAAATTCCTTGACAAGGAGCCGTTTTATGACAGACAAATTGTCCTGGGTAAACTTGATCAACTCCGCTGTATCAAATTTCCACTCATTAAACTGAAGCAAGTTTAGTCTTATAGTGAAATACCATCGAAATGTCTCCAATAGCAATCCCTGATACTCTGTCTCGTTGTTTTCAACGATTCTAACCATGAAAACATTGATTAAATTGGGAAAGTTGTAAAAAACATCAGAATAATCTTGTCTGTAGCTGTCAAAGTCACTATATACCGCGATATTAATCAACTCCTGATCGTTATTGGTGGTAGACCTGATCCCAGCCTCGATTTTTTTTAGCTCTTGATTGAGATAATCTTTTATAAGTGTTAGCACTCTTGTCATACACTGTCTATATTTGATCTTATAAGTGTCGATATTCTTGAAATCTTTGAGATTCTCGTCATTGATGAAATTCAACGAGCTGTTCAAGTCGGTCAAGATCTTATTGAATGTTTTTGACTTGATCAATCTGGAATTATTCGGTACAGTCAACTTTCTGGTGATTTCATTCAAATTCTCGAAATTCTTCAAAATTAAGTTGATCGATTCATACTTTTCATTCATGATTTGTTCTTGTTTCATCAACTTCAATGACTGTTCGCTGAACTCTCCTGTGGACTGATTAATCTTGAGAAATCTGTTCTCGATGTCATCTAGCTGGTGATAGATATCATTCAACAGACTCTTAAAGTTTTGAAGCTGGGTGATATTTATGTCCAAGGCAGTCAAAAACCCTTCCACCTGGGGATTACGACATGCCTGTAGCTCCTCCTCTAGGCTGACAGTCTCAACACAGTAGCTCAAACGAAAGAATTCCTCTTCAAGAACCGCCACCTCATGAGAATTAAATGGATGTAATTTGGTGACGGGACGAGGAAAATGGAATTTTGGAAAAGAATTGGATTTATATAACTTGGGTTTATGCTGTGGCTTCTTGTTATCGAAGGGACTAGGAACATCTACGGCAATAGATTGGACCAAAGACTTACTTCGACTTCTCATAACTTCGTCCGTGCGGAAGTTCACGCGTTCGGTTTAAGACTTTACCATGGAAGATCCCAGAGAAATTGTGTCGGAAGACGAACTAACACCGGACGAAAATGAACAATTGATAAACTTGCAAAAAGAATATGAGTTAAAAAGACTCGAGGTTCTTAAAAATGCCAAAAAATCCACATTTCATGAGAATATCCATGTCAGACCAGTTGCTAAAATTGATTTCACAAAGAGAATATTTTCATTTGAACTCCCTCCACGAGACAAAATCGAAGTGAACGAGAAAGATCCATTGAGTGGTCATGAAATAAGACTCCGCTATTACTCCCACACCACAATCCGGTCGTTGATAAGCGATATAAAGGTAATGAACGTATCTAAAATCTTAGCCAAAATCACTGCTCCAGACTTTAAAGAGCCTTATTACGACAATTGGGGCTTTTTGGGGTTTGTGGTAGAAAAATCGGCGATTTTAAAGACGATAAAGAACGAAAAGTACTTGAAGCTACGAGTAGGCAACTTCAACCACTCCATAACCATCAACTTATTTGGTGATGGCTATAAGAAATACTGGCAACTCCAGGTGGGTGAATTGATTATTGTCCTCAATCCCAATATTCACAAACATCCCAAGGGATTTGACTTTTTCTTGAGTGAGGATATCAACAACGTGTTATCCATAGGCATGATCACCAATATAGGTAAGTGTCAAGAGAGCCAATGTGGGAAATACATCGATCCCCAAAATAAATATTGTGAGTTCCATGAAAGCAGGCAGGAGAAAAAGTTCCTAAAAAATACCCGTATGGAGTTGAACGGATCGGTGAAATTGTTTAACCCGATGCAGAAGCAACTGGAGTACTTGAAAGAGTTGAACGAAGAGAGTAAAGTTTATGGCATGAATTCGAGATTCAACCTGGAAAAGTATATCAACGAGAATATCTTCAAAAAACAAGGAAGTAAGAGGAAAATACAAGATGAAACCACCAATAAGAAGCTAGAGGAGAAGTTGCTTACGCTAGCTGATAGATCAAAGTATGAGAACTTGGGGTTGCTTAAACAGCTGAAGGTGGCCGCTGTAAATCCCAGCGGAGACAAACTGAAACTCGGTTTGAAAGATGAATTGAAACTGTTAACGAAAGGAAAGAAAATCAACTTGGGAATGAGTAAGCACGATAAGATACAGAAGAAGCAACGGTGGGAAACCAATATGAAAATACTCAAGCCTCAGGCGAACTCCAGCAAAAGCAAACAGCTGGTTCTTCAAGACTCCGACGATGATCTAAATATAGTCGTCAATAAGTCCAATTATGGCCTACTAAAGAGCTATGAAAAGTATAAGAGTAATACGTGATCATAAACTCAGACAACTCCGGCAAGATTCCGACGATGATCTAAACATTGTCGTCAATAAGTCAATATGGCCGACTAAAGAGCCATAAAAGTATAAGAGTAATACATGATCTCTGGCCAAGACACTACACCTTTCATACTGGTGAATTACCAAGGCAGTACATCTCTTTTGTTGGCTCAAGCTGATGTCCATAAGAATTTCACAATACAATCATTGTGAGTAGTTCTGAGTGGGGAACAGCTTTAACACACAACATTTCATCAACTCCGAAGTAGGTGACGCAAGTGGTACACGACAATGGTACGGTGATACAGCAGGAAGTGGAGTTAATTTGACATGCTGGTTGCACATACGCCGACGGAGATAGAACACAATAACAATCGTATCGGAATTAAATCCGCCAGGCGCATATTTCCTTCGGCAACAATATATGCAAAAAGCGGAGTTAATGATTTCAGGACACTGAGGTGATTTCTGCCCCTTTGCTATTTTTCACATGGGGAAATACCTGACACAACTACTGGTGAGAGGCAGTATATAAATCGGCCTGTTTGAAGGGAAAACTTGAAAGTGAATCATGAAGGAGATTTTGGGTCAATACAATTATATTGTTGTAGCATCAACTGTGTTGTTGTTGGTAGTTTACGCGGCACATTTGCTTCGAGTGAACCGATTCAAGAGACAACACGATTGTCAGGAACCTCTACGGTTGCCCACAGGGTTTCTTTCGATCCCAATATTAAGAAAAGCATTAAAACATAAAGAAGAAGGGACGTTGGCAGAATTTGCTCAAACAATTTTGAGTGGAGATCATACGGGGAAATTAGTGATAGCAGGGATTGTTCCAGTGATTTTGACAGGAGATCCTGAAAACATCAAGGCAATATTGGGTACTCAATTCAATGATTTTGCATTGGGCACCAGACATGCTCACTTCAAGCCACTTTTAGGAGACGGAATCTTCACCCTAGACTCTCAGGGGTGGAAGAATAGTAGAGCTATGTTGAGACCCCAGTTCTCAAGAGAACAAATTGCTCATGTTCAATCTTTAGAACGCCATGTTCAATTATTGGCTAAACATGTCAGAAAGTATAAAGGCAGCACTTTTGACATTCAAGATTATTTCTTCAAGTTCACCATGGATACGGCCACAGAGTTCTTATTCGGTGAAAGTGTTGACACTTTAAAAGACGCTTCTATTAATGAAGTGTCCGATGTAGAATTTGAAGGAAGACTCGAATTCGCCGAAGGATTCAATGTGTCTCAGACGTACTTGGCATCCAGAGCATATAGTCAAGTGTTTTATTTCTTATTCAACAACAAAGAGTTCCGGGATTCAAACAAAGTGGTGCATAAGTTATGTGACTATTTTGTTAACAGAACCTTAGACACTCCGATAGAAAAGTTGGACGAGATGTCTAAAGGAGGTTATACGTTCTTATATGAATTAGCCAAACAAACTAGAGATCCTCGAGTATTAAGAGACCAAGCTTTGAATATCTTGCTTGCCGGCAGAGATACGACAGCCGGGTTATTGAGTTTTACGTTTTTTGAGTTGGCTAGAAACCCCGATATCTGGAAGAAGTTAAGGAAAGCTGTCTTGGATGAATTTGGAAGTGGAAGTCCAGAGGATATTGAAAATATTTCATTTGAGACGTTGAAGAAATGTGAATACTTGAAGTTTGTCATCAATGAGGCCTTAAGAATGTATCCTTCAGTCCCAATGAACTTCCGAGTTGCTACTAAAGAAACCACTTTACCCCTAGGGGGAGGCAAAGACGGCCAAAGTCCGATTTACATTGCAAAAGGGACTACTGTTGCGTATTCTATTTATACCACTCACAGAAACAGTGAATATTATGGACCAGACGCCCATGTTTTCCGTCCGGAAAGATGGGCCGACTTGAATAAATTAGGCTGGGCTTACTTGCCATTCAATGGAGGACCAAGGATCTGTCTTGGCCAACAATTTGCATTAACTGAAGCAAGTTACGTAGTTGTAAGATTGTGTCAGTTGTTTTCTGATATTTCAACTGTGGATGAAGTGTATCCACCAAGGAAGAACATTCAATTGACGATGAATCATAAGGATGGGGTGTTTATAACATTGAAGTGATTTGTGTAGTTCAGAATGCATATTTATGGTTTTTTATTGTGTTTATCGTTTGCTGTGATTAGTTTGATGTTCAGAGAGAATCATGGCAGAACTAAAGAAGTGACAGAACTAAAGAAGTGACAGAACTACAGCAGTGAGTATTAAGTCAGATGAAAGAGTGTTCTTATGGTCAATACGTTACGAGTTTAAAAGATATCAATACGATCAATAATTGAAAGTTCCGGTGAAGATTCATCAGATTTAATATTGACCCACAATCGATATCTCAGAAAAGTCCCTATCTCTTCTCTCTTTTCGTGTCGGAAATTATCTTCAAAGATATACCTGCTTCCTCCTTATGAAGATAGATATCCTCCTCCTTTCAATGACAATTCAATCTTCCTTCAGCAGGACATAATTAAACCTCTTCCCATCTCATGACGGGACATAATTAAACCTCTTCCCATCTCATGACGGGACATAATTAAAACCTCATACTCTTCTCGATGGCAATCCTCCCCCATAATGAGAGCTCTCACAGTGACACGCCCCCAGATGGCACTGCGGCTGACCCGTTGCTCCGCATGACTAACTCAAATCCCTTCATTGGATCATCACCGCCGGTCCTGAACCGGCGCGCGCCCCGATTCCGGCGGAGGTGATCTCCCGTTGAAAAGATAACCGCTATAAATACTCCGGCAATCGCTGTCAGAAACATATTCCCCATGACAAAACCCCCTAAAACCCTTTACGATAAGGTGTTTGAGAACCACATCGTCCACAAAGACGAGTCTGGATCGTACTTGTTGTACATCGACAGACATTTGGTCCACGAAGTGACATCGCCACAGGCATTTGAAGGGTTGAAAAATGCCGGCAGAAGTGTCAGAAGAACCGACTGTACTTTGGCCACGGTGGACCACAATATCCCCACCACTCCCCGAACCAACTTCAAGGACGTCGACAGTTTTATTGAACAGGAGGATTCCAAATTACAGGTGAAGACGTTGGAACAGAATGTCAAGGATTTTGGGGTGACGTACTTTGGAATGAGTGATGAAAGGCAAGGAATCGTCCATATCGTGGGCCCGGAACAGGGATTTACCTTGCCCGGCACCACCGTGGTTTGCGGCGACTCCCACACCTCGACCCACGGAGCTTTTGGGTCGTTGGCGTTCGGAATTGGGACGTCTGAAGTCGAACATGTTTTGGCAACCCAGACGATTATTCAGGCCAAATCGAAGAATATGAGGATTGACATCCAAGGAGACTTGAGCGAAGGCATCACGTCCAAGGACTTGATATTGCATGTCATTGGGGTGATTGGTACTGCTGGTGGTACTGGTTGTGTGATTGAATTTGCAGGGTTGGCCATTGAAAACTTGTCGATGGAAGCTAGAATGTCGATTTGTAACATGGCCATTGAGGCTGGTGCTAGAGCCGGGATGATCAAACCCGACGAGACGACGTTCAGCTACATCAAAGGTAGACCTTTGGCTCCAACCGGCAGCGAATGGGACAAGGCAGTCAATTATTGGAAAACATTACATTCTGATGAAGGTGCTCATTTTGACTACGATATTAAGATTAAAGCCAGTGATATCGTCCCCACGATAACCTGGGGGAACTCTCCTCAGGATGCCTTGCCCATCACCGCTTCGGTTCCCGATCCTGCCAAAGTTGACGACCCCATAAAGAAGTCGGGGATGGAAAGAGCGTTGAAATATCAAGGTTTAACACCAAATACTCCTTTGAAAACTATCAAAATTGATAAGGCCTTTATTGGGTCGTGTACCAACTCTCGTATTGAGGACTTGAGAGCTGCTGCCAAAGTGGCCAAGGGCCACAAGAAGGCTGATAATGTCAAAGAAGTGTTGGTTGTCCCTGGATCGGGTCTTATCAAATTACAAGCAGAAAAAGAAGGATTGGACAAAATCTTCGAAGCTGCTGGGTTCAAATGGAGGGAAGCTGGGTGTTCGATGTGTCTTGGGATGAATCCCGATATCTTGGACCCCGAGGAACGCTGTGCATCGACTTCCAACAGAAATTTCGAGGGACGTCAAGGAGCCTTATCTCGTACCCATTTGATGTCCCCCGCTATGGCTGCTGCTGCTGCTGTTAAGGGCCACTTTACTGATATCAGAGAGTTTGACTATGTCAATAACGATGAGGCTTCCATTGCCATTGAGCAGGAAGAAGATAAAGACTTGCAAAATGCTGTGTATGAACACGAAAAACAGCCGATTGCTGAAGACGAAGAATCAGTAGAAGAGCAGCTTAATGACATTCCCAAAGAACCCGAATCGAAGAAACACAAACCTCAGCAGGGTGCCATCGACGCTGCTGCCGGAGGAATGGGCAAATTCACTGTTTTAACCGGAATCACTGCTCCTTTGGATAAAGCCAACGTCGACACCGACGCCATCATTCCTAAACAGTTCTTGAAGACCATCAAGCGTACTGGATTGAAGAAAGGGTTATTTTACGAGCTTCGGTTCACCAAAGACCCCAAAACCGGCAAAGACGTGGAGACAGACTTTGTGTTGAATGTCGAGCCCTATAGAAGTGCTGATATCTTGTTGGTTACCGGTGACAACTTTGGATGTGGTTCTTCCAGAGAACACGCTCCTTGGGCTTTGAAAGATTTTGGCATCAAGTGCATGATAGCACCATCGTTTGGGGACATTTTCTACAACAACTCGTGTAAAAACGGATTGTTGCCCATCAGAATCCCTCAACAAGACATCTTGGACAAATTATACCCCTTGGCCACTGCAGGAAAGAAGTTGACTATTGATTTGCCCCAACAACAGATCAGAAACGGAGAAACAGATGAGGTGTTGATTGACCATTTTGAAATCGAAGAGTTCAGAAAGCATTGTTTGGTCAATGGGTTAGATGACATTGGTTTAACCTTGCAAAAGGAAGACTATATCACCAAGTACGAGACCTTAAGAAAAGACATCTACTCCTTTTTAGAAGGAGGGTCAAAGTTGGTGAAACCGATCCGGGGAGCTAAGAAGTCTGTGTTTGGGTTGAAGACTCAAGAGTGGTAGTTAAGACTCAGAATAGTAGCGAAGACTCACGAATAGTAATCTAAAACTCAAGAGTAGTACTTACGACTCGAGGTTAAGACTCAACGTTTCACACTCAGGTTTATGACTCAGAATGGTAGTTTTTTATATTTATTAATGAACAGTAATTGTGCCCCTCATCCCCCCCGCGCCGGTCCGGTAACGGTTGCGAAAACGGCAATAAATTGGACGATATAATCTCTGAACCCTCGTCTTCACGTCATGGGATTCTCTAAATTAGACAAACAGGTCGTCGTGGTAGGTGCTGGGGTCATAGGTCTCAGCTGTGCCTTGGTACTCAGTGAAAACGGATACTCCGTCACGGTTCTAGCCAGGAATTTCCCCACAGACCCATTAACACCAGAATATACTTCACCGTGGGCAGGAGCACATTTCCGGCCGTTTCCCAGCAAGTCGGAGGGGGACAGAAGAGCTATGGCCATGACGAGGGAAACCCAGGGCTATTTCAAGCTGTTGGCCGTCAAAGAGCCTCATAGTTCGGTAAGGTTCGTTGAAGGAATCGAGTATTTTGAAGCTCCTGATTCGGACTATTTAAAGCTCTCCTACGGCTATAAAGAGGGAATGGAGGGGTTTGAGGTACTTGACGCCGAAGATTTGCCTCCAGGGGCTGTTTTGGGGACAAAATATCGTACCTGGGTGGTAAATTCACCCCATTATCTCAGGTATTTATATAATAAGTTGCTGTTTCGCTATGGAGTGAAGTTTGTACGAGGAAACTTCCTGTCGTTGAAGGAGGTCCTCGCGGAGTATCCCCAGTCGGTTATTGTCAATGCCTCTGGCCAGGGCTTACAGTACGAGGGAGGATACGACGAGAAAAGCTTTCCTATTCGTGGCCAAACCTTGTTAGTAAGAGTATCGCCTGAATGTCTGTATTTAGATAGAACTATCACCCATCAGTCCAAGGAGGGATTGTGGACGTTTGTAATCACCAGACCGTTGGACGGAGGTGTTATCCTTGGAGGAACGAAACAAGTCAATGACTTCCAGAGTACTCCTAAACCTGAGGATACCCAGGAATTGATTGGAAGAGCCAGGAAGTTGTATCCGGAGTTATTCATAAATGGAGAGTTGGATATTCGTACTGTCAATGTGGGGTTTAGACCGGCCCGGGAAGGGGGCATTCGAGTAGAATCCGAGGTGTTTCCTGAAGGAACGGTGATTCACGCCTATGGAGCAGGAGGTATGGGGTACGAGTTGTCTTACGGCATGGGACAGGAAGTATATAAACTCATTCGAGACCTTCCAGGGGGTGCAAAGCTCTAGGAATGTAATTTCGGTAGGGAAAATAGACGAATTGATTGGGAACTCCGATAGCGAGAATACTCGAGCTAGGCAGCCCCATCATGGTGAGAATACACTATAGTTAGTGCACTTTGAAGATTTGTGTCGCTTACGGTTGGAATTTTCTTATTCATAAGACTGACACTCCATGTAAAAGTGATATTTGATCGTGATGACGATTTTTCATCAGAACAAGGGAGATTCCTGTTACTAAAAGAAGCTTAACTGGATTATCTTCAGCACTATGAAGGTTGGAAGGTTTGTGGAACAGTTAACTCTCGCCCTGGTGAAGATGAAGATGAAGGTTGTATGGTGACTTAGTGCAATGACGACGAGGATGGCGCTCAATGTAACGCTCCGTGGACAGACATTTGAGCAGCAGGAGCTGTGTCGGTACTTATTGATGAAGCTTAGTTGGGTATTCAGTGATATATAACTTTTTAGAATTTAGAATTAATAAATAGTTCGAATCAATAGGTTGAAAGATGATGTTTCAGAAGTTACACTTGGTTTTATATCAGGTATCTGGTAAGTTACGATGTCACATTAACTGTGTGAAGAGGTAACACAGGGAAGTTAGTACAAGGAAGTTAGTACATGGAGTTTGATACATGAAGGTTGATAGAACCACATCTTCAGAGTTAATACTTTCCAATCTACACGGATCTTTAAGACTCAGCCTTCAATGTAGGGCTTCAAGTTTAATAGTTCAAATCTAATACTTCAGATCTAGTACGCATAACTAATACTTTGAAGTCCAAAAACTACTACTTCATGCTTCAACCCAACCCACACTTCAAGTCATTTGTCAGATTCAACACTTTAAACCTAATCCATTTCGTAACACTAAAATATCATACTTGAAACCTAATACTTCAGATCTTAAACTTGAAACTAACACTTCAAACCTAATACTACAAAACTAATGCTTTAGAATTAATACTTAGATATAAAACATTACTCCGACTCTAGTAGTCACAACTAATTCTTTAATACTCCAATATATCTTCAACTTATTCTTTAGATCTGATTCTTCAGATCTGATAGTTTAAAAATAGTACTTTAATCAAATACTTTAAAAATAATACTCTAAATCTAATTCTCCAAAATTGAACTCCAAATTAGTACTCCAAATTAAAACTCCAAATTAATACTCCAAATTAATCTTCCAAAACTTATACTCCAAATCAACACTCTAAATCAACACTTCAAGTAATTCTCCAAACCCAACACTCCAAAATAATACTTCGGAGTTAACACCTACATCTTCTACTTCCATCTTTCACTTCAGATCTAGTACACTAATACTCTATACCCTAACTAATACTTAGTCACCACCACCACTAACACTCTACCACCACTCTACCACCATACAAACCCCACCACGTCGCCATTCACCGTCACCTCCACGCTAGATCCTTCTCACCCAAAAAATCTACCCAAAAATAATCTAAATCATATGAATTTAACCACTCAAACCTTTATAGAGATAAAAACCCTCCGCAACCTTGGATTACATAACTTTTTCACTGGTGACAATCATCGCTGGGACAGTCTCCAAACCTCTTCCCAAAGCTGAAATTTGCATTCCCCAACATTATGAAAAAGTCGGAATCTAAATGGCGATGCAGGGCCGTATTATCTAATATCCCCCACCCGAGGAAAATCCCTGCAAAAATCACCAGAGATTCTCGCCCTGGTCTGTATGAGCCATTGTTAGCACCCAGAACTGGTCTCGGCACTGCCGAAGGCTCACATCCCTTGCTTCAGTCGATATCAGAGGATCTCACATAGAAAATGAAGTCTACGTTTTCAGGTTTTATATCGAAATCTCCGGCTGGCGGGCTCTAGATTGTTCCGGAAATTCGAAACTCTTCAATATCCTGTTCCGCTGATCTTTGCCACCAGCTTCGACGCTGTTTTTCCTGGTCATCCCTCGAACCCACCTGATCCACCCGTTGTATACTCCCGGATATTTACACTTCTTGACAGATTTGCGACATTTGGTGACAATTCATATAAAGCGCATTTATCTGGTTTTTTAGAAAAACATCCTATGGAAGAAGAGATAGATATCAAGCCCTTGAGTGTCAAGTCCATGGGGAGGACGCAGGTGGCACGTCTCCGGTGTCGAAAACAGAAGATGAAGTGTTCCAAAGGTATGTGGGGGTTTTTTTTTGGGGAGAAATATGACCTGGTTTTGCCTTTAGAGGGTTTGAGGTACTAACTTCTTAGATCAACCCAGTTGCAGCAGCTGTAGATTATCCAATAAGGAATGCCAGTACCCAGTACGAGAACGAAAGTTGGTGTTTCTCGACTCCGAATTCCAAAAACTTCAGAATAGACTAAAGTATCTCGAGGAACAGCTAAAGAGTCGTCATGGGCCTGAACAGGTCAAAATAGAGCAGCAAAACTTCCAGATGTTCGATAAAGGAGATCTCGCTGGTGACAAGCCCTACACGGAGTCTGAGTCTCCCCAGACCTTTGATAGTTCGCTAAATTCGTTTTTATTCAAGTTTACTCACAGTTCTACCGATGTTCCAAATAACAATCTCAGGTATTATTTACAAGACACTGACCGGAAGAAATCATTCGAGGAGGTATTGATGTTACCCATGAAGGACTATGCGACATTCTTGATCGAGAAAGTCCTTTGGTTTTTGGGAAATGAATACTATTTCATAGATCGAGCCACGATCTTCTCCAAGCTAGATCACACTTACAACTCCATCGATGACAGGGATCCTCTTTGGTGCTGCTACATATTGGCGGTGTTGGCCGTCGGAGAGCAGTACCTCGATGAAGCCCCCGATGGCGGAGTTCCTGGCATGAGATTCTTCATTCCTGCCATGCAATTATACAGAAACTACTACGAAGCTCCCACGATTGAGTTCATCCAGACTCTCTTGTTACTAGCATTTTACCAGCAGGGGCTCAACCGAATCAACGGGGCGTACTCCTTCTACGGCCTCGCAATACGAAACTCGATGTTGATGGGATTACACAAGAAAGTCTCCCATCCCACTATACCAAAAGTCGAAATAGAGAAGCGAAAACGGTTGTGGTGGACCTGTTTCGTTCTAGATAGCGTGTGGTCGGCGAAACTTGGCCATCCTATCCATATTCACATAAGAGACACCGATATTGATCTTCCGATCGAAAATTTTGTCGGTCTAAATGACGAATATAACCCTGAATTGGTGACAATTAATGTAAAATACGCTACCATTCTTAACGACATCATCGTGAAAGTTTACCGAAATAGCACAGTCAGCTTCAAGAACATTGCGGAGTGTTTAGAGGAGTTGGATAACTTTCAAAATGCATTTCCTTCGTCAATCAAGAAATCCATCTTTAGTAATACCACTAGAGCCACTGCCAATTTATATTTAAGGCTAAATCAGGCAGTGATAATCGCCACCAGGCCTTTCTTTTCATCGATATTCAAGGGCAACCTCAACGAAAATCACGGCACCAATGAACTATTGCAGAAATGTACCATTGCTGCCAAAACAACCATAGACATTCTACTCCATTTGAAACTGAACGGATGGTTTTCCACTTTTGGGTTCTGGGATGCCCAGTACTGTTTTTCTTCGCTATTGATCTTGGAAATGACGTCTTCAATGGGGTACAAAAGCGACCAGTTGGAGTCAGGAAGAGACCTTATTCGTCACATGAAATCAGCTGGCAATTTCACTGCCATAGAGAACGATATACGGTTGTGCAAGCTCGAAGAACTACTACAAGGATCCAAAACCCAGGACCACCCACTCCAACCGCACCAGTCTCCACTGCCATTGACAACAACCTCTACAATGACATCGACGGCATCCGGGGGATCCAACGGTGTGTCGGGATTCAATGGGCACCATAACCTGCAAAACGACATTTCCTTATCACACCATCAGCCCCATTCCCCAACAATTCAATTTACGGAGCCTCAGCAGCTGAGCACATTACAGCTGTTTACCACCATCCATCATCAGGATGCCGGGTCGTCTACACTTCATGAAACCCTCAATAGTTTCACGTCTGTCGGGTTCGATCCCAACGACATCGAGTCCCAGCTGTTCAAGGATGAGAACCAAGAAAACTCGTGGACATCTCATTTCCAGAATCTGCATTATGGCGATTCGTCTATAGATTTGTAATATAATTCCATCATCGCCTGGTATCTCACAGGGCCCATAACACGCACCTACAATGTCGCGACCGTTGCGTCGTACTTCATGCAGCCAGTTTGATATTTCCGGGAAAACCTGCTCGGAAGGGGGAAGATATTTAGCTTCCGAGGCGATACTGTGTGGTCTACTAATGAATGGTGAAAATGACCTGTTTTAGAGCCGTAAGGGTGCACGACGTCAGTTGACGACAATAGTTGCATTACAATGCCATTATCCCAATCGGTATTGGAAATGCAACGGGGATTACCGTTGTTTAGGCTCACCTGTGTTAAGTGAATGTCGCATTCCCTCCTTCTGTGTTTAGTATCGCTTAGTGGTAGACGAAATGGCCCGAGCTGAAGTTAAATAATTACGCAACCGTTACAGAAGGATCAGCGTGGTTCAAAAATAATGAAGCCTGCTTAGGATATTTTTTCGTGTGTATTCAGGATAGTTTAGTCACCTATGGAACATGAATGTCGCGACATCCTTTCATGTCGCCCCTTATAAATATCCTATCTACTAGAAATGGAGCTCTCTAGGAATGTTGGTTTCTCAACCAAAACATCGTCCGGTCACGGCTGTGCTCAGGTGAATGAAAGTGAACCAGAGAATTCAAAACCACCCTGGAACTAGAGGATACTGCCAATAGCTCCCAAAGAGGAAACGGCTCTCCATTACCACATCTGATGACACACAATTCTTCACCACTAATGTTCATCGAGGCAGTGCCAGATTCGAAGGCAGGAAATGTCCTGATTACCAGGGAGCTGAACCATATCCCCGAACTCACAATAGGCATCGACCAAAAAATATCATACCACGAGAAGTTCCTGGATACTGGAGGTAGAGTTGTTACACTCGGCTATCGTGGTACCGAAGCAAGATCCTCCGCCTTAGTTATTGCCAAGAATGACCCTTTGGCCATGGATTTGATGTTTTTAGTACTCCGAGTCTCCCTAGTGAGCTAACGCCGAACAACATCCGCAAGACTCATGGAAGTCGACTACAACAATGCTAGGTTTGTGAAGATCAGGCTTTGCAGAGGATTACGGGGAATGTTGGGAGCCTCAGTCCATGGGTAGGTCGGTTGAGGATTTACAGTGGTCATAAGAGTGGCTGGTGTGAGTAAAAATTAGCAAACGTATTGCCATATTACCAATGGGCAGAACATATTATTTTCAATGTACGGTTTAAGCCCTGTAAGTTAATTGGATCGGGCTCGTGGTAATAATTCCAAATTCATGATTTTGGCTGACAATATGTTCCTTTAGGGCCAGTTTTTGTTGAAAACTGTCGTTGGCTTCCAGCATTGAGAAAGAAGCTGGTTCGAGCTCGTCTTCCACCAATGGTCAAACGACGGCAAAAGGGTAATATTGTCCAGCATTATGGGATCTGTGATAGAGGCGGTAAAGAAATTAATCTAGTAATCTACACATAATACAGAACTGATAGTCCGCCTCATTAATTTGCTTCGCCAGTATGATGCCTAGTCTGCCTTCTCCGACATGACTTGCTTCACCGGCTCAGTCTCATTGACATACAACTTGTGCTCTTGAATGTACCTGATCACCGAATTGGGCAAAAGGTACTGCACCGACATTCCTCTTCTGATAAATAATCTTATCTTAGTCGACGAAATGTCATTATAAATCAATTGTTTGATCACCAACACATTCTTTCGATGTTCATACATTATATCGTGACTTAAGAGAAAGCTTCTCACATCAGATCCTGTTCTTTCCACAATCAAACATCCGTACTTGCCCAAAATGTGATGCAAGTCTTGATCCGCCCACACATCAGGTTCTCCCATGGATTCTATCAAGTCTCCTCCAGCCAACAACATTATCTTGACCCCTCGTTTAATCCCGTTCTGCCCCACTATTCCCCCGCGTTTGATGTTGATTTCTTCGTTGAAATGGTCCAACACCAATGCCGTTCTGGTGTATTTGGGCTGCAAGCTTTCCCAGGCGTCAACCATTAACCACGAAGATGTTCTTTCACAGGCCAATTCACACATTCTCACTCTATGGGGAGCAGGAGCTAGCCCTTGTTTCTTATAATTGGAGCTCACAGGACTGTAGTAGCCTCCAATGACTTCAAAACGGGTCTGTTCGTTTATAGCATCAAGAGCCATCTCGAACATTCTCAAATGTAAGTAGGTTACAGGGGAAAACGACCCACAAGCCACTATTACCAAGGGGTATTTCGAGTCGTCACTCAACCTCGTGGCTAATCTATGCGTAGGGAACCGGTAGTCTTCGATGGTTTTGGCCTGACGTTGAATCCCATGAGGCACTTCCTCCAAATCGGCAATTTGGTTGGACTTAATCGTCACAGAAGGAGGTAATACCGGCTCTAATTTATCTTCATTATCGGACGACAGATTGGAGTCAATCAAATCGGTGTGCTTGATGGGGATCTTGGAATGCTTCACGGCATTCACATTCGATGATGACATCGAAGGATGGGGGTGAGGCGGTGGAGCATCGACGGGGTCTCCTCTGTCGGCCAACACTAACGGCTGAATAGGAGCGTTATTGGGAATCTTGGAAGAAGGTGCTGTGGGCTCAATATTTGGATTTAGTGACGGCGGTGTGAAGTTGGGATCGTGTGTAGGGTCCATAGCAGCTTCTATCACCAGTTGTGTTGGGTTTAAGTCTAGCGAACCTCTGAGTCAAAATTCTCACTTTTGTGATTTTTACCTCATAAAATTCGTGAAACCTGACGTCGACTGTGGCAGAGACGATGAACGGGGTAGAGTTAACCGCAGGGGTGAAGAGAGGTGGTGCGACTGACGGGTAATTTATATATTTAAGTTTGGCCGGGGCAAAAGCCGTGTTGTCGTGTGCTCAGAAGGGGTTGGTGGCCAACCTAAACTCCGTGGCACTAGCGGGAGCTCAGGGGCCCGCGGGGCTGCGATGGACCAACCGTTGAGAGTCGACTTGACCCTCATTGCGAAATCGGATATCGTCGTTGTGGCAATTGATGCCGTTGGTGCCGAACAATGGCTCCGGTGACTCCTGGACTAATGACCATTTCTCTGTTAACTTTCCAGCGGGTCAATTGGCGTCTGGGAGTGGTGACATTCCTGGTGTTTGGGCGTCGGATTGTATTCTAGTTTCGCGGTTTCTTCCCTTGCGCGGTCACAGTGGCCGAGTGGTTTTAAGGCGATGCCCTGCTATTTGCGGTTAGGCATTGGGAATTTCCTGCGCAGGTTCGAATCCTGTCTGTGACGCCAATTTTTTTATTTGTACTACTGATAACTTATTATGATGGCTCGGTGTGTCTTATGCCGTTTTAGGCTATTGCTTTGAAGTCTTTGAATGCCAAAATAATGGCTAGTACCTCTTATCAGTCGTCACTGCATGACGATTACAACACACTCAATTCCTGACCATTGGGACCTTCATAGACTACGCTCAGTTTCCGACCAGAGACCTTCATAGACTACACTAAGTTCCTGACCATAGAAATCTTAACAGACTACACTCAGTTCCCGACCATAGAAATCTTAACAGACTACACTCAGTTCCCGACCATAGAAATCTTAACAGACTACACTCAATCCACTAGATTAACTCTATTAATCTACTTAAACTCAATAAATAATCTCCTCTTTGACCCCCTCTAAACCCTTTCCAAGTGATCCACTCTATCCTTCTCTTTACTATTGGCAGAATTAACCGAAGCAACGCTAATACTCTCGACATTCCTAAGCGAGTGCATATCGCTATGGATCTCCAAGTCTCTGTGGAATCTCTCATATCCAAAGAATGTCACTATCACAATGTACCCGAATATTGCCCCACAGAAAATTGCCGTTACTAATGCATAATTATGAGCTGGCAACCCTTCGCTGGTGGTAATGGGAAACTGCTCACCTAACTTTGCTTCTATAGTTGACGATGCACTGGATGCCAAATTACCTAATTGATAAACGATTCCTGACAAAAACGCTCTATAATTAGCATTAACCAACTCCAAAATTATACACACTGAAATCCCGTAGGTAGCCATCACGCAGAAGATCAAGAAGAATGACCCTCCTAAGATCGTTGGGACATGATCCACCATATAAGCAGGATACAAGAAAGCTCCTCCAATAACTATAAAAATTATTATAGTTAATCTTCTACCCAATACTTCAGACGCTTGCCCTACCACAAATCCCCCCACCATAGCCCCTAGATTAGCCACACAGATAATAATAGTTCTGGTATCAGAGTCGAATCCATACTGGGTCTGGAGAAGGGTGGGGTAAAGGTCCTGAGTGCCGTGAGAACTGAAATTCATTCCTGCCATTAACAACACAAGGTAGGTGAAAGTCAACCATTCTGTCTTAATCGTCTTCATGATCGCAGGGTCAATGAACCGTTTGATTCCTGTTCTAACTTTCCCTTCACTTTCTTGCTTGGCCCTCAAAATCTTTCTTTGCGTTTGCAACCTAATGAAGGCTGTTGTTTCTGGTAAAATGAACCTCCACACCATAATAATTACTGGCAATCCAGCCGAAAACCAGAATAACGATCTCCAGCCTTCCCCGGGCTTATACGTACTTTCAAAAGCCCGGAAAAATGCCACAGCCAAAAGATAGCCCAAATTGTATCCCACCAAGAAGAACGACGATAACACTGAACGAGCCCGAACGGGCAAGTCCTCCAATGCTGTAGTACTGGCAGAGCCATACATTGCACCCATTAGAGTGCCAAAGATAGCCCTCACCGCCAAAAACTGGCTATAAGTGTTGATAAATCCTGTTCCAATTTCAATAACAATAAAACCAACGCATATGCCGATAAACACCCATTTCCTGCCATAATAATCCGATAAAACCCCGCCTATGGCCGCTCCGACCGACCGCAACATCAAAACCAACGTGATTCCCCAGCTGATTGCCGAAACCGACACGTCCAACGTGGCAGCAATTTCGGGTAACGCTACCAGACAAGCAAAAAAGTCAAAAGCATCAATAACCCAGGCGGTGAAGCCACAGAAATACATAGAATAGCCTCTGGGAGTCACCTCTTTCAACCCAGGGATAGGATTGAGTTGCTCCCACACCGTCAACTCGGACCTCTTGTATGGCAAGTCAAACAAGGTGGAAAACCTCGACCCCAAATAGCGTTTGATCGAAGGAAGCGAAAGATCAGGTTTCTCGTTGAAAATCTGCTTTTCAGCGTATTCGATTTCGTCAGACATATTGTTTGGCGGTATCCAGTACTTTCTTCGGTCTTTAAGCCACCAAAGGGGGCTCCAGCTCTTTTATAGTCGGCAGAGTGTGGGGCTAATATGTTACATATCGGAGTTTTTGCCGTGCGACCCCACAATACAAAAAGGATATTCTAAAGCAGGTGGGGTTATAAAGCTTAAAGACTAGGATTCTGGTGTCGGTTGCTGTCGATGAGAAACAATGGAGATCCATAGTCAAGAGGGTTTGCAGGGACAGCTTTTCAAGGTCAACAGATGACGTATAAATGCAAAATGTAGTTAAGAGATGGAGCGGGTTAACGACTCACTCCTTGACGTCGGGGGATCGACAATTCCTTTATTCCGAGGTTTGCAGATCCTCTTGACAGGGGATTTGTCTGTAAGAGGAAATCAACCTCGTAAAGGGGAAATGTGGGAAATAGCAGCGGAATAGAATTATCTGAATATGATTATCTGAGGTATAGAATTATGTAGAGCTATAGCATAGAATATCTCTGGTATTTAATTGGGGAAATGAGGCATATTCTCCCCATGTCTAAACAGCACTTGTACGAGAGAGTGTTGTTCTTTGAAAAGCCCAGCAAGAGGGATCAGCTCAAAAATAAGTGGGAAAGGATTTCCAGTTCGTTGACGAGACTTTTCGTCAAACTCGAGGCTAAGAAAGGCACTTCCTTTGAATCTCCCGAAATGGCCACCCTTCGGGAGCATCTTGACCATCTTGAGTCAGATACAGTCACCACATTGTTCGAGAGTTTTGTCCCTGGCGACCCCAGTTTTATTTCCTTAAGCGGACAAAACACCAGTGACAACATTTCATTGTCCCAGTGTTCCGAATTTTTGAATCACAGTCGATATGTTGAGTTACTTGAAGCTGAGAGTGATTTCTATGATGCCTGTTCGGGGACGGAGCGTTAAAGATACCTTTGTACTGGGTTTGAGAGATGCAATAATAGTTTTCAATACATAATTTCCCTATGATTTGATAGTTGTCTTGGGACTCCCTCTAGTGTTTGCAATCCCACTATGGAGCGGGCAGTTATCCAAATACGAACTTTGACCTCTATCCTCTTCTTTATGATGTCATAACGCAGAAACTTCGGTATTTTACACTTACACCTTGTCCTGAAAAACTTTTATATAATACAACCTACTCTAAATCTTCGTATTTATCCAACCGGTCTTCTGCCTTGTCTTCATTGTCAATTTTAACTCCTCCACTAACAGAGAATTGTCCTCCAGCACCAATCATTAAGATATCATGATGCTTGGTTGCTGTATTAACAATACGGGTGGGGACCTCTACATCATCGTCTAATGGTCCCAAACCCGGCCCATACGTATCTCCAAATCCCCAAGCGTACACCATCCCATCGTCAGTTACAGCAAACGAATGGTGAGACCCACATCCCACAGTTTTGGCTTTGACTGATTCATTTCCAATGATCACTCTTGTGGGCACTGGAATGGCTCTCACGTTGCCGTGCTGATCCTTAAACGTCGATTTAGGCAATTTATCCCTGGGAATTCCGATTTCCTTCATATCGTATCTTCCCCAACCCCAAACGTAGCCAGCGTTATCTAATGCCAAAGTATGATGCTCTCCACTGACGATTTCCACGATGTTTAAACTGGATAATTGAGGAATAATCGTTGGTTTGGTGATCAATGACCCATCTTCTAACTCACCTTGGGCATTAGTCAATGCACATTGTCCATACTGGTTCAAACCCCACGCATAGACTTGATTGTCATGGTCAATGGCGAAGCAATGGAAATCTCCACTGGCGATGTACTTAATGTTATATAACCCAAATTGCTGGGGTTCTAATGCTTTATAGCGGTGCCTTTCCAAGATTTTACGACCCAATTGAAACTGCTGGCCATTTCCCCATGCATAGACGATTCCTTTGGAGTCCAATGCTAATATATGATCTTTTCCACCGGCCAATTGCACAATGTTCTTCAATTCGGCGATTTTCATCGGAGTTTTCTGGATTTTGATCTCATCTCTTAAAAACCCCAACAACCCTTCGTTGTTACGGAAGCAACCCCAAGCCCAAACATCCCCATTTTCCAATAACACCGCACTCAAGTTATCGGTGGCACAAAGCTGAACAATCTTCGTTGGAGGTAAATTTTCCACTTTTCCTGGAGTTGACTCTGCTTCGTTCAAATCTCCATCTTCATCATCACTTTGTTCTGCATCCATATCTTTCAACACCTCTTTGGCTTTGGAGGTATCCCTTCCCAAAACCCCGCTATCGTTACCACCCCAAGACCATAGTTCGTTGTTGGCAGATAACGCCAACGTATGAATACCTCCTACAGCAAAATCGACGATTTTGTTATCTTCTCCCAAGACTTCAGAAGTCAAGAATGGGTTCAACCGGGGTCTCTTGACCTCTTTGTTTCTAGCACTAGGCCCGAGACCCAATTCACAAATGGATCCAGTTCCCCAGACGAAAATATCCAATTTGGTAGTTTTGGCATTTACGATGGAGTTAATTTCGGGCAATTTGGAATAAGAGTGTAATACTTTGGAAGATGTGGATTTGATCCGCTTGGCGCTGCCATTGGTGCCATTTCCGTTGATTTCAGGTGCTTTTCTTTTCCTGTCTAATGCAACCATGTTTTGTTTTTTTTCGATGAGTTGAGTGAGAGATCAGAAGAGAAGATAAAGAGTTAATGGGCGAGATATTTGGGCTAGATTCGGTGGATATTGGTTGGAAGCTTTAGCGGATCATAAAGCAGTGATATAATTATGATGAAGAGGCGGAATTGAAGAAATCGGTTCAAAAATGGAGAATCTACGGACGTTATTCATCGCAATTGTGATACATCAGTTGTCAGCAACTACAACAGCGATGGAGTAAATTAGGGAGGGGTGATGGGTGTTTGTGGTATAAATAGGAGGAGAAGTGGGTAGAATATGTTTTCAAAGGTCAATTCGAAAGGATTGAAAGTTTCAAGATTCTTGAGATAAATCTGTTCATTACTGGGATAGTTCGATTAGATTCAAGTGATAACTTTGGTTTTGATGGGTTGAGAGGGAACTTGTGCTGGTTTTTATGTGTTTGAGAGGAACTATACTGGATTGGTGTGTTTGAAAGGAACTTCTGGCTTTGATGAATTGGAAAAGGAACTGTACTGGTTTTGATGTGTTTGAAAGGAACTATACTGTATTTGGTGTGTTTGAAAGGAACTTGTACTGTATTTGGTGTGTTTGAAAGGAACTGGTACTGGATTTGATGTGTTTGAGAGGAACTGGTACTGGATTTGATGTGTTTGAAAGGAACTTGTACTGGTTTTAATGTGTTTGAAAGGAACTTGTGCTGGTTTTTATGTGTTTGAAAGGAACTTGTACTGGTTTTTGTGTATTTGAGAGGAACTTGTACTGGATTAGATGTGTTTGAAAGGAACTCGTACTGGATTTGGTGTGTTTGAGAGGAACTTGTACTGGTTTTAATGTGATTAAAAAGAACTTCTGGTTTTAATGAATTGGCAAAGAAACTTATACTCCGATTCATCCGTCAATTTTCATCCTTGGATTATCCTAATAATTCATGTTTAAAAGAGACTCTCTCGACTGTGAATATGGTAAACTCATAGACTTGTACTTCAGCTATAAAAGAGCAAACCCCCTGAAAAACTATAACTTACTATACAATGTCATTTTATTGGTATCACAGCCATTCCTAATTCAACGGATTGGCATTTGGAACATTATATCCTTCACGTTTATGAATCCATTTGTTCTTTGTCTGCACGAAGAATCTAGCAGAACCTTGGATCAAATAGCCAAACGACCCCATGGCTCTAATGAATGCCAAAATAGCCACTGACCATAAAATGAATGCCAAATAAACGTTCTTTTTCGTGGCTCCTGGGTCATAAACCTGCAACATAGTCATTATGAACACCAAATTGGCAAGTAACCATATCAACACCACTTTGGTTCTGACATCTTTGGCATAATCCTCACCGTCTAATACCTGGGGTCCTTTGTTGGTAGCCAACACCTTCTTGCTTGATCTCTTTGCTCGGATGTTGTACAATGTTTCCAAATAGATCTCATCGATATTTACGTCCAACACCACCGCTTCGAATTCTCCTTCTTCATTCTTTTCGATGATGTACTGGTTGCTGAGGTCCTCTTTAGGATTGTTGTCCCCTTTAGTCCCCCAGGAAACGTCATGGGTATTGCAAAAAGCGAATATCTGTAACGTACAAGTGTACGAAGGCACCATGAGGAAATACTGTAAGGAACAGGTTATCATATGCCAGGGGTCCATGTACAAAATCGACATGATAGTGTACAATCCGTAAGTGGACAATAGCGATACTACAACACTAATCATGACGTACGACGACGATCCTCCGGAATTGAATTGCCTTACAGTCTGTACCACGAAGAATATTCCCACGATTAATGCATAAGCAGCACAAACAGTTAGCAATATCATTAAAGTCTTGAAGATATTCTTGGATCCCTGGGGCCGATTGCCTATTGAAGCAATAAATAATGCCACCAACACACAAATGCAAAGATAATTGAAGATGGTAAAGATCCAGAAGCCCCCGTTATTGTTGACTACGTCAATCAACGACCCTGTCAAGAAGTAAAACGTCAAGTAAAAGTTACTCAAGGAAAAGAACGAAAACAACAACACCACCAGCTGATAAAGGAACTCCACATGTAACCAGAACTTCCTACCGAACGAGTGGTCGGTATACCACACTTGTTTGAACTTACTTAACGAGTATAATGCTGCAAAAAATGCCCCATTTATCCATCTCCTTCTTTGTGATAAAAATTCTGGAACCGTTTCGGGGACATCTGTCTCTGCAGTAGCCAGCTTTACGAATTTCAATACCCAATTTTCGTTCCTCTTAGCCACAAGTTCCCAACAGAGAATTCTGTCTTCTGCCAAATACATGTTGGCTTCAAAGAAGTTCGTTTTGGTATTTGAATGGTTCTTTGCAGTATTCAACAAGTCTTCTCCTTTGAAGTAAGACGCTAATGGTCCAGTTCCATCTGCATGATTGGTTAAGGCGATGTATCTATAAGCTGATAATGCCCCCGGCAACACCGAAATGTATCCGAATAACGACTCCAATGGTTTATCAAGAATATTGGACATTTTATATTCGAAGTTTTGTGAAGCAACTAGAGGATTGGTCAAATTGACCCATGCTTTTCCCTTCATAGCTTTGATTTCTCCAGCTGCACCGGCGACGTTCGAGTCCCTGTCAAAAGCTTTCCATAAGTTATAGATGGCATGGTTATCAGGTTTTGTACCTACGTCCAATAACACCACCACATTAGGGTCTAAAATTGGACAGAATGCATTAAAGAGCCATCTGTGACTGTTAATTTTCTTCTGGTTCCTCTCTTTAAGACAGAACAACACTTGAACGGGAGCCAATGATTTTTCGTCCCCTTTGAACTTCAATTTTTCGTCAATGGAGATTTGGGTGGTATATTCGAAAATGTGGGCGTTGACCTTCTTGTTATTGACATAGGGTCTGGCCAAGTTCCCTTGGTAACATCCCGTTGCGGTTAACAACTCCAACACAGATTCATTCACCTTGTTTCTACCATCTGCAACAATAATTACTTGTACTTTTTTCCAGCTTTCTTTGCCCCATACCGAAGATTTGCTTCTGGTACATAAATGGGCAATATTCTTCATTACCGAATGCATAGTTCTGGAAAAAGCGTATTCGTCTTCATTGTACATGGTGATACAGATGACCAATTCAGTCTCACGGTTGTATTTGGCTGCTCTCAACGAGAACCCGTCACTGACGAAATCGTCAGGTTCAGAAGTACAGGCTGTGTATGTCATATTAGTGAACTCACCGAAGGGGGATTCAGTTCTGGTTAACACTTTTCTCAATTCCTGGGGAACCGGGTTCTCCAAGACTAAATGTCCAGCTTTCCCGTCAACTAATCTCACCTTACGTTTGGTGATGGTCTTTTCTCTGTTGGGGTTGAAACCATTTTTGACCTGATGCATCATGTTGGAGTCTATGGACGCTGCAAAATAATCGCTTTCGGGAGCCCCCGACCTATTATCGTCGGGAATGGATGAGTGATAGGCGGTGGAGTCTGAATATAACGATTTAGACTCGAATTCTTGCTGTTTTTGGTAAGAATCGTAGTCGTAATCGTCTCTAATTGTGGTATTCTCGCTGTCATCGCCACCAGCATACTGATTGGACTTTTCGTCATCGTATGGGTTGGCTTCGGCGTAAGTCTCAGGGGAAAATATAGGTTGTGGAGGGTCTAAGAACCTTTCGCTTCTATGACTTCCATGAGAAGTGGTGAATTGAGAACGTCTTGGAGACCCTCCAAATTCGATAGAATGCCTATCGTCGTCGTCGATAGCTATTCCCGCCTCTTGCTGGCGCTTTGGTGACTCCCTCGAGGTAAATTGAGCTCTGGCTGTTTGACCCAGCAACGACACAGGGGTGTCGTTAGTTGTGGGCTGTAAATTGGGAGGATTACTGAGTAAAACCTTGTTTAAATTGCCATTGATTCTTCCACTTCGTGTGAAGATATCGGGAGACCGCTGATGGGGCGAATCTCCTGCTGTTGATTGAGGAAAGGCCATGAAGTCATCGTCGTCATCTTCTTCAACATTAACAGGTTTATACCGTCTGGGAGAATTGTGGTTGGTGAATGCGGCGTGGGGATACGTTGGCTGGTCGAAAGGGTTATCTTCAAACGGATTACTCATGATCACCGAGTCAGCTGTGGTCCTGGGTGTCTCGAGAGTATTGATAAATTAAATAATATTGACCATTAAAGGTGTTTATTTATATTTTGTTTGCAGCCAAATCGGGAATTGTGATATTGTCGTGCGGCTGCGACATTATAGTTCAGTAATCTTGAAGATGATATTGGGAGATGCAACAGTACGACGGTTGCAGGTAGATGGAACGGTAAGAGTGGGTGATGACGAAGTGCTACCAGGTCAAAGTTTGCGGTTGTTGAGGTAAATTTTGGTGAATGAGTGTGGTTGAGGTAGAGATATCGGTTTAGATGAGAACGCTTGAAGACCATTGAGCTTGAGGCTAGGGTCCTTTCGACTAGGTTTTACTATGCTGGTACTTCTTTTTGTACGCTTAGGTGGTTCACTGCTTTTTTGTACTTGGTTTCTTCTACCATTCTTGTAATACATTCTTGTACTTAGTTTCTCCTACGATTCTTCTACGATTCTTGACTTAGTTTCTTCTACGATTCTTGTACTATTCTTGTACATCATTGTTGTACATCGTTCTTGTACTTCTTTCTTGTACTTCTTTCTTGTACTTCTTTCTTGTGCTTCTTTCTTGTACTTCTTTCTTGTACTTCTTTCTTGTACTTCTTTCTTGTACTTCTTTCTTGTACTTCTTTCTTGTACTTCTTTCTAGTACTTCGTTCCTTTGCTTCGTTTTTACTTCATTCATGTGCTTGCTTTCTTCTTCGTTCCTCTGTACACTGAGTCAATTACGTCTAGTCCCTCTAACCTCGCATTACACCACCTAATAACAAAATCTGAAAGGACCAAATAAACTAATTCTAAAGCAAACTCGGATTCCCAATTAAAGTTAATTATAATCTTATCAGTGAGATCTGTTGCTTCAGACCCTATAAGATTCCCCAGATTTGGGCTTCTTTCCTTTCGTTGTCCTTGAAAGTTTCAGTAACAACCATGCCCCATCTGAGCGACTTCCCAAGCCAGCGTGTTGTATCTGTTGCTACTAGAAGTTCATGATCTTATTTCAACTAAAACCTCTTAAAATCAATTGATTTCGTGAAATATTGGCCAATTTTCCTTGAGAGTCGTTCAATAAAGACCATCTATATCGAAGACCATCTAATATAAAACCCTCTAAAGACCCACAATCATGATAGGATCCTAATCCTTCCCTCAGTTGCACAGAATTGTTTAAGGGTGGATGTTGGAGTTGATGAATATTACCAAAGGCAGACACTAGTACAATTTGTCTGTTTCGACTGTATCACCAGTTTCTTCTGTTCTCCTTTGTCCTCCTTCAATATCCTTTACTTCCCTTTGTCCTCCTATATCTCCCTTCTCTTTGTCTATATCTCCCCACGTCATCTTCTCTGCTCACCCCGATTCTCTCGCCCCGTTACTGCGAAAACACTCCCTTCATCACTAATTCTCACAAACCCCCGTTCTACTCATGAAGTACGCGAACCCTGCTTCTTTCCTCAAACCTTCCACTTCTTCCACTTAAGTCTCAGGTCCCCAATTATACGCGAAGTTTGGCTGCTTCATCATGGCTGACGAAGACTCAGGGGGCCCTCCTCGGACCAGCTCATCTTCTCAGATATCCGCCGTTGGCTTCAATACCCTCAAGAAACTCAATACCAACTCCTCAGTATCTACCGAAGCTTCAATAGGGTCTAAGCCCAACGCCTTGACGAGGCTTTTCACTCGGAATCGTTCCAATACCACCTTGGATGACGGACCATTGTCTGATGGCGATGACAAGAAAGATAAAGACTCGTTGTTTCTAGAACGAAAGCCGTCTAATGTGTTTCGATTGGCTTCAAAGATGAATAAGAAGAAAGGGTCCAGGAAAGATTTGACCATTCAAACCGACAAGGATTCCGCCACCACCACCAGAAAACCCTCCATGAACTCCCCGGTCACCACCACTTTCCACAATTTGTTCCATCGTTCCAATACATTTGGGGGTACTGGCACGATGAATTCTATAGAAATCATCGAAGACCTGCTCCCTAGTGTAAGGTCAACGATAACGTTGTCCTCTAACAACTCCAACTCAAAGATCGTTGATGGGTTCATTGCTAAAGTATTTAAATTCACCGACCCCATCAATTCGTTGGAGGAAGATCTAGACGACGTGGAAAATAACTACAAGAAGCTATTCCTTCCTGTGGATCAGTTTTTGAAGCTGAAATCTCCCCTAAGCCCAGTGACTGCTATTGGAGAAAGTGACGACATATATAATGATGAAAAGTTTTGGAGCAATCTACTAGGAGTGATAAAGCCAGTGATCTTATCCAGCCAACAGAAACTTCTACTGAGTGGCTATCGAGGGTGCCAGCTAATAATGACCCAAGAGGATATCTGTAACTACATACGAGACAACTACACCTGTCATCTCCGGTTGGAGGATGAGGAATCTAATGACTTAAAAATACGAGAGCTCCATCACGATCTCGTTTCGTTTTTCAACAAGGCGGTGATGTTGTTCTACAAGGACTTTAGGTATCACCATTTGACCGATGACGACAATAAAAACCTCTGGTTAAGGTTAAATCAACTATGGTTATACTTTAGGAACAAGATCCTAGTTTTCCTTATGGAGTGTTTTGTTTCCATGAATGAAAACTACTTATTCTTGAAGTCTGGAATGAGCATTGAGACGATTTTACTCAACAGTTTCAAGGATATCATTGTGTTACCGTTTATTGATATCAAGCATAAGTCATTTAATGAAGAAGACGAGAATTTCTTGCGTCTGTATAATCAGGGTGATTTGATGGATAATATGTTGCAGTGTTTTGGGATGATTAATTCGTGTCAGGTATACGATAGAGAGAGTGACATCTTGAATACTATTCTCTGGTTGACAAGAATCGACGGTTGATAAGGAAAATGGTTGGTCATGGTGTTCCTTATGTTCATTTATGGAGTTCTTTATGTTCCAGTATCTTGTACAGAAGGGTTACCAGGAACATCAGCAGTTAAACTTGACAACTGAATAGTACACCCACACAGCTACCTATAAATATTTCAGTTGCATCCTCATCTTTCAAAATAGTCTGATTGAAATTTCAGTTAAAATGAAAAGTTCAAACCATTTTACAACAAAAAACGTCTAAAAATCTCTCTATTTAGATTCTCAGTTACATAATTTTACCGTTACAGTAACGTCCCATTCATAAACATCTAATCTAATCAATCTTAAGACAATCTAACTCTTCTACAATCTTATCATCAACACTTTAGAGACGCGAAATATTCCCAAAATGCTGCTTCCGTCACATTTGAAGCAGAACTTGATGCCCTCAGAAGTCAACTTTCTTGCGGAGAACGAGGTTATTGAAATCCTCCCGCGATACTCTATGAAATCTATCAAGCTTATAGGTGTACGTAAAGCCGGTGATATAGCCGAAATCCACGGCAATACCTCACTTTTACTCATTGTTATACTAACATTTAGACAAAAGTTCCTAACTTAAGAGCATTAAGAAGAGAAAAGGTTCCGCTTTGGGTAGCGTTGATTCTTAAGTCACAAGGAAAATGCAATATTGTCCCTCCACAATGGCTAAATTTGGGCTATTTGAAGGAGAAGTACGATGAAGAAGTCAAATTTCCTTATAGATTTAGTGATTTGCCCTGGCACTGGATGGAAATCAGCAAAATCATATTGGCTAAGGCTGCTGACGATTTGGCAGATGCCTCGCATCAGCTCCGGTCGATCATTCAGGACCTACGGGAGATTCGTCTTGTCAAATCCCGGAAAGGGTTCACGGAATTAAATGAGAGTAATATTGCATTAACGGGTTTGTCGCTACTAGAAATCAACGAAATCCGCTCGTTTGTTCTAGGGGTGATGAATAAGCTCAGAGAGATTCATGACACGATAGATCGTACTGAAAACGATGATGCTGCAGGTGATGGCTATGACGATTATGACTAGAATTCACTGTTAATTTGGTCTATAACCAAAATGGTTGTTTTAGAATTCCAAAGTCTTCAGGAGGAATTTTATAACGAAAAAAGAAAGGTTATGGTGTCAGAGACGATCAGAATATGCAGTGACAAATAGAGACTTTTTAATTTCATTGTTCCGTTTCATAGAAGCATAGTGACTAACAATATTATTCCAATAGAACACCCAAATTAAATAAGACTTCAATGGTGGTGTCAGCAATAAGGTTTAAGAGAAAACATGAGAAGCAGTCCATTCTCAGAATACTGAATATTTCCCCTGTTGAGGATTCACGACCAAAAAGTAGATGGACGAACTTGAACAGAATCCTGGACTATAAAGAGGTACCGTAACAAATATACTGTCACGGATTTGAAGAGCTTGTTAAGTTTTTGCCGATTACTTGGGTAATTTTAGTAGGCAGGCGATCACGAGCGTATACGCTATCGTGAATGTCACCACCCCATTGTGGCCAGACCTAAAATTCTCGAGTGAAAGCTATTTACTTACATCACCAAGAATCTTTAGAGTAGGAATGGAAAGGTTTAGGGCCATGTCCTGAGCATTTGAAAAGGTGTTCGGTGGAGAATAAGTGGTGCTGTAGTTTTTAGTCACTGTGAATGTTGGTTGGGTCACCTACTACCCTTGAGTATAGTTGTCTATAGTTCATGGCCACAATTCCCAAAAGGTCAAGACGTTGTTTAATGATACATAGTTGTTATGAAGTCAGTGCTGCTGATAGTCAGAAGAACACAAATTCACGTCAATGAGGCTATATTGCTGTACACTTTCCAATTGTATTAGCTCTGGTACTTTTGGCTCCACTGTGGTTTCGAACGAGTAACTTAGAATAACCCCAATTGAGCAGGAAATATTGTTTAATTGTGGAGTATTAGAAGCGAAAAGCTACGTTAATGCCTTAAATTGTGGAATATTAAAAGTGAAAAGCTACGAGAAAGCCTTAAATTATGGACTATTAGAAGTGAAAAGCTACGATAATGCCTTAAATTATGGACTATTAGAAGTGAAAAGCTACGATAATGCCTTAAATTGTGGAATATTAGAAGTGAAAAGCTACGATAATGCCTTAAATTGTGGAATATTAGAAGTGAAAAGCTATGAGAATGCCTTAAATTGTGGAATATTAGAAGTGAAAAGCTATGAGAATGCCTTAAATTGTGGAATATTAAAAGTGAAAAGCTACGAGAAAGCCTTAAATTATGGACTATTAGAAGTGAAAAGCTATGAGAATGCCTTAAATTGTGGACTATTAAAAGTGAAAAGCTACGAGAAAGCCTTAAATTATGGACTATTAGAAGTGAAAAGCTATGAGAATGCCTTAAATTGTGGAATATTAGAAGTGAAAAGCTATGAGAATGCCTTAAATTGTGGACTATTAAAAGTGAAAAGCTACGAGAATGTCTTAAATTGTGGACTATTACAAGTGAAAAGCTACGACAATGACTACAAATGTAGAGTTGCCATATAAAAGAGGATTAGTTGTGGTCTTTCCATCAATAATATCATATAATAGACTATAAACCCCAGTTTTGAACACCATATAGCCAAATAACCTGGGATTTTTCCATCCCAGTACAACCCTAGTACAACCTTTTGCCATTACAGTAACATTCTGGTACAATCCACCCAATAACACCCATTTCCAATCTTCCCATCTCCAACTCTTCCTCATCTCTTTACGACTCAAACTCTGGTGATTTTTCATTGTTCCGGCCGAGATCCACCACCCAACTACATCTCCGTGCCAATTGCCTTCGTGGCAGCCTCTGGAAGAATTACCATCCTCAACACTTCCCGTCACACCCTCCCTGTGTTCACGGCCGGTCTCGCTATCTTCTCACGATTCTTTCTCATGAGTCAACTCAAACTGTCTCGACTCAACTTGGCCAAACAGTTGGTTTCCAACATCGAAGCCCACAAATTGACCACTGAGTACAAGCGTAACTTAATTCTTTCCATCCTTAAGTCCACCGCCACCAAAAGAGAGACGAAAAATTATCTCCAAAAATACCAGAATCAGTTTAGTTCCGGAGGAACACATAAAGATTACCAGCGGAATTTGTTTCTAGATCGCTTCCTACAGGGCAGGAACCCGTTCAATAACATTTACGATGAAGACGAGAATAAATTGAGCAAAATCCCCCTACGTCTAGCGATTTTCAGGCTAAAGTACCTGTCGATTAAGCCCCGGTACTGGAATGGCATCCAGGAAACGTTAAAACGGCTCATAAACTTGGGGATAAGCCCAGTTATCGTCATGGACTATGACTTTGTGGATCAAGAGAAAACCAGTTTCAAAACCAACGAATCGTTAGTTATTAGTCAAGGTAATAGGATTTTAAACCATTTCAATGATATCAATCCTCGATTGATTCGAAGTTTATTCAAGAAAAACTGTCAAGGGACACTCCAGCTTCATGATTTGCAGCAAATCCTCATCCCCTTGTATCAGAACTTTGTACCTATAATTCAACCTATAGTTACGGAGACGAATACCTCGAGGCAGGGTTTCATCCAATCAGGTGATATCTTGACTACCTTGAGCCAGTCATTATTGAAGACAAAAAGCCTCTTGTCAATCGAAAAAATCGTCATTATTGACGACAATGGAGGCATTCCTTCGATTGAGCGTAATCAAACCAGTCATGTTTTCATCAATTTATCCCAAGAATATACCGACTTGGTTCTGGAACTATACATAGGGTTTCTAAAACCGGGTGTCCGTGACTTGCACTTGCAAAATTTGGCTTTAGTCAACGACGTCTTGACCGAAATCAACCACTTGACAGGTAATGATGAAGCCACGGGGATTATTACAACGCCTTATATTACCTCCATTAACAACGATCAACTAAACCCCATAATCTATAATGTGTTGACCGATAGACCAATCATTTCCTCATCGTTGCCCCTGGCGTTTGAAAGAACCCCGACTCTTTCGACGTCGATTTTGAAGAAAGGGATAAAAGTGCAAGTCTTTGACCCCAATAATTACCATAAGCCGTTCACGCTACAGAATTTGATAGACGACAAGTTGATAGATAGAGAAAGGTTTTTTGACCTTATTGAAGACTCTTTCGGTAAGAAGATTGATGTAGAAACCTACATGAACAGAATCAACCACTCATTGGCTACAGTTATTGTGCTTGGAGACTATGACGGAGCTGCTATTATCACCCGCGAGTCCGTTGATGGTCACCTGGTGACCTACCTCGATAAGTTTGCAATAGCGAGGAAGAACCAGGGCTTGCCAGGGCTAGCAGATATCATCTTCAAGCTAATTGTGCAATGCAATCCCGATGAGTTAATCTGGAGATCACGGAAGAACAATCCTGTGAATAAGTGGTACTTCGAGAGGTCGATTGGGTCGATTGCCAATCCCGATTCCAATTGGAAGATATTTTTCACTGGAGACATTTTCAATAAGGCTATAAACACCAAAAAGAGACGAGACCATGTCAATATCGATGAAAAATTGAAGGTTTATTCTGAGGTTTGTGAAAGCATTCCTCCGTCATTTAGGTGATTCGTGTGCATAAAGGGTGATGTTGAGGCTATCTTCTTGCAAGTGTGTCCTTCAAAAACTTCTTCTAAAACTGTCTTCTTGAGAGGGTATCCATTGAATGGATTCAATTGAGTGTAGCCTTTTCAGACGGGTTTTTAAAGATGTGTTTTTGATAACAACCCACCCTTTTCACAGACGTATTTATGAAGACGTCGACGTACTGCTGAGACAGTACTCGCATAATTTTGCATCTAAAAGGAACAAAAAAACAGATTTATAACATGAGTAGTTTACCGACAAACCCTTTTGATGCCCACATCCCAATTCGGGAAACGCCAACTGTTACTCGAATGAAGCGACACTTTGTAGTGACTGTCACTCGTATTGATCCTGAACAAAAATTTCAATCAATAAGTTTTAAATTTGACAGCTACCTGGCGGTAATGAGTTACTTATTTTTTACACGGTCTTTCCATTTTCCTTTTGGCTCGTGGATCACCCTATTATTAGGTGAAATCAGTTTATTTCCTGGGTTTTCGTCTATCAGGAGAAACCCTTTCAAATTATTGAATCTCCTTTTGAACCTCCCTTATACAATTTTAGATTTCCTGAAGATAACTTACAGAACCCCCCGAGCAAGATTTACCGCTAACAGTTTCATCGGCCATTTGAAAGACTATTTTCGTGTTGTATGCACCGGAACTGACGAAAATTCCACAGTCATTAGAAGCTTGAATCATTACTACCAACAAATGGTTCAGAGGACACTCGGAGATGAACCCACTGAACAACAAAGGGCTGGAGTTATTGATGATTTGTACATCGCCACTAGTCAACTTTTCAGGCAGTTATATCTGGTAAAATACGAATTTGTCCGTTCTGGATCAGAAAAAGCAGCCACCAACAGTTTTCAGTGCAATATTCTTCTGCCAGTCCTCGAGTTCGTGAATTCAGTGTGGGGATATGATTTAAGCATGGATTACCAGTCATTCACCGATGATGTCAGCAACTATATGAATGTGAATTCTCGGAAATTCACTGTTACTCCTGCTTTTGTGTTGCAAAATGGCAACACACTAAAACTTATTGTCGAGATTAAAAGCGCCCCGTTGGCGCAAAATTTCACTATAGAGAACCTTGACCTGTTGTTTGCAGATGAAAGGCTAGCTGGATGTGTCAAACAACTCATTTCCCACATGCTCATATGTAAAACGTTGTTTGGAATATTAACTGACTGCAATCAGATCATATTTGTTGAATTTGACAGTCAATTTGCCGGAGAAAGAAGCTATCTACACCCAGGGAAGGCTAATGACACCGCTATTCCGGTAAAGCTTCATTGGGTGAATTCGGATTCCACAAATCCAACTTATTTGCAATGCTTACTAGAATTCATTCTTAGGTCGGTTCAATCAACGGCGGAATTCCAAACGTTCTTAGATAAAATTGGAGGTATCACAGTTCCACTCAGAAATGACGACGTATATGTGGAGCCGCCCAGTAGGGTGCCAATCATTTACCATGATGATGCAGGCAAAAGCGTCGAGAAAGGCGGAGACTCAAAATTGGAGACAGGCAGAAGCTCAGCAACGAAAGGACCCGCTGAGACTGACGCTGAAAGCGATTCATTGATACAGACGTCCTTGGGTCTCTTCACGAATTCTTCAGCAAACCCGAGCAGCGCTGATTCATTTCAAGCTTATATATCTCCTACCGCAGTGCAAAAAACCCTTCAAATATCAGGCGAACACAATCTGGAGGTTATAGTGGTACAGGCCAAGCACATCCAACAACTTCTTGACCAAGAAATCGATGACGATGACCTTGTCGTAGTCAAAATCTTCGACGTGGATAAACCTCAATTTGAAGACGTGTGGATGAGATCGGAAGAATTGTTTCGGGAGTTGGTGTTAAAGAACTACGATACTGAATTGAATGCCATTACCAAGTTAAAGTCCACGTCATTCAAATCTATCTATCTTGACCAAAAGGAAGGACGAGTTCGGTTCAATCCCGGATACGGTCCTAATATAATAGGTAACGCAATCTTGAGCAGATACATTGAGAGTGTTCCATTTCCCACAACTCAAGAGATATATGAAAAAGTCCGCCAACAGTTGGATATTGTTCACAGTGTTAACTTGGCCCATAATGATATCAGACCCCCAAATATCTTGTACGAGAAAGACACCCAGGAGGTGTATCTTTTTGATTTCACCAATTGTCAAGAAGGTAATGGAGACGACGACAACGAGGAATTAAAAGAAATGTTTAATTTGTGATGTTTGACGAGTGAAATAATAATATTGTAATGGAGGACTCTTTCGTCACCTCTATTAACATCTGAGACTGGCGGGTGTACGGTGTAGTGGTACTGGAAATGATCAGTTTGCAATTCAATGCTTTACGACTCGAATTATACATCAAAATTACTCTTCGTTAGTTTAGCAAAAGATAATCCAGATACTTGACAGCTGAACGAAGATTCTCGTACAGGCTCATTCCGGCAATGATTCCTACCCTACAGAGACGTCGCTTCGGTAAGTACCGTATATTAACTCCGCAAGACCTCGCGATTTTTAATCTTATGACTTCAACTCTTAGACAAAGAACCACCACCGACGGCCAAAACCGGATGAGTTCAGTGGCCAGAGACTCAGTGCAACAGATAAAGCTCAGCTACTATCATGAACTAGACGAATGGCAGCAGGATAATCACTTTATTCGATCAGGTTATGTACGAGAAACTAATTCCTATGGCGATAGTTTGGCATCATTGTTTTACGTTCACAACGAAACTGGAAATATATATAGTCATTTGATGCCAGGAATTCTGGTATTGGGCGGAATTGGCTATTATATCAATTACCAGTTAACTGGAGTGGCTTTCTGGGCAAAAATGAACTTTCTCCAATTTGGCATAGCCTGTCTGCTCTGCTTATTGGTATCGTCGATATACCACTGTGTCAAGTCCCATTCTGAACGAGTTTCCAAGTCAGGCAATAAGTTAGACTACTTTGGCATCATAATTTTGATCACATGCTCCTTAAACTCCATTATCTTGTTTGCTTTCTATGACGAGACTCAGTACAAGTATGGGTTGATGACGGTGTTTGTAGTACTTGGAAGCTTGTGCACATTCTTCACATTGGATCACAAGTTCTCCTCGCCCAAATACCGGCCAATAAGATCGACCATGTTCGTAGTATTTGGGTTATCGGGATTAATTCCGATTGTTATCGCCGTTCGCAAATTTGGTTGGGAAGTGACAAGGGCTAGAGCTTCCGTGGACTGGCTAGTTCTTGAAGGATTGTTGTATATCCTCGGGGCGGTATTGTATGCTGCAAGAGTGCCGGAACGGTTTGGTCATATTGAGGAAGACGAGACGGCGTTATTGACCGGAGCTAAGCCAGGAAGGTACGATATTTGGGGACACTCACATCAGATTTTCCATGTTTTTGTCGTCATTGCAGCCTTCTGTCACTGGAAAGCTTTGGTAGGCTGCTACCACTACATGGTAGCGAATCTCATGTAGAAGCGACAGAGCTTAGGGAGAAGGCTCAGCGAGGAGTACCGCGAAAGGTACTAAATAAACTTCACAACATAGCCATTATCGTAAACCATGAATATAGACCACATGGTGATGATACCATGTCATGGGATCTGGAAAGGTGGTACCTCCATTGGAGACAGCCAGCTGGAGTGGCACTTGGCCCCATTTCAACTTGAAGGCGAAGATCATTTGTGTATGAAGCACCATGTTACCCAAAGCATCGAGCTACTCAAACATGATAACACAGTGGTGGTGATTTCCGGAGGCAAGACCAAAAGTGACATCTTCGAAAGCGAAGCGGCGTCGTATTTCAATTTGCTTAAGGCCATAACCAATGAACACCACGAAAGAGTATTATTGGAAGAATACGCCAGAGATTCCCTTGAAAACGTTCTCTTCCTGATGTGCAGGTATTATGAGGAGTATGGCCGCTATCCAACGACGATCACAGTTATTGGGTTCGAATTCAAGCGGCGACGGTTTATCGATAACCATTTCCATGCGTTGCGATTCCCTGCGGAGAACGTAGCCTATCTTGGTAATTCACCTACTCCGTCCACAAACTCCGAAGCATACTTCCGAGATCTTGATGAAAGTGAGTACAATTTGGCAGTAAGGTACTTTGAGAGCGACTGGTTCGGCGTCAGAGATCCGTTGTTAAGGAAGAAGATGGGAAGAAACCCTTATAATGAAAGACACGGTTATGAGACAACCAACCCGTTATTGAAGAAATTCTTAAAAGAGATTGGTGATAGCGGCAAGAAATTACCCAATGAGGAAATTAGAGATCTTTTACCAAAATGGTAGAGGACTCTACACTGTAGATCTGTAATTAGAGGAGGGCTACTCCACAATATCCAAAATACCTACACTAAATGCCAGCGTTTTATAAATATGTTATTTTACACTATATACTTTTTAGTCTTTTTTGGTCAACTTCCGTCTTGCTTGCACAGCCTTACTCAACTTGGTCAACATGTCAACAGTGGTTTCCCAGCTAACACAACCATCGGTGATTGAAACCCCATACTTCAATGAAGCCTTGCCTGCATCAGCAGCAGGCATGCTTTGTTTGCCTTCATTGATATGAGATTCAATCATGACTCCAATGATGGAAGCTTCTCCACCAGCAATCTGATCAACCACGGCATCCAATACTTTGGGTTGGTTTCTGTAATCTTTTTGGGAGTTATCATGAGAACAGTCCACCATTAACTTGATGGAAGGATCGGTCGACTTGGCAATGGCTTCCTTTGCAGCCTTAACAGATGCTGCGTCGTAGTTGGTGATTTTCTTCCCTCCTCTTAAGATAATGAAACAGTTATCGTTACCTTTGGTGGTAGTGATAGCAGCCATTCCATCTTTAGTCACTCCCATGAAGTGGTGGCCCTTAGAAGAAGCTTGGACAGCATCCAAAGCAACGCCTAAATTACCATCAGTCCCATTTTTGAACCCAATGGGGAAAGATAATCCCGATGCCAACTCTCTGTGCAATTGTGATTCCGTGGTTCGAGCCCCAATAGCGCCAAAACTCAAAAAGTCACCAAAGAATTGCGGTGAAATGGTATCCAACATTTCTGATCCGATAGGCAACTCGGACTTGCTAGTCAAGTCGGAGTACAACTGTCTACTGATTCTCAATCCCTTGTTGATGTCAAAAGTGTTGTCGACGTTTGGATCATTGATTAAACCTTTCCAACCCACGGTAGTTCTAGGCTTTTCCAAGTAAGCTCTCATGACAATGAGCAAGTCGTCTTCCAACTCCACTGCCAATTTCTTCAATCTCGAAGCATAGTCCAACGCTGCGTCGGTGTCATGAATCGAACAAGGACCGACAATCACCAAACATCTATCATCTCTACCTTTTAAGATTTCGCTACTTTCCACTCTTCCTTTGATTACCACGTCCAAACTCTTCTTGGAAGCAGGAATCTCGTGTTGCAATAACGAGGGTGATATCAACGGATCGTAGCCGATGATTCTAGTGTCGTCGTATTCAGCGGGAACAGGTGTTTTACTCATATTCTTTAATCTGAGTTTGGAAATTTTTCAAACTTCTCATTATGAGTCAGGTAGTGTCTGTTGCCAAAGTGAAAATTTTTCTACCACGAGAGGTCGGCCCACGAGGGGGCGAGTCGGGCGGTGCTGGGAGTCGCCATGGCTGGGGGATCGTTTAGGCGGCGATGGCGGCGGAGTTTGGTGATTTCGGAGTTGTTTTGGGTGTTGACCATGGGCCGTGCACGTTGTCAAAGTTGTTTGAGGGGGGTGTTATCTTTGATTGTTCATGTCGGATTCCTCCGCCGATGTATGTGATGTTCTGTGCTTCCCTCCCCAGTGACGAGGTACTTCGTTGAGGGTCTTGCAGCCGCGTGCTTTAGCATGCTGATTGCCCAAAAAGGTAATTTTTTTCCGGCAGCTGATGCTAGTTTCTTCCTACACTACGTTCTAGAATGAGGTAGAGTTTGGGTGCTTTTGTCTATGGGGATTATCGGTAAACACTCTGAGACTATCGTCATTGAACCCGGTTTAGGCAATTGTGGTCCGCTGTAGATAACGCGAAAGGTCGTGGAAATCTCCAGTCAAAGGATATGGAAAGGATAAGTGAAAGTCGACGGATCTTTATTTCATTTTTGGGATTCGGACTATTGAATAATATACTATATGTGGTGATTCTCTCTGCAGCCATTGACTTGGTGGGCACGCAAACTCCTAAAGCAGTGGTATTGTTGGGAGACATTTTGCCTGCATTTTTAATAAAGCTTGCTGCTCCATTCTTCATCCATTTGATTCCTTATCACTTCCGGTTATGGTCCTTAGTGGCATTATCATCGACAGGAATGTTGGTGATAAGTTTGACCGGTCAAACGGCGATTTATTTGAAGGTTTTTGGTATATGTTTGGCGTCGCTAAGTTCCGGTTTAGGAGAATTAACCTTCCTCCAATTGACCCATTACTACGATGAGTTGTACTCTATTGGAGGCTTTTCCACCGGAACAGGAGTGGCGGGGATCGGAGGTTCTTTTGTGTTCATGGTGTTGACCAATGTTTTGGGATTATCTACTTGGATAGCCCTTTTGATATTCTCCGTGATTCCCGGGGGATTTATATTCTTGTACTACTATCTTCTTCCGCCGAGGTCGGTTGACTATGACGAGTTGCCGGGGACTGGTTCCTACGCTTCCTCGTCGGGTGGTGGTACGCTTAAAGAGCACATCTTCGATACTTTGGACCGCATACGGCCATTATTGGCTCCCTATATGATTCCGTTGTGCACGGTGTACATCTCGGAGTATGTTATCAACCAGGGAATTTCGCCCACACTTCTATTCCCGTTGGATGAGTTGCCCCGGTGGCTATTCAAGAGTTTCAGAGATATCTACGTGGTATACGGCTTCTTATATCAACTAGGGGTGTTCATTTCCCGGTCTTCGATCAACTTTGGCATCAGAGTCAGAAATCTATACTGGTTGAGTTTGCTTCAGTTTCTCAACGTATTGATCACGGTGACCCAATCGATCTACTTCTGGCCCTTCGGCAAGATATGGCTCTTGTTGGTGCTAATCCTCTACGAAGGGTTGTTAGGTGGGCTTTCTTATGCAAATACCTTCGTTTCCGTAAGCGAAGAATCACCCAAAGCCAAACGGGAGTTCAACATGGGTTGTGTGGGTATGAGCGACAGTTTGGGCATCGTCATAGCAGGGGTAATCAACTATCATCTAGAAACCCGGTTGTGTAGCATACAGATTTCCAAGGGGCGGGACTGGTGCCAGCGGACGTGAGGTGCCAGCGGCGGTGGAGCCCTGCGGAGGTAAATTTCTGCTTTCAGCCTCCCATGGCCCCTGCTTACGTAATAGACATCCTGTAGCACCAGCTCTCGCCCCTCTCGGTCCAGCCGGGCCCGATCTCGCCCTGTGGCTCCCCCCAGCGACATATTTCCTTATCAGTGCGCGTGATGTTTGACAAGGTCCACAGTTTGCCCAACACTAATCTCCAAATTGTATGAACTTTAGACCTGTTTGCACAAGGTTGAGTACGACAAGAAACATGACAAAAGCCCCTGGAACTGCTGCTAGCTTACACAATCCTTATTTCCACAAGAAAGAAGGAGAGAAGGACATCTGGAGTTTGATCAATGAAGCGGCCGCTGCTGCTGGTGCCAGTAACCCCAAACGGCCGATTTACAACTTGGGCCAAGGGTTTTTCTCCTACAGTCCTCCGGACTTTGCTTTGAAGGCGGTGAACGACGCCATCACCAAACCTCAGTTCAATCAATATGCTCCGGCCAAAGGCAATGCCAACTTATTGGCGAGCTTGAAAACGAAATACTCCCAGGACTTTGGCTATCCCATTGACACCGACCAAATCGCCGTCACTACCGGTGCCAACGAAGGGATGTTGTCGGTGTTTTTCGGGTTTTTGACTCCGGGAGACGAGGTTATTGTCTTCCAACCGTTTTTCGACCAGTACATTCCCAACATTGAAATGACTGGGGCAAAGGTAAAGTACGTGGAATTGGCGTTTCCTGGAAAGTTCACCGACGAAAACGTCACCGGAAACGACTGGAAGGTGGATTTTGACCAGTTGGAAGACGCTATCACCGATAAAACCAAAATTATCGTGGTCAATACCCCTCACAATCCCATTGGGAAGGTGTACAATGAGGAAGAATTGACCAAGATTGGCCAATTGGCGATCAAACACAACTTGATCATCTTATCTGATGAGGTATACGAGAACTTGTACTTTGGAAAATCGTTTCCTCGTTTCGCTACGTTGGCGGACCCCGAGTTGAAGTCGAGGGTGTTGACTGTGGGGTCGGCAGGCAAGTCGTTTGCAGCCACTGGATGGAGAATTGGCTGGGTGATTGGCGACAGCGAATTGATCAAGTACGTTGTTGCTGCTCACACCAGAATCTGCTTCTCCACGCCAGCACCGCTCCAGCAGGCCGTCAGCGAGGCGTTTGTCTCTGCCAGCCACAACGACTACTTTGAGATCACCAGACAGCAGTATTTGAAGAAGTACGAGATCTTTACCTCGGTGTTTGACGAATTGGGCTTACCCTACACTGCTGCCGACGGGGGTTACTTCTTGTTGGTGAACTTGTCTAAAGTCAAGGTTCCTGAGGACTACGACTATCCTGACTCCTTCAAGTCCCAGACCAAGGACTTCAAATTGGCGTACTGGTTGATTAATGAGTTTGGGATTGTGGGAATTCCTCCCACGGAGTTTCTTCACCCCGACTTTAGAGCCGGCCATGGCTTAGAGAATTGTCTCCGGTTTGCTGTGTGCAAGGACGATGAGTTTTTACAGAAGGCCACCGAGAGAATCAGATTATTGAAGGACTATTTATAAACTCTCCGGAATCGCTTGAAACAGTAGGTGGTGTCACCGAACTCGTCTGCCCCGGTTTCTTCCTCGCTGTCCACCTCGTGGTATTTATCACTTAATAGACTCCATAAACTTGCTCTGACGTCGTCGTAGTTTCTCCTTAACGGCAATTGTATCAAAATATCAGTGTTGGTCAACGCTAACTTGTCTAGAACTTGGCAGATTAGCTGGGGGTGGTCAGGAGAGTAGATGGGGTCACTCAATATGATGGTGCCGAAGCTGGTGTTGTATTTACCGAGGAAGTCGCTGGGGTCGTTCCAGTCGAGTTCGTCGATAATAATGTTATCCAAGCCATTGAGGGTGATATTCTCCTTTAAATTCACCACTATTGGAGCCAAGTCGGTCATATACACCCTGTCGTAGCCAAGACATGAGAGTACAATGCCTATGAGACCGGTGCCGGCTCCTAGCTCGAGAATGGGCTGCTGTAATCTCGTAGAAGTGTTGATCAATCTCTGAGCAAGAATCAACGAAGAACCCCAGGTCTTCAACCCCAAATTGTCGCTGGTCAACGCCGGTTCTTTGAGCTGGATATACTCTCTGTTGATGAAATGCATATTCTGAAGCCGGATCCTCCTTAAGATCTCTGGCTGGGCCGTCCTGCCACAGTTTTCCGATATTCGAAGACTGGCTTCTTTTTCAACGATTGTTCTCTCGTGGCAGCTGAGCCAGGCCAACCCGCTGGAAATGATGGTGGTGAGCCAATTGTTGTATTCATTGGTCTTTCTGAGTGCCACACTAAGTTTGGGCAAGTGGCTTAGTTTCAAACGGCTGTCAAATCGACTACAGTGTCTCGAAAGCCACGGTAACGATCTCTCGACCATTTCTGGTGCTAGCAGCTTCTCATCGAACACAGACTCTAACAGGCCCGCTATCGACTGGTCGTGGTGAAAATTCCATACCACGTTGAGCGATAGAAGCCGTAGCATGACGTAAAGCACCTCGAATGGAGGATGGAGTTTAAGTATGGGAAAATCGAGAATATGGAGTGGAACTAGATGGATTTCGTCGACTGTGGGTTGTGTTTCATCGTGACGGTGATATATGGAGGGGGAGATGGTGGGTGAGGTTGTGGCGGTGTCGTGGGAGGTTTTGGGGGTGAATAGGGATAAGGGATCAAAGTCCATCAGATGAGATGAGGTTAGGGAGGGTTAGGGGGAAGTGGTGCGAAAAGGGGGAAGTTGGTGGGAATTCTAGTACGAGATTGGGCGAGGGGATGGGAGATTGGCGCGAAACTTAAAGGGACCTGGCGGCGGACCAAGGCGACCTGGCGACTGGACCTGGTGCAAGACATAGGGAAAATTAAGAGATACAAAACTCATGACTTCCTTCTAATATATCTATCACTACATCACTATTTACACTAAAAATCCGTGACTCTTCCGTTGAACGACCAATCATTGTATTTCAACGGATCCTGCTTTGGCCCTCCCTTTTCTCCTGTTTTGGGGTTAATGTCTCCTTCAAATTCGGGAATAGTCCGCAAATAATTGGTAGAGAACCCCCCGATGTCTGTCTTCAAGTCAGGGGGTGCACTGTTAACGTCGTCGGACGTGCTGGAAATACCGTTACCGGCGATTTTTTGATTATAGTCGTCAATGGCTGCTTGAGAGTTGGCGATTCTCTGTAACCGTTCAAACTCCTCCTGTTGCTCCTTGGGCAATTTGGGAGGCGAGGGCATCTGCTCGGGTGCAAGCTTGGCCCCGTAGAACCGCCTCCTGGTGATGTTTCCCACAGTTAATGATCTTCTGACAGAAGACGTGAACATGATTCCGATTCGCATTTCTTTGTGACGAGGCTGCAAAGACTTTGGGTTCTGTTTAAGGGGCGAAGAAAAAGGAGTAGGGACGAGAAAGGATATTTGGGGGTAGGGGGTTGCAGCAGAGCGTGTTTGCTGTTTAATGGGAGTTCAGGTGGTAGAATGAAGGAATTGTGTAGACTTTAGAGAGTAGTTCGGTGGAGGTCCGGTGGAGCCTGGGAGGTTCAGTCTTACGGTTTCTCTTGAGAAAACCGTTGACTTGTGGAGGCCGTGCTACCGCGCGAACAGCGGTGTTGCCATGGTGGAAATTTTGTTACCGGTGTTGTCGTGGTGGAGGTCAGGTTACCGGCGAGACAACCTAGGTCTTGATGAACAATAAACTAAAGTCTTGATAACAGAATGAAGCACAGTTAACAAAAACTCTCTCACTAGAGTTGAGCCGAAGGGATAGACGGATCATCAGCAACTCCACCGTTGGCCCCCAGCCCCCGCGCCATCCACCATTGGCGAAGCTCCATCCACCGCGCCATCCACCCGTTGGTGGCCGCCATCCACCACCCTCATCGCCATATTTCCCAATCGGGTCATACGCGCTACTGATAAGACTGTACTCCGGTTATAAAGCATTGGTCTCCGCCCTTCCACTGCCATCATCATGTTCAAGTATCTCACTATCAAGCCCAACAGATACATAGAAACTATCCACCACACGGCACAGTGGGGGGCCAAGGGGATTTGGGGCCCCGAAGATACCCAAACTGGGGTGTGTCGGTTATCATTAAGCGACTTGGATAAGGAAGTCAGAGACTGGTTCGTGCAAGAGACCAAGAGTCTTGGATGTGAAGTGACAATTGATGCCTTGGGGAACATCTTTGCCGTTTACCCCGGCGAAAACCCCGGTTTACCCACCGCTATCGGGTCCCATTTAGATACCCAGCCCACCGGAGGGAGATACGATGGGATCTTGGGTGTCCTTGGAGGGTTGGAAGTCCTCCGAACAATGAAGGACAACAACTTCCGCCCCAAGTACCCCATTGCCGTAATCGACTGGACCAACGAAGAAGGTGCTAGGTTCCCCAAGTCGGTGATGAGCTCTTCGGTGTGGGCCGATATGGCCCCGCTAGAAGATGTCTACAACTTGAAACTGATCACTGACGACTCGCCGGTAACGGTGTTGCAGGAATTAGAGAGAATTGGCTACAAAGGAGAGGTTCCTGTGAGTTACAAGGCTAACCCCATTAAATGCCATTTTGAGATTCACATCGAACAAGGGCCGATTTTGGAGGAAAACAACAAGAAAATCGGCATTGTCACCGGGGTCCAGGCGTATAATTGGACCAAAGTCAAAGTCGGCGGTGTTGCGGTTCACACCGGCTCCACTCCCTTACGCTCTCGATCGGATGCGTTGTTAGCTGCATCGTTAATGATCGTTAAAGGTAACGAGATTGCCAAAAAACACGGGGGCTTGCTCTCGGTAGGAGTGGTGGAAGTGGGACCCGGAGTGTCCAATGTCATTCCCGAAGAAGTCAACTTCATTGTCGACACCAGACACGTAATCACGGAGAAATTGCACGAAATGATGGAGGAATACCACACCGCGTTTGCTGAAATCGCCCGTAGTGCTGGCCAGAAGATCACTGTCGACTACGAGGAGCTTATCACGTTTCCAGCCACTCAATTCGACTCCGCCTGTATCGAATGCGTCAAATTTGCTGCTGCCGATATTGTCGGGGGAGATAACGCCATGGAGATCACCTCAGGACCGGCCCATGACTCCTGCGCTACGGCGACCAAGGTCCCCACCTCCATGATCTTTATTCCCAGCAGAGACGGCATTAGTCACAACCCCGCGGAGTACTCTACTCCCCAGCAGGTGGCCGATGGATTGGAGGTGTTGATGAACGCCGTGTTGCGCTACGACTCTCTCAGAACCGATTGACTCTCGTTTGTTGCCAATATATACCCTGTCGGAGTTAACCCGCGGCATCTCTTCTCATCGCAAATTATGTCTTCGTTCCCTGAAAAGCCACCCTTTGCTTCGGAATACAGAAAAGACCCTCTGATCCTCAAGAGTTTGGATGAGAGGATTCTGTTCGACAACGAGACCAACCAGTGGGTTCTTCACCACGAAACCGGCGATTTCCAGTACAACTTTATCGTCGACAAATGGATCAAAATCGGCAAACGAATTCTCAACGATGACGAGATAGAAGAAGAGGCCAATAAGGAGGAGATCAAGGAGATAAAGAAGAAGAAGTTGCAGGAGATCAAAGATCACATCAACGGCTACCGACCGGGGAAAAATCCCGGGGTTTTTGTCAGTAATCTCCCCCCGAACATCTCCGAAAATGACCTTCATGAAGTCTTCGCTAAATACGGCGCCATTGCCAGAGACAACAACACCAAAGAGCACCGTATCAAGATGTATTATGACGACGAGGGGAACTTCAAGCGTGAGGCGTTGGTGGTGTACGAAAACGACTCGTCGGTATCGCTTTCACTACTGATGCTTGATGGTACGGAGATAACCCACGGCTATAAGATCAAGGTGGAACCTGCGGAGTTCAAGCAGCAAAAAGACACGGCAAAGGCCCGGATCTTCGCTAAGATCATTGTCATTGAGAATATGTTCCGCCAGGATGAGTTCAACCACGAGTTGAAGCTAGATATTGAAGAGGATTTGCATCAGGAATGCAATAAACACAATATTGAAGATGTGATTAAAATCACATTTTTTCCTCAAGATGGGGCGGTGACGATGAAATTCAAGTCGGTAGATCTGGCTGTGGCGGTGATGGAGAGGTTTGGTGGGCGATACTACGACGGGTTACGGTTGAAGGTGGGTAAATTCAGTGGACAGAAGTTGAAGTGAGTGTTTTAGTACGGCGTTGGGGGTTTTAGTACGACTTAGGGCGCGGCCGGGGCGACGTTAAGTGCTTTCGTACGACTTAGGGCGCGGCCGGGGCGACGCCCGACCTTCAGCTAGGACGACCTTCGTGCGACGCTGGAATTACCCTCGTGCCAACTGCGCTACCGCCACTCTCGCACCGCCCCACCCCCTCGCCACGACAACCCCACGCCACCTCGTGCGAACCGTCTCATTCTCCACTTTAGCAAACCAATAAATCCCCCTTTGTCTCCAACTCTGGTCCAATTCCCCAGAAACGTCCCCGTTTTCATGATAAGTGTTACCGTCCTTTGGCGGTTGGCGGTTTTACCGTTTTTCCTCGGCTTCAGAACCCTTCAGTACTTCACCGTTGGGACATTATTCGATAACGACCTCACGGAAAAGTCGTTGAAAAGAACCTTAAACGCCAGTATTTTTCGGCTTATGCACCCTGGGTTGACTGTGGGGGACGCTGCTGCCGCCAGGACTGACGTTGGCACGATTTTCGCCAAATTACTGCCGGATATAAACGGCGATAATGCCTTGCCCCACTATGGTGAGGCATATACCACGAAGAACCCGCTGGAAGAGTTCGAATGTGACTCCAGATGGTTGGCCAAACATAGCCCTAGTGACCCGGTATTGTTGTATATCCACGGGGGCTGTTTCGCCATTGGTTTGGACGCAGTGGCGGTGAAGTTCTTCAATAATCTCTACAGAGTGTTACGGCAACAGGGCCAAAGCTGCTCTGTTTTGGTGGTGGACTACTCCTTGACCTACGAGGCCGGTGCAACATACCCTACGCAGTATAACGAGGTGGGGTACGTCTACGATAAGTTGGTGGCTGACGGATACGAGAAAATCATTCCCATTGGCGACTCTGCTGGGGGAAACTTGGCGTTGAATGTGTTGCAGTACATCGACAGCCACTCCCCTGTGAAGCAGTCGCCTTTGGGTGTGGTAGGAATCTCTCCGTGGCTCAATGTGTCGATTCAGTTCGACACCGGGAGTTATTTGAGCAACAAAGACATCTCTGCTCCCCAGGGATATCAGTATTTCGGGGACAAGTATATAGGCGATGATAGGTACTTGGACAACTCGTCTGTGGTCAACATCGAAGCCAACAAGCACCAGTTTGACTGGAGAAATCACCCCGTGTTCAAGGAGAATAGAGTATTGTTGTTAATTGGAGATTATGAGGTTCTTAAAGACGAGGTTCAAAGTTTTATTGACTACACCGGGGTCTCCAACTACTCCATAGAGCCTAAGGGATTTCACATTACGATATTCACCAGCGAAATGATTGGATACAGGGATTTGGAGGAATGGAAGGGTTTCTACAACACCTCACGGGTGCTTGACTTTGTTTCAAGACTAGCCACCACCTAGGACTATTCAGGGGCGGTGTAACGCTATCCTGTAGTGATTAGAGCAGTCAGGGAGGAAGGGTTTTGCGTATCCACCACCAGATCCAAATCGGTCTCCAACTCGTCAATTCTCAGCTTTAAACGACTCAACAACGTCCGCTGTTCACTGAATATATGTTTGATGTACTTGAACTCTTTGGCCGAGGTCTTATCCTCGACTTTGGTCCAGTCGACGGACTTTTTAATCAACTTCACCTGGTTTTCCAACTCCGAAAACGACGACAAAAGCGACGATTGGGTGATTTGGTTGATCTCCTCGAACCACTTCTTCTCTCTCTGCGACAACGGCAACTGCTGGTCAACTTTGATCGCCTCGAGCTGGGATACCACCAGAGAATGTAATTTCCTCAACCGGTCGTTGATTGCAATCTGCCGCTGTTTCAACCGGTCCAATTGCTGGCGATGGCCGTCGGTGATACCACCACGGCCCATGGCTTGAAACACCCCTAACTGGTGTTTTAGATCTTTGATATTGCCCGAAAGCTTCAGGGATAATGCCACGAGAATCTTGCTGTAACTGGAAATCCGCCGCACCGCCTGCACCGACACGTCGTTGATGGTGTTCAACCGGGCCAAATCGTCATTACCACTGACGGAAGGAGGCTGCAACGAGATCTTGTCCAACGACTTCATCAACGACTCCACCTCCTCCACCAACCCATCGGAGCCCCGGTTGGGTGTGACGGTGACCCTGGGGACCGCCGCCGGTAAGTACCGCGACTCCACCGGCGGCCCATCGAGCCTTACCACCTCCGCCTTCGACCGTGCCCCGCCGGCGACGATAAGATAATCCCCGGAGAACCCAATGTCGTCGGAGATAAACCCGACCGCCGCGGAGTTATGCTCCACCATCTGGTAACTGTTGAAGATGTCCAACTTGAACGCCGGGTGGACGAGGCAATTGGTGAACAACCGGATCCACTCGTTGGGCACTACCACCACCGTCAGGGTGGTGCTGTGGATAATCATTCGGTCGTCTCCAGGGGCTGCAGGGCGAACTGTTCGCCCCGGACCCATGGCGACGTCGCTGACGATATCGACGGCGATCTCGTCTAGGGCGATGAAGTTGCGGCGCCAGAACTCTGGCACCGTCTCCCCGCTGTCGTCGTCGCTATCGACGTAGCCATAGCCTTGAGCCGGAGGATGGTATTTCTCCGTGGCACCGTAGACGTCACGTACGTAAGACGTAGCCCCCCTCCACTGCATAACGAGGGGCTTCAACTGGGCCAAGTACTTCACCACCAACTCCTGGCCGTGGTGGTTGACGGCCATCAAGAGCGATACCTCGGGGTTGTTTCCCATGGCAGCGATGCCCCCCACGGGTCCCATCAGCAACTCCGCGATTGGTCCCTGTAGGCAGGGCAGGGAGAGCCCACTGACAACGGTGAGATGGTGGTAGGGGACGACGTCGCCCCCCAAGGGGTCGCCCCGGTATTCTGACACCGGATGGTGATCGATCTGGTGCTGCCAATGCTCCACTAGCGCCATCTGGCGGTGGGCGAGAGCCACCAACTCATCGTGCTGCGGCAGAGGCTCCACCGAAGACTCAATGTACTTGAGAATGTCCTCGGTCTCGTCCACCGCCAGCGACACCTGGGCGGCGGTGGCTGCTACCATGGCGCCGGGGGGGATCAAGGGGTACACCGCGTACACCCGGGAAGCGGTGGTGGCGACGTACAACGTCAACGCCCCAAGAAGGTCCAGGGCACCCCCGAAGGTTATCGCCGTGGCGGTGTCCCCCACCGCCACATACGCCCCCACATCCACCACCACTGGCGCCCCCGCGGGATCCCCCACGTCAAACACCTTCACCGTGTTGGCCGTCGTCAACACCACCAACACCCCCTCCCGGGGGGCGGCAGGATGCCACGCCACCTGCTTCACGGTGTCCCCCCCAAGGTCCAACCGGTAGTTCTCCCCCGACACCACCCCCCACAGCTTCAAATGCAACCGGGTGGGAACTCCGTGGACCACCACCGAACGGTAGTCGGTAGCATACAAATACGTCCCCAGGGGACTCACCCCCATGTCCTTGACCTCGAACGACGCAAAAGGGCTGGCGAGGAGTCGGTAATTGGTGGAGGAGGAATTGATGGTGCAGCACCGTATGACGTTTCCCGAGGCATAGAACACGTCGCGATTGCGAGACACCGCCATGGTGTTCCCCGGAGGGTCATGGGCGTCTGATGGTGCCGGGTCGTCGCCGAAATACCCATTGAATATCGTCTGGCCCTTGATGGTAGAGACGAAATTGTAGTCCATGGCGAGATGGGGAGAGAAATTACCGCGCGCTTCGTGAATTGGGTCTAAATGGGGAGATTGCCCAATGTAGTCAGAACAGGGTGGGGGAAGTACCGAGAACGGCCTATATGAAGTGGAGTGGACTTTGGCCCCAATAGGACGATTTAATGTGGGGGAGGGGCAGGAAGGGTCCCCTTAAACTTCACAGGGGTGGAACATGGTGGTCTTCCCTGGTCCCTGGAACAAGCTTCTCACTAACGTCGCCATAGTGGCCATTACGGGGCTGTCTTGGGAGTGAGGCAGGGGGTCCGACGTCTCTAATGGCTCCTGAAACACCACTGACCGACGGGTCTTCAACGAAACCAAGTCGTGTTTCGACGCTACGTGGCGTAGCATCTGGCTCCGCTCCCACTTGCGGTGCTTGTCCCGAGGCAAGAGCTTTGACGGTGTGGCGACGGGAAACGAATGATCGTAGTGGGGCACGAAGGAGTTTTCCTTATCGGAGTCGTGGGGAGACCCCGTGGACGAGGGGTCCAAGTCCAAGCTGCCGTATCCAATAACACCCTCCACCGGCTGGGAAGCTGGCGCCTGAGGGTCTAGAGTGTGGGAAACAGCCATCTCAGGGCTTTCAAAGTCTTCTAACAACTGATCACCACCATCTGGTTCCCCCTGGTGAACTGCAAACGGGTCCAAAGTCATCATATGGTCAGAATTGTTGTCGGTGTACTCTTCTAAGTAGTGTTCAATCCTGGAGCTTGAACGTAAGGTGATCTGGTCACCATAATACCTGAAAAACGTCTTAAACTTGTCTCTTTTCCTCGTGGACTTGATGGAAGCCAACTTTACTGAGTCCAATACACTGTAGTGAGTCAAGGCTGGGGGCTCGGACCTTCTGAGCCAGGTGCTGGCGAGGTTTCGGAAGGTAGGAAGTCTCATAAGATTTTGTGGATTTTATTGTGAACAAAGACGATTGCTGGTTTTGGGTACAAAAGCACCTACATCATCTTGCTTCTAGTACTGGTATGGAGGGGTGTTAAGGAAATTAGGGGAAAAAATCAGGGCTGGGAGAGGAGGTGAAAGATAAGAGAAGATTGGAATTTCTGTTGAACAACTCAGAACTGGTTGTTTTCCCATTTAATTCCAAGTGGAGGGAGCCAGACTACGTGGCTGGTCTGAGTAGAGTTTCTGCAGATTTTAAGTTATTTCCTTTATTTTTTGTTGGGATTTTGTAAAATGTGGTGAAAAGAAGATGTGATTTTTGCAATAAATAATTAAACCCAATTTTTTTAAAGAGGCGTAATCACCGGTGGAAAGTCATTCAATGGACATAGACACAGGATGGAGGCCAGGTGGCATTTACAGTGGATTTAAGGCAAAATTGAAGGAGTGAGAGGGATGGGAATTATGCGAGCGGCGCTATCAAATGATATAATACGATTTGTAGACGTTTCAAGACACCGGAGAGTAACTGGTTAAAAGGCAGAGTACAGTAGAGATACAAAGAGTGTATTTGTCAAGTTTTAAATCAGAATTAGGTCACAATTGAGCGAAGATTGATTGTAAACAAGTATGAGATCACTTCAGAAGTGTAGTGTTTTGACTGATGGAGCACTGGTTTTTGATGGAAAGACTGCTTAAGAGCCAATTACAGAATGAGTCAGAACAAAGGGATTGTGGTGGTAGAGTACGGAGAATTAGCGTAGAATCAGGACTAGTAAGATAAAGAATAGAACGTAGAAGCTTGAGATTGATTATGAAAGTACTATTGACTATTGTAGGAGCAGAGAAGAGGGTACGAAGAGTGGTACGAAGAGTGGTACCAATATTCAAGCAAAAGAACAGTTTTAACTGAACAATCACGAACAACGAATATAACGAAAGCAATGGGTGGACCGGTAGACTGAAGGAATGGTAAACCACGTGTATGACAGATTATAAGACTACCGAAGACTTCAAGTGGAGGATCGTTTGCAGAGAATTAAGATATTTATTAGTGAATAACAGTAGTTTTAAAGTATGTTCTTGGAGTAAATGAACTCCAATTCACAAAGAATCACAAGAAGAACTATATGAACAACATCCTAAACAACTACATAAAGAACTCTACACGAAGAACCTTAAAGCACGAAGGAGAACTCGAAGAACTCTTATGAATATCTACAGGAAGAAATCTACAACTTACAGAACTACACAAAGAACAACCTAAAGACCTCTAATACACCAAGATCCACACTAAGAACAACCTCAGCAGGTCTACAACGTAATATTAAGAACTCTGTAACTCAAAGAACTACATGAAGACTTTTATGAAGACTTTTATGAAGAAGAACTTGAAGAACTCTAATTCACGGAGAACACCTCAAAGAACACCACAAAGAACAACTTAGAACATCTTAGACATCCCAGAACAACCCAAAGAACCAAAGAACATTCTACAGAACCCCAGTACAAGAAGAACCCCTCAGAACCCCAGAACACACCTCAGAAAGAACCCTTACCTACCACCATCTTTAGCGACACTTGGTACCAACTGGCGGTAGCCCTCGACCTGTCCGCCGTGGCGCGACACCCTCGCTACCCACGCTCGCCACTACTACCGCGCTCTCCCGCGCCCTTCTCCCTCTCATGGGCAAACAATACATCTCCACCAATATCGTGGCTAACGCCCACGATCTCGACGTCCTCGACGTCTCTATCTCCTCCAGATACACCATCACCGTATCCGGAGATGGCTACGCGAAGTTCTGGGACAACCTCACCGACGAAATCGCCAACCCCAACGATTCGGTGGTGAAACTGTTAATCGATGGTTCTGGCGTCCACCACGTCGCCGTTTACGAGGACATCGTCCCGGAGTCCCACGTGAAGGTGGTGGTGGTGGCGTACGGGTGTTTCAGCGGCGCCATCAAGATCCAGCGTTTCGTCAACGACGATATCTCCTCGCTTCAATCGGTGGATGTTCCACCCGAACTCACCAAGTCGGCCTGGACTCCGCTATTTTTCCCTGATCCCGAGTCTAAGCAGGACCTACTCATCGTCAGCCACATCACGGGGGCCGTGGCGGTGTATGAGATGAAAATAGGCCGAGATGGCGACAATATAGCGTTTCTGCCTTTCAACGCCTTACAGCCCGCCGGCGATAGTGCCAGCTTCCCCATCGCCATCGACGTTAGCGTCGACCGCAAGCTCGCTGTGGGATACACTTCGGGGGACGTGGTGTTGTACGGGCTTGTGAGCTTAAAACCTATTTATACGTTTCATTCCACCGACTTGGCTACGGCTGGCCGGGGATCCACGTCAGTTCCTCGGGCAGTGAAGTTCTCTCCAGGGGGGGCAATGTTGGCTGTGGCCCGTGATAACCAGTCTGCCGGGTCCATCCATTTATACGACGTGAAATATGGCGAGAATATTGGCTCGCTTACCACGCCGTCCCACTCGGCCTCCACCGCGGTGGGGGGGTTTGCCCATGACGGGTGGATCATGGGACTCAGCTTCGATGACGAAGGCAAGTGTTTGGCCTCTGCTGGGTTTGACCGTTGCGTTAGAGTGTGGAATGTTGATACTAAAGAGCGAGAAGCTACCATTACGTTGCTGATGGGAGACTTTCATGACGCTTCTGGCGATGAACACGACGCCAGTGTTGCTAGCGGTGTGTGTTTCATCAAAAAGGGGGTGCGAGGAGGTCTTGGAGGAGGTCGCAACTCGGGATTGTGTGTGGTGAGTTTTGACCGGGGGGTGCGGTGGTTTCGAGAGGCGGGGGGGATTTAGGCTGTTCTCCAGCTTGAGTCAGTGGAACCTTCAGCGTCCGCCAGAGCATGGTTATATGAGATTGTGGTTCGACGGTAAAAATGAGGTATTTGGAGGAGAAACGACGGAACTCGACGGAGATTCCCAATGTATGGTGCCTGCTGTAAAGGAAGACAGTGGGATTCGTTATAGTCAGTTGAAGAAAGGAGGAAAGCGTGGTAAAGAAATAGGGAAATATTTAGCGTCGTTGAAGTTTCGTGGTTCTTCGTGAGCCTCTTCCTGAGGTCAGCTGTTTATAACAGATATGTAGCATTTCTAAACACCTTCCTTCTGGATTGGGTTAGTTTGGGAACTGAAAATAGCATTTGGTTTGAAATTTCAGAGAGAGATGTCTTAGATCATGAGGATGTATATCAATTTGGCAGAGTCGTCAAAGGAATAAAACAAGATCATGTCACTTAGGTTACGACTCTAGTGGCTCTGTCAATAGAGTCTTCTCTGTAGATGTCTTTGGTAGCTCATAATCCCATTGCTCTCTGTAGATGGCTCTTCAGCAGCTCAGGTTAATGAAGTTTTCACATCAGTAGCTCAAGACAATAAAGTCTTCTCTGTAGAAGTATTCAGTAGCTTAATGTCGGAATACTCTTCTCTGTAGATGACTCTTCAGCAGCTCAAGTCAATAAAGCCTCCACTTTAGCAGCCCAAGTCAATAAAGCCTCTATAAATACACAACTACCACAAATTCCTACAAAAGACAATAAAGAAAATACAACAACTTAGACACTTTATATATTAACGGTTCTCCGCCATCTTCTTCCACTTAGCTGCCTCCATCTTCCACCACAACGTCTCTACTTTAGCATCAGCCAATTCTTGCTCCAACTGCTTTACTCTCAGATCAAGAACCTCTACATCTCTCTGCTGGCGCTCTCGATATCGTCTGGCAGCCAAAGTATTACGCTGTCTTTTGGTATCATTGTCTAATGCCGAACAGGGCTTAGGAGGACGGCTTTTACGCTTAGAAAGACGTTTTCGGACCTTATCCACTTCATTGGGTCGTGGGGGAAGCTTGAAGTCAGTGGTCTCATCGAGCCACTGCAAAGGAGTACCACTGGTAACACTGGTGGTGGAAGCAGAACTCATCCCACCACTGTCACCGTGACTTCCTTCAACACACGGTACTCCGGTTTTACTCCAACTTTCCCCACTCATGGAAGAAGTCGTCGACAGATCACTATAACAATCGTGGATTGCGAATTCTAACGGTGCTGACTCGGCAGCAAAATCTATCGTAGACACCAAAGCAGAATCAACGGATGCAACGTTTCCGTTAACATCTTTGGACAATTGGGTGAGCTCACCCTCCAAAAACTCTTCAACAGAAGAGGGCCCCAGCTGGGGAATTAATAGTTCGTGCCATGGCCAAGGGGATTCTGGACCTGGATGGGACGTAAGCTGTAACTGATGACATTGATTCTCTGGTGAAGTAATAAAAACTCTGTAGTTTCCGCCGGTTATTGAAGCTATAAACCGACGCCCGGGGCACTATTCTTAAAAGTCAGGTAATTTATCGTCAAAAGGTTACCTTGACTTTAGAAAATATCCGTAATTGGGGTGTAATTCAGGGGGTTTCTGCTGCTTTTATATTTGGTGATAGTTTGGGCCGTGGGCCTGATGTTACCACGATGGGCTGAGATTTACTGGGATGGCGCGACCAATGGGGACCGAAAGCCCCCTGCCACATCGCGACATACGACATTACACGACATGATATGAGTAATAATTTATCATCGTTCCCAAAAGGGAAGGGCGGGAGGAATACCTATTTGGGAAGAGATTTTTTTTTTTACTCAATGGGGAAGGGATATTCCAAAAAGGGAAGGAGATCGGGATTCGAATTCACAATGTTACGGTCGTTCTTGGGGTGTTGACTCTAAAGAGCTGTTGGTGTTGATGCGGTTGTATTGCCCTGTTGTATTGACACTGTTGTATCGACACTGCTGTAATATTGATGTGGAAAGTCCTGATATAATTATTTGCTAGACTATTCGAGAATCTACTCCTGGCTCTTGGTACTCCCAATTGGAGTGTTTTCTACAACCTTCTCGGATAGTACTACACACAATCTACTTCAATGCCCATAGTCTGTAATGGCAGGTGGATAATCAGCACTATCGTTACACTGTATTTGCTCCACCTTAATCTACACCAAACTCGTTCAACCTTCTCCACTTACACACTACACAACCCCCAAACCACAACGACGGTTAACATCTTGTCTACTCTATTATTCTCCACCTAAGCCCTTCCAAATCACCCATTTTGAAACCACATTGGACTAACGTCCTCATTACCACATTACACTGTTCTACAACTATAATGAAGTAAGGAGGAAATTAATCGTCAGGAAACTTGAGTTTATCATTAGAATCAAACGATGTCTTACTCTTCCTTGTAAAGTCATCATGGAATAATTTCCTGAAGCATAACAAGAAAGAGAGAACGAATTTATAAGCCCTCTCAAGCGTCAACTTAGCCCCAATTACTCATTATTCATCATCCCAACCGGATATTTTACTGAAGACAAGAAAATGGTCAAGTGTTCATAGTCTTCTGGAAAGAATTAGAAAGATAAAGGAGCGTGGGGAGAAATAGCTCAATGGGGAGAAAGTGTGGACAAAAGTTTAAAAAAGAAGGATAAAGACATAATAACCGATGGAGAAGAATCTAATCACCCAAAAGACAATCACCATGAACAATCCACATCAGATCCATCACTTTCTACACCACTTTAAACTACACTCAGTAACAGATGATCCAACACTGTACCACCATTACAGCTCCAATTGAAACACAAACACCGCAGCATATCATCATATCCACACCACAATCTCCCGTCACCACCCAAAACTCCCCCCTCTCACCTTCATGGTTATCCACGTCCTCTGGCCATAATCAAGACCGGTCCAAATTCGCAATTTTGACGCGTTAAGATGGATTTCACTACTGAACTACATAATCTCCACCATGACAGCGTGAAACGGAAGCTACAGCAGTGTCATCAGATGTTAATCGAGAGCGAGGTAAGAGGAATCTCCTGCCAAAGTTTCGAGGTTTTATTCGACCTCGTGGTGGATTTACGTCACAATATCTCCTCTGTTGATAAGAAGTTTATTATAACACATCTTCTACTTCCCAACGATGACTACGAATTGGCCAATGAGGTTCTGTCTCGTATCATAAGTGGCGTAGGATATCCTCGAACCTACTACAGGAACAATAAGAAAGTGACGCAAAAGAAGCTCCTGTTATCAATTCAACAATCGCTATTGACGTGGCTAATATCCAACATTTCTCGGTTTAATTCGAGTATTTACCAACATTTATACAAACTAATGCCGCTATTATTGAACTTACTCTCGTTTGAGTACCTAAGGCCGTTAATATCCCGACTCCTTTCGACGATAATGGAAAATGTCGAGAAATCATTGGACTTTAAGAGCAAATACAGTCTAGTTTTGGTAAAGCAGTGGCATGTCCAGTGGGTGGTCGATTTAGCGGTCAAATTCCCATTGGACGAGGACTTGTCTCATTTGCTTTGGCTATTCAAAACCATTATTCCGTCTTTAGACTATTCCACGTTTACTCCGGTAAAGTTGACTGTACGCCGTCTCAGTCGCCGGGAAAACCTGCTCAACACCCCTAGCTTCAGCACTACGACGAACTTTAGCGTCAGCTCCTGGAACAGAAGCAAACGGAGAAGAATTGAGGAAATCGCCGATATTGAAATGCTCCACACTGCTACTTCCATTTACGACTACAATTCGCTTGCCAGCGTGGTTCTAGACCTCCACAAGATCAATTACCTTAACTTCCATCATCTCCTCCACCAACCGTTGCAGAGCCACACCAATAAGCTCCGAATCCACTGTTTGATTCTTCGGTGTTTGATCGACGCCAGCGACCCTGTGGTGACGAAGTTTCGGGAGTTCGTGGCCCAGGGGTTATCTGAATCGCCTTTGGATCCGCAGTTGGTGGAAACAGTCCGCCAGTTGCAGACGATCCATCCCCCGCTTGTGCCCCCGCCTCCCCCACCACTTCCCCCCACTGCTGTCAAACTTCTTCGCTGCTACCCCGCGCCTCCACCCTCCGCCCCCACGAAGGAGAAGTTCCCGTCGTGGCTTCTACGCTACACTTATGAGGCGGCTCATCTTGTGGTACGGGATCCAGATACTGCGGCTGTCATTGTGCCGCCTCTCGTGGAGCTTTTCGCCACCCACGTCACCAGTCTTCCCGTCAGCGTCGTTCTAGCCTTCACCAAGTTTCTCCGGGCAGTAGTTTCACTTCCAGAGGACGTTGTCCAGGGCCTTGCTTCCGCCCTCGTGGCGGTACCCCTTGTTTCCACCCTTGTGGTGGCGGCCAACCCCCTTGTGGTGTCGGAGATATGTGGAGTTCTTCTCCGGCTTAAGACTGTTGTGAGTCCAGCGCAGCCTGTCGCCCGAGCCCTTGTTCTTGACACCCTCAACTTGCTCTGGCGGGACCAGGGGTTTCAGTACGGAGCCACCGCCAAGGGGTTTTTCCTCCCGCCCCGAGTGCTCGATCAATTATCAACGCTAAATCCGGTGGTTTACGCCAATCTCGCCCGAGTATCGACCCTTGGGAACTTCTTCCATCACCCAGCGTGGGCTTATGTGGCTGCAGACATTGTGTGGCGACTTGAGGACGACCATGGGGCGGGCCATCGCCATCCAGGGCCGATTACTGAGGAATCGGTTGCTGCCATTTCTGAGTGGCTCCCGATGTCGTACCACGAGGTGAAGGTGGAGGTGTTGCGTCAGCTTGATAGCTTAGGTTATCACGGTGTTGTAGACTTGATGGTGGCCTCGCTCAAGAGCTTGGATGGCGAGAGAATACAGCGTAAGAAAGGCGAATCTTCGTGATTTTGGGTGGGAATGATATTAAAGGTGGGTGATATTAAGGTAGGGTTGAAGAGGCTAGTTATCACAAGGTGAGGTGCCAAATTCCAGCAGCTTTTTTAAACCACGACGGGCTGAAAGAGTCTGAGAAACTCTGTTAGTAGAATTCGGGAGCTGAAAGAAAGAGGAAAGAGACTGATATTGGAAGATATGAAGAGGAGGGAGACTGATGTTAGAAGATATGAAGAGGAAGGATTGTAACTAAACGTGGGAGACATGAAGAGGAGCCATTTCATCAAGAACATTTCAGAGTCTTTGACGGTGAGTAGTAGAAAGCAGTGTTTTGCATCATCAAATAACAAAGAGTATGGATAAGCTTGAGTCTGGATATAGACAGTACATGGTACGTACTGTAGGAATGGTTTGTTAGAACTATTGAAGTCATTCAAGTTTGTAACCCAACGGTGGTCAATGTAATTTGGTATTATGTATATAATATATAAATAGTTATGAAGCAAATAAAGTGAAAATGGAACTTTCACGGAACTATATGGTGGAGAATATGGATTATGGGAAGGCAGGGATGTGGAGATGCAGTTGACAGAGGCATGAGTGTAGGGTTGATGTGAAAGGGAGATAGGAGTTGATTTAAAAGGGAGATAGGAGTTGATGTGAAAAGGAGATAGGCGTAGGTATTGATGAGGAAAGGGAGGAAATATCAGTATTAATGTCAATAAGGAGATTTATACGGGTAGACAGGGGATGCTGAGTGGATATAGAGTGGATATGGATAGAATGTAGAGAGTTTATAGAGTCAGATTTGATGCAGAATGTGGGATATGGAGTGTAGAGTAGATATGGAATGAAAGTGGAGTATAGAATACAGAATATAGAAGATAGAATATAGAATATAGAGTATAGAGTATAGAAGATAGAGTATAGAAGATAGAGTATAGAAGATAGAAGATAGAGTATAGAGTATAGAGTATAGAAGATAGAAGGTAGAAGATAGAAGATAGAGTATAGAGTATAGAAGATAGAGTATAGAGTATAGAAGATAGAAGATAGAATACAGAATCAGATATAGGAAAACAGATCAGAGAATACAGATCATAGAACTAGATTACAGAATAAATACAGAATACACATCATGGGATATTGAATGATGCAAAATATAGAATATAGATCATAGAATATAGAATATGGACCATGGAATACAGAATACAGAATTAGAATTCAGACTACCGAATACAGAAGATAGAATACAGTTACAGATATGAAATACCGAGTTAAAGATATGGAATACAAAATAGAGAATAAAGAAGGGAGAATACACAATACAAAAGAGAGAACACAGAACACAGAGTAAAGAATACAGCACACAGAATAAAGAACACAGAGTAAAGAATACAGAATAAAGAACACAGAATAAAGTCAATAGATCATTAACGTAGGATCAATCACAGGAATAAATATGGCTGAAGACCAGAGATAAAGATCATTCTGAATCCTCCATACTCAAACCACCGCCGACCACCAAGACGACCACAATCAACACCACCATCGCCCACCGCCGCCAATATCACCAAAGTCACCTCGTCCTAGCCGTTCCCTCGCTCGCGCCGTCTCCCACTAAATCTCCTCCTGGCGGTGCCGTCGCTGTGACACCCTCACCGCTACCACCGCGAAAACTCTTCTCATGTTCAACCACCACAAAAACCACCTTTGGCAACGTCTATACCCGCCACTGGTTGGATCCCGCTACAACTCCCACCTCAGAGACCTAGCGGCTAAGTGGGTGCCTCGGTGGCAGCAACTGGGCCCTGGCCTCAATCCCAGGAAACACGCCCCCGCTACCGCCGACCCCTTCTACGCTCTTGTGATGTTCCCCTACCCCCTGGGAGTGCTCCACATGGGCCACGTCCGGGTCTACACCATCAGCGACGTCATTGCCCGCTACCAGCGCATGCAGGGCCGGTCGGTGGTCCATCCCATGGGGTGGGACGCCTTTGGCCTCCCGGCGGAAAATGCCGCCATCGACGGCGGCTACGATCCCCAATCGTGGACCGACGCCAACATCGCCGCCATGAAGCGCCAGATGGAGGCAATGCTCGTGGACTTTGACTGGGACCGCGAGGTTGCCACCCACCGCCCCGACTACTACCGCTTCACCCAGGAGTTATTCTTGTTGCTTTACCGCCACGGTCTCGCCTACAAGAAGGAGGCCGAGATCAACTGGGACCCGGTGGACGAGACGGTGTTGGCCAACGAGCAGGTCGACCGCCACGGGCGGTCGTGGCGCCTGGGGGCGGTGGTGGAGAAGCGCCATCTCAACCAGTGGTTCATCGCCATCACGAAATACGCCTCCCTGTTGGCCGCCGACTTGGACCACCTCCACGGGTGGCCGTCCCACGTCAAGGCGATGCAGCGGAACTGGATCGGTCAGTCTGAGGGGGCCCGTGTGGTGTTCCCCACCTCCGACGGCGCCGATATTACCGTGTTCACCACTCGTCCCGAGACGGTGTTTAGCGTCCAGTACCTTGCGGTGGCCCCCACCCATCCTGTGGCGAAGCAATTGGCCGCCACCGACCCCCAGCTTCGCCGGTTTATAGATTGTGCTGCAGCGGCCGCTGCAGGCGACGGCGCGCCCCCATCGGGCTACCGCCTTGCTGTTACCGCTAGTGCCCCTCTCCTGCCTCTGGGCGATGGGGCGCTGTTGCCTGGCGGTATTCCCGTCTACGTGGCGCCGTACGTTGTCGACTACGGCACCGGCGCCGTCATGGGGTGTCCTGCCCACGACGCCCGCGACCACGCCTTCTGGCTCCACCATCACCCCCATGACCCTGTGGTGGCCACCGTGGCTGCTAGCGACGCCTCCGCACCCCCGGCGGTCCCCTACACCAGCAAACAGGGGGTGATGGCCAGTGCCACCGTCGACTTGGGCCCCTACGCTGGGCTTTCTACCGCCGCCGCCGCCGCTCGAGTGATGGAGGCGTTGGCCCACGCCGGTCGTGGCGGTCCCCATACCCACTACCGTCTTCGTGACTGGCTCGTGTCCCGCCAGCGGTACTGGGGAGCCCCCATCCCCATCGTCTACTGCGACCAGTGCGGCACTGTGCCCGTGCCCCGGGACCAGTTGCCGGTGATGCTTCCTCGGGTGGACCAGGCGTTGCGCCGGGGCCACAACCTCAGCACCTTTGATTCCTTCCGCCACACCACTTGCCCCTCCTGTGGCGGTCCCGCGGAACGCGATACCGACACCATGGACACTTTTATGGACCTGTCGTGGTACTATTTGCGGTACCTCGACCCCCACAACTCCGACGCCCCATTCTCCGCCGCCGCCGTCGACCGCCACATGCCGGTGGACATCTACGTCGGCGGGGTGGAGCATGCCATCTTGCACTTGTTGTACTCGCGGTTCATGGCGAAGTTTTTGGGCGACATCGGCCTCTGGCACGGGCGGGATAATGACACAACAACATCAACCCCTTCCCACCGTCACGAGCCGTTCTCTCGTCTTGTCACCCAGGGTATGGTCCAGGGTCGTACCTTCCGCGACGCCGCCACGGGGAGAATTGTCTTCCCCCACGAAGTGGAATCGGTGGAGGGATCGTGGCGATTGGTTTCCAATGGTGGTGCTGTAGAAGCGTCGTACGAGAAGATGCTGAAGTCCAAGCACAACGGAGTTGACCCCACGGAAACGGTGGCTCGCCACGGCGCTGACGCCGTGCGGGCCCATGTGTTGTTCCAGGCGCCGGTGGAGGAACTGTTGCAGTGGCACGATGACCAGATCCAGGGGGTAGAGCGGTGGTTGCGGCGAGTGATGGCATTGGCCCTGACGGTGGTGACGGCACCGGCTCCACCACCGGGATCGGGGTCGCAATCGAGGACCGAAACCACCTACCACGATATCGTCTTTGGCGGCACCCGCCATCGCTCTATTGCCCTCACTACGGCGGAGGTGGATTTGGTCAACGCCGCCGCCAATTATGTCGCCCGCATCGCTCGCGCCGTCAACACCGACCTCGCCCTCAACACCGTGGTGCTGGACCTCATGAAGCTCACCAACGCCGTGGCCGCGGCTGCCAGCGACCCCCAGGTACTGCCCCAGGTGACTCGCGGGGTGTTGCGGGACTTGTTGGTGATGATGGCCCCTGTAGCCCCCAGCGTGGCCGAAGAGGCATGGGAGACGGTGCTCCAGCTCCAGGGTCGTCCATGGACCTCGGTGCACTTGGAAGAGTTTCCCCAACTAGAGGAGATCCCAGGGAACACCGTGAACTACAATGTGTTTATCAATGGAAAACCCCGGGCGGTGGTGGAGGAGGACCCGATGTTGGCGGAGGCGAGCGAGGAGGAGGTGCTCGACCGGTTGTTTGCCTACGACGCCGTACGGCGGTTCGCCCAGCGACTGGGGGTGACGAAGGTCATCCGCAAGCGGGGGATGATTTCGATTGTTTGCGGCAAACCCAAAGATCGGGGGGTATCTCCTAGCAAATGACTGTAAATAGACTACTACTGCACCATAGGGACTTGTAAATAGATCACAAAAAGATTGGAGGAGTCTCCGTCCCAAACTGGTCTGAAATAGACATTTAATTAGAAGTTGATATTTTGCTACATAGAAGGATTTGTAGCCAGGACCAGGGGTTGTGGAAGAGCCATGAGTAGGTGGTATCCTTGACAGTTGAAAGGTGGAGCCGTGTGTTGGTGATACCTTGAAGGTGGAGCCGTTTGTTAAAGATGTTGACAGTATCGACATTTGAAAGTCCTCAATTGGAATAGACCTCCAAGACCCATCAGTGAGTTGTGGATCCTATTGAGCATCTATTCATCTGCATGAGTTCCTTCATCGTTCTTATTTCAATTCAATGAAATGTTGTTGTGTTTCTTCAACTTAACACCCCACCTACCAGGTAATACCCACACCTCCTACCAATCCTCATTAGAATTACACCTCATCTACCAGGTAATACCCACACCTACCACCTCCAATACCAACCCCCCCTTAAACTAGCCAAACTATAGACACCGCTATTCTCAGATATTTATGACTTACTATGCTATGAACTACTATGTACGCTACATTACAATATTTACAAGGCCGCTTCATTGACTAATACCCCCGCTTCAACTTATACTCACGATAGTCCCTCTTACGGATCTTTCCATCCACACGGATCTGGGCCCGTTTGGTGATCCCTCGCAACGTCTTTGTCCCGGTATCGTTGCCCACCTCCACACACTTCTCGTACAACGGCGAGAGCTGGACCCACGTCCATTTGAACTGGTATTCCGTGCTGACAACAATGGCCAACGCATCGTCTAGCATCGCCATCTTCGTCAACGCATGCACCATTGCCGTGGCAAACTGGAAGTCGTGCTTATCTTTATCGGCGATGGCGAGGGTGCTGAACTCCTGGGTTTTCCGGTACTTTCCTCTTTCCTGCCACACCTCTTGGGCGAAACGGTAGTTCTTGAACCGTCCTGCCACCTTAAGGGCGATGACGTAGGTGAGGGTGGTTCTGGTGGGGGTGACGGCGGAGTCGGGAGCTATAACGGGGTGGTGGTGGGGGGTGGCAGTAGCGGTGTCGGCGTCGCCGGTGTCGTCTGCCACCCGTCGGGGAGATGTGGTCTTATTCTCCGCCATCCGAGATTGGTGGTACCGCCGCTCGAACTCCGCCATCGACCCCAACTCGGCCCCGATGTTCAAGTAGGTGTTGTAGGCTTCGGTGTGGATGAACTCGGGGGTGACGGCGGTGGCGTGGGTCCACACTGCCCGAGATTCCGCCAATATCTCCTCGGCGGTGGTCAATTGTTCCACCGGCAACAACGGCACCTGGATCCGCATCGGCCCCTCTGCCTCCACCCGCAGCCACTGGGCAATGACGTTGTGGCGGAAGCTACGTCCTCGGGGATGGCTGAGGATGGCCCACCCCTGGGGTCCCTTGGGTTTGGCCCGGGAGTACCCGAGCATCAAAAACGTAAACGACCGTCTTGATGTGGCGCCGGTGGCGGAGAGTCGGCGAAACAACGCCCGGGCCATGGCGATATCGCCGTCCTGGGCAGCTAGGTAGAGTATGTACTCCATGGTTTCCACCGTGGGGGTCCACCGGTGGTCGTAGATGGCGAAGATAAACTCCCACGCTTTGAACCGGAGATACGGCCGGGTGCTGCAACCTCGGGCGAGGGCCACAAGCACCTCCTGCGACACCGCCACCCGCCGTACGAGCATCTCCTGATAAAGGTCCAACGCCTTTTCCACCTCTCCCGTGTTGACATTGGACACAATGATGTCCCGAAACGCCGCTGCCCCGGGCTTGGTTTGAGCCGACAAAAAGTCCATGGTGTCAAATATCGCCTGGGCCTCGCCGTGGTTCCGTGCACGGTAGACCATGGTCTTGAGGATGTTGCGGTACATCGACGGCGTCACGGCGGTGCCCTGCTGCTTCATTTCCGCCAAAATCCCGTTGAGTTTGTCCACCCGGTTGGCCTTGCCGTAGGCTTTGATGGCAGCCTCACACACGCTGAGGGGGAGACCGCCTCCACAGGCGTAGCGCACGGCATCGACGTATCGGTCGACCTCCTGCAACTTCTCGGGGGTCACCGTAGCCCCCACGGCGACGCCGTTGATGTAGACGGAGATAATCTCGGGGTTAAGCGGAATGGCTGCTTTTTGGAGCAAATCGTCGATTTGGGGAATCACCCCCTCGACATGCAGGGGAGGTATGGCGGCAACGAACCGTCGTACGTCGCCTCGAGGGATTCCCTCAAACCCCCCGCCCCTACGGAGGGAGTCAAGAATGAGGGGCCAGTTCTGGTGTGATGGCGATAGAAGAAACTTCACCGCGAGCCCAAGACGGTCTTCAATCGACGGGGGGATCGCTATGGCCGGGGTCACAAGGGGCAGGTTTCTGAACCGTGCTACCTCCCCGTCGCCGTCAGCGAGGTTATTGCCGACGTTATCTCCGATGAGGCCATTTTCGGTATTTGCTGTGGTTTTCCCCCCTCTAACCGCCTGGTACACCTCGGCGGCGTCACCGTCGACGTCGTCGCTGGGAGGTAGCGGGATATTGGCGATGTGGGCTTGCTTCTTTCGCTGGTCCTCCTTCCGTTTCACCATTTGCGACACTTTATTGGCCAACCCACGGATCTCCTGGATCTTCCGGCGGTACTCTACCTCCTGCTGGGCCTCCAAACGCTGGAGATACTTCTGCTGTGGCGGGGACGGCTCGACAGGCCCTTTCACTCTTTTTTTGCTAGCGACGAAAATCGTCCTCAATGACAGCCGGCAGCTCCCGCCAGCCGCTACAGCTTGCCCCGCCCTATGTATGCCCCACCTCTGACGTGCCCTGGTACCCACGAAGCCCCTGCTTACGCTGGATATGGTGATAGTAGGCGGCATTAGTGAAGAGAGATGAGGTTCCGCGACATTTAATGCCATCGCGCGCTCTCACGACACCGACATAAATTCGGCCACCGACGACATTAGCGACACCGCGCACTCTTTTCGGGATCCCGACGACATCCAAATCTCACTTTCATCCTCGTTCTTTCAGCGGTTATTACAGCAGTGGATGTCGAATTTAACGGTGCCAGGGACAGGGGGACGCTCCAGGACGGCGTCAGCCGCCTCTAATCCCCCCGACATCACTACGGTTTCGGCGACCGACTCCAGCACCACCACGGCGTCGAATATTTCCTCGATTAATCATATTGCAATTGCCAGCACCCGTCCGGGTGCCACCGCTCCTGGGGCTCTCGCGACGCTACCAATGAACCAGGAGATCCCTCCCGACATGGCGGTACTACTACAGAGTCTCGAGGACGACTTTGCCGTGCACAAGTCTATTGACCAGTGGGAATACATAAATCGGCGGGAAGAGATCCTCCAGTCGATCTCACGCCTCCACCAACGACAGCAGGACCCGGGGGCCGACCTTGTCGACGGAATGATGTTGGAAACGCCGGTGGTTCCCCGGGTTTCGGGGGTTTCCGACGAAAAAATCTCCCTAACCTCCATCCTCCAGCAGCGCTCCGCCACGTATAAGATGGAGCAGGCGATGGTGGTGCTCGACGGCAAGGGCAAGGAGGTATCGGCGATTTCCTGGGACAAACTCTACGGCCGTGCCGTCAAAGTGGCGTACGAAATCGACCATAAAATCACTCTTGGCCACAGCGACACCGTGGTGTTGCTCTACAAGGAGGGGGAAGTGGCGGAGTTTGCAGCGGCATTGTTTGGGTGCTTCATGGCCGGAGCAACCGCCGTTCCCATCCACCAGGACGTGTCGCTCCACGAGGTGCTTGATATCATCACCACCACGCTGTCCAAGCTCGTGTTATACTCCGAGGCGGTGGCCAAGGACTTGGAACGTTTGACCGCCCAAGGGTCGCGTGTAGCGTGGCCGTCGAAGCTCGTACGATGGAGGACCACCGATTTCGGCGTGGCCCGCAAATCAGAAATCGCCGCCTGGACGGCCAAACGCCGCCCCGCCGCCGCCGACGTCGCCTACGTCGAGTTCGCCAGGTCTCCTGTCGGGGAGCTACGGGGGGTAGCCCTCAGCCACCGTACAATCTCCCATCAGATGGCTACGCTTAGCTCCACCCTTCTGAGCTCCCCCAACTCCGATGGCATCGTGAGAAATCCCCAGCAGTACCGTCGTTCCCGCAAGGTGGTGTTGGCCACGTTGGATATCCGGTTCTCCATAGGGCTCATCCTCGGCATCCTCTTTTCGGTGTTCTCAGGCAATGTTCTTATCTGGGCTCCCCAGCTGGTTATGGAGACTCAGGGACTCTACGCCCACATCGTCTCGAGGTTCAGAGCAGCCCTTCTCCTCACAGACTACATTGGCCTCAAACGGGTCACTTACGACTATCAGCAGTCCCCCAACGCCACGCGATACTTCTCCAAGACGCAGAAAGTGGACTTTTCCCTGGTGAAATGGGTCCTTGTCAACTGTTTGACCATAGACGGGGAGTTCATGGAGGTGTTGGCCCACAGGTATCTCCGGCCGTTGGGCTGCGGCACCCCCGACGACGCCGTTATCCCCATGCTCACCTTGAGCGAGTACGGGGGCATGGTGATGGCAATGCGTGACTGGCTTCCCTCCGATCGTCGCCTGGACGCCCCCGGCGACCTCCTGTCGGTGGTCATCGATAAGGACGAGCTCTGCCGCAACCGCATCAAAATCGTTGACAGTGACAGCCCCGAAGGATTGCGTGTCGATGCTTTCGGATACCCGTTACCTGACGCCACGCTAGCGGTTGTAAATCCCGAGCTGTCGGTTCTAGTGGCACAGGGGGAGGCAGGAGAGCTCTGGATCGACTCCCCGTGTTTGTCGGGGGGCTTCTTCGGCCGGGCCAAAGACTCTCGGGCGATATTCCACGCCAGGTGTCGTGACGCCTCGGGGCCGTTGTCGATGGACTTTCTCCGAACGGGGCTCCTTGGCTTCACCCACGACGACAAGGTGTACGTGTTGGGGCTATACGAGGACCGTATTCGCCAGCGTGTGAGCTGGATCGACGAGAAGATGGCAGCGAAGCTGGGTCGTCCCCTCGTAGTAGGCAGCGGTACACGGTACCATTACTCGGCCCACCTTCTCGCTACCCTCGCCCGCGAGGTGCGCCCAGTGTACGATTGTACGATTTTCGACGTGTTTATCGGCAATGACTACCTTCCGGTGGCGATAGTAGAGGCAGAGGTCATCCGCAAAGTGGTGGACGCCCCAGTGGACGCTGCCGGTGAGCCTCAGTACCACCCAGTGCCGTTGAACGAGCCGGTGCTCAACTCAGTTGCCCAGAAATGCTTCGATACCCTCTTCCGCCACCATCTTCTCCGGTTGTACTGTGTCATGGTGGTAGATTGTGACACCTTGCCCAAGCTCGTGCGGTCGGGAGGCCGTGAGATTGCCAATATGTTGTGCAAGAAGCGATTCCTCGAAGGAAGTTTGCAGGCGGAGTATGTCAAGTTTTTCATTGGCAAGTCGGTGTCGCTGGTCCCCCATGGCGAGGACGTATTGGGGGGTATCTGGTCTCCTTACGTGTCCCAGCTTCGACGTGCTGCGGTGTCACAGTTTGCTCCCCAGGTAGCTCAAGGTCCTTCGGCCAACTCTGTCGATGACCGCACAGGCGCTCCGTTGACGGATTTCAAGTCCATCATCGATATCCTCAAGCTTAGAGTGGGATCGTCTCCCGAGTCTATTGCCTTCCACTACTTGGATCATGCGGGCAAGACCACCTCCAAACCATTGACCTGGAAGAAGTTCGAACTCCGGGTGTACGCCGTGTGTGCCTATATCATAGACAAGGCGAAGATATCTCCTGGGAGCCATGTCATAGTCATGTACTCGCTTTCGGAAGAGTTCGTGGTGGCAGTGTATGCGTGCTTGATGTGTGGCATTGTGGCCATCCCCATGCTTCCCTTTGACTCCAATCGGGTGGGAGAGGACTTGCCAGCGTTCGTGGGGGTCCTCCGAGATTTCGATGTGGGGGATATTTTGGTCAATGACGACGTAGAAAAGTTCCTCAAGAGTGGCCCGGTCGCAGACAGCTTGAAGAGGTTCAACCTCCGCAAGTACAAGACCCTCCGGATCAAAAACACTGTCAAATTGACGAAGGTGTCTCAAGTGGCTTCGCTTCATTCTAAGATCTCCCGGTACCAAGCAGCGGTAAACTTCCGCCACGACGACACTACCGCATTGGTGTGGCTTCACTTCACTTCCGACCACTATCGTGTAGCCACTCGCTTGAACCATGCCGCCGTTATCGGTATTTGCAAGGTTTTTAAGGAAACCTGTAATTTAACCTCCCGCTCGGCGATTATTGGGTGTGTTCGACATGCCGCCGGCATAGGATTCATCCAGAGTGCCCTCTTGGGAGTGTTCTTAGGTACTACTACTTATCTTTGCAGTCCTGTGAGCTACGCCGAGAATCCCTTGGCTTTCTTTCTATCGTTATCGAGATATAAAGTCAAGGATGTGTTTGTTACGGAGCAGATGTTGAAGTACGCCGCGGTCAAGTTCACCCCCAAGGGCTTCAACTTGTCCAGCTTGAAGAATATGATGATCAGTACAGACGGAAGAGTCGAAATCGACCTTCTCCGGAAGATAGCCAAAGTGTTTCTGCCAACAAAATTGAGTGCTGCATCGATGTCTACGGTTTACCACCACTGGTTCAACCCTGTCATCTCCACGAGATCTTACATGGCAGTAGCTCCTGTGGATTTGTACCTCGATCCTATCGCTCTCCGCCAGGGATTCGTGTCTATTGTCAACCAGATCGATTTCCCCAATGCCTTACACATTCAAGACTCCGGAATGGTCCCTGTGTGTTCCGAGATCGCTATAGTCAACCCTGAGACCTGCACCGTGTGCCGGGAGGGGGAGTTTGGCGAGATCTGGGTGGCGGGCGATGGCAATTTGTCGGGGTTTACCAACGGACCCAAGGGACCAGCGGACAGTTTCACCGAGGGCCAATTCGTGGGTAAGCTCGTGGGCGACGACTCTGGCTCCACCTACCTCCGTACGGGAGACTTGGGGTTTTTGCATCACATCTCCATCACCAAAAGTCGAGGTTCTCAGGCCAACCCTGAGTCCAACTCCGCCAGTAACTCCCATTCACCCATCACGTCGTTCCAGCCCCTCTTTTTACTTGGAAAGATTGCCGACACCTTCGAGGTGATGGGACTCCACCATTTCCCCATCGATATCGAGAACACCATCGAGTCGTGCCACCCTGACATCTATAAGAATGGCTCGTGTGTGTTTAAGTGCGCTGATTACACCGTGGTGGTGTGTGAGTCGAGGCGTAAGCGGAATTTTGCTTCGCTAGTGCCTATCATTGTCAATACTGTGTTGAGTAAGCACCATTTGATCGTGGATGTTATTGCATTTATGAAAAAGGGAGAGTTTCCCATTTCGAGATTGGGCACCAAACAGCGGGCACGTATCATTGATGCCTGGGTCCAGGGGATCATTCCTATTTCGGCTCTGTTTGGGGTAAACTATGGGGAGAATAGTATGATTCAGTTGGTGAAGGAGATCGAAACTGTGGCCAGCGATAATCCGGTGACAGGACTCAAGAATCCAGCGTTGTCGTACTATGACGCCGAGGATGATCGGTCTGATATTTTTGACGTTGATCATCAAGGTTTGGTGTTGAATCAGGGACAGGAGGTGTCTCCCCGAGCGACGTTTCAGGTGTGAGATGTTGCAGACGTCAAACGCTATAGGTATGAAATGAAATGTACATAGATATGATTTTTAGATAGGTTGTATGATTCCTAGGAAATACAATTGGTCAGAAATAGGCGATTTGCTAAAGATGGTTTAAATGGAGACCACAACATTATCTGAGAGGGAAGGAGGCTTAAATACTCTTCCACGACATTATTCCAGCCTTTAATTATGTTGACACATAATTCTGATGGCGTCCTTGAGCCGCAGACAGTAGAAGAAGTTCATGAAGAGTTGATCCACTAGCAGTTTGATTCAACTAATACTGAACAATGACATTAGAAGAAGCCTTCAAGAAGAGTTCATCCACTAGAAATTTGATATAACTAAGACTGAATCCATAGAAATACAACACTAGAAGTAGAACTAGAGTGTTCTGCTTAAGACCTGATTCACTGGAAACACCTTGATTTCACTAAGACTGAATCCATAGAATAACGACAATAGAAGGAGTCGTCTGTGAAGAGTCTATCCACCATAAGTTCTTTAATTCAAAAAAGACTGAGTAATGACAGTTTATCAAGAGTTTATCAACTAGAAATTAATGGCTTCAACTAAGACTGAATCCATGGAAACACAACACTAGAAGTGGGAGTCGAATAATCTCATCAAGACTTGACTCACTAGAAAACTTTCAGTTCAAGACTGAATCCATAATTAATGACTAGAAACATTGCTCGACACGTCTATCAAGACCTGGTTCACTGGATTTCCTCTGGCCAGAAGTAGTATCGTCGTCCAACTCACTACAATTATTGACACTTGAAACTCAACCACAGTCACCATATTGCCTCATCTACACTCCAGACTTATAGTGCCTCATCCTACACTCCAGACTTATAGTCAAGTCCCACTCCCGTCTTTTAGTCAAGTCCCACTCCCGTCTTATAGTCAAGTCCCAGTCTTATAATTAAGTCCGCAGTTCAAAGTCTAGTCTCATTTTCCTTCTCACACCCACCCTCCTCATTTCTCCCTCTCGCCTCTTCCACAATCATCTCATCCCCAAACGTTCCATTCTTAAACTCTCTCATCGCGATTGAATTTTTCAACTGTTGATAGTCAGAATCCATATCTAAACCCTTAATCCCGTTATTATGGCGTCCAACTACAACAGAAAACGCTCCCTTAGTCCCACAGCCACCGAAAAATCCCTGTTTCGGCTTATCTCCCCAATCAAGCGGTTTGTGCTGTTGTTTACGTCGTCAACACCAGACAACAACTCCCGAGCTAAAACCACCCACGACGCTACCACCGCCGATAAATTGCAAATAACCGGCGTTGACCGCCACCCCACCAACAATTACGACGATGTGATGTTTGACAAGAGACGCCGTATCTCCATTCAACAAACCAACGAATTGAAAGGGTTTAGACCTAGATCTTCTGTTTCGGCTCCAAAGGGCCCCAGCAACTACGGCAATTACCTACACAAGCTCGAGGAAGAGGCAGAAGAGTTGAACAGCAACATTGAACGCCGTGCCACCGTGGTCCCGCAAAACGTCGCCGTTGACGAGAAATACGATTCGCCCATTCCTGATATCGACTTAGTCAAACGGCAATCTGTGGATTTGATCGATAGCTTGAATCGGGGAAGGTTAGTGAAGACCGGTGGGGCCGCTAGTGGTACAGGAGATGATTATGACGACGAAAATGGCTCGGATGAAGCCGATTCGGACTACCCAATAATCGTCGAACACGAGTTTGCTCCGTTGTATACTGATTCTGAAGGCAATCTCGTACGCCCGCCGTTCATAAACCTTGACCCCAGAGAGAGGTACCAGCTATTGCAGCTCAAGCGGTCCATCGAGGCGTCAAAGGAGTTACAGGCGAGATTAAAGCATACTATTGATCCTGGAGAAACTCAATCTCTTTTGAATGCCGATAATAAAGTTGAAACCTCCACTCAAACCTACGATATTCACTATCTTAGAAACAAGTTGAATTTCAACCAATTGACGTCAAACAGCCAGAAATCTAAACGACTTAAAACCAATAACGGAGGGCGGATTTTCTCGGGAGAATTCTTCTATGACGTCGATGACAACCAAAAATTGCAGCAAAAGGATAAGAAGTTCCTGGGGTACTTAGGAGCCGTAAGCAAACCTAAGTTCTCTGGTGAAAATGGTGATAAATCGGGGAAAAAACGACAATTTGATGATAGCGAGAATATTGCATTGGACAAAGACTACGTACTGAGGAGGGAAAGGCTTTCTGATGTTATAAAGGTCAAAGAAGGCCAAACTTCGGGTAAAGGAGGAGCAGAACCAAGTACAGGGTTTAAATTTTCCATCAATAAGGCTGATATTGATGATATCATCAGTAAGCGAGAACCAGAACTCCTGAGCCAGCCGGAAACCTCAGGGGCTAGTCCAAAGGAGAACCTGGCGAAGGATGCTCAAAGACCTCAAGCTTTGTTCCCTTCGACTGGAAAAGAAACACCCCCGGTCAAAAACCAGCCCGTGTCCAATCAGCCAGAGAACCAACAAAACCCCCAGACCACCACAGGAAAGCCATTATTCACCATTGGGAGTTCGAAAACCAATGAACCCAAGTTCAGTTTCGGCTCAAGCTCCAACCAAAACCCAAAAACTTCATTTAATATCGGCACATCGGAAAATAAACCGTTCTCTCTTGGCCATAAGGATATCACTGAACCGTTGGCCAAGTCAGAGGAGAACCCTCACCCAACATTCACGTTGGGAAACAACTCGAGTACCATAAAGGAGACAAAAGGCGACGACAAGAAAAGTTTTAGTTTTGGCACCAAACCAGTTCATGCAGATAAGCGGACATCAGAACTCCCAGGAGAGGCGGAAACGAAGGATAAACCTACGTTTTCTTTTGGAAAGTCAGAGACCAAAGAAAAGCCTTTGTTCGGATTTGGAAAGTCAGAACCTACAGAAAAGCCAGAAAAAGATAAACCATTCAGTTTCGGAAAGTCAGAAGAAAAAGACAAACCTACGTTCAGTTTTGGAAGGTCAGAAGAAAAAGACAAACCTACGTTTAGTTTTGGAAGGTCAGAAGAAAAAGACAAACCTACGTTTAGTTTTGGAGAAGAAAAAGACAAACCTACGTTCAGTTTTGGAAGGTCAGATACTAAAGACAAGCCCACATTCAATTTTGGGAAGTCAGAAGAAAAAGACAAGCCCACATTCAGTTTTGGAAAGTCAGAAGAAAAAGACAAACCTACGTCTCAGTCACAATCAGAAGAAAAAGACAAACCTGCCTTCGGGGTTGGGAAGCCGTTCAGTTTTGGCAACTCCGACGACAAAACCAAGTCTTCCTTCAACTTCGGACCTCCACAAGAAAACACTGAGAACAAAGCCAAGTTCAGTTTCGGGCAGGCAGAAAATAAAGATAAACCTCCCCTAACCTTGACCAAACCCAAAGAGAACACCCAAAAGCCCGGCTTCAGCTTCAGCAAACCACCAGACGACAAACCCACCGCCGCAACCCCTCAGGGGTTCGCTACTCCAGGGATAAACCCAGCTACGGGGCAAAAAGAAACCCCTAAAGGCATAAGCGACACTACACCAACGTCAGGTACCGAGATGGGAACGTCGTCGCCGTTCAATTTTGGCCCCGCCCAGCAGCCTTCATTTGAAAAGCCAAAGTTCAACTTTGGTGCTACCGAAAAACCAACCTTCGGCTTCAACCCCCCGTCGAAAGCAGGCCTCACCACCTTGAACCCCCCCTACAAAAGCGTGTCCCCCGGGGTTGGCCCCGGCCCCGGCAGTAACCCCATGGCTCAGTTTGGCTTTAAAGATCCTACGCCGTTCGCCAGCTCCCGTAGCAATACCCCGGATAACCACCCCCAACTACCCCAACAGCTACCGCAACCTTCACAGACGTTTGGTCTACCACCAGTATCCGGAGGTTATCCTGTGGGGAACAACGGGACTCCATTGTCTTTCGGAGCCAATGGAACCCCACCGCCATTCACCGCTCATGTCCCAGCCATGGCTACCCCTAATACCATGGCCGCCGCCGGGGGCGTACCGGGGGCCGCAGCACCGTCGCCGTCGATGATGGGGGGGATGAACGCCATGATGAATCGCCCCAATCGAAGAATTGCTCAAATGAGGAAGCGTCGGACTCCGATGTAGATCCATTGTTTTGCCATTGCATATGTCTATTGCGAGCCCCAACTTCCCCCAACGTCGTGGTGTCGCCGCAATCCCCTTTTTATAGTGTAACAATATAATTACCTCTTTGGGCGAAGGTCGTTTTCACACTCCTCGTGTGATAATTGGCACTCCACCTCTCAACTCCGCCAAGCCGATAATAAGGGGAGCCCCAGCGAAGGGCTGAAAGGGTTGGATATAAAGGTTACCCAGGCCACGAGAGATTAAAGTTATTGAATCTTGTACCTAGATTATTATTGTGACAGTATTAGACATTCCACCTTCATACGACATTGAACATGGCGGTCAACTACAGACCCGGAAGAATCCAGAGCATTAATGCCGACCAGGAAAAGGTGTTGAAGCAGTTTTATGCCTATTTGTTCAAGTACCTTGGATATCCCGTAGACATCTCCAAAGAGGACATCCAGTACCCCGAGTGTTTCATTGCCTCCACCACCACCACCCAATTGAGTGAATCTGGCCACGGCAGCTTGAGTTACGGGTTGGTGAAAATCAACAGTAATGACTCTACTGCCTCGTCCAAAGTGTCTAGAAGCTCAAACTCGTCTAAAAAGACCAAAGGGATATTGAAACGGAGCAAAAAGACCACCAGCGACGCCCGGGCCCCCGAGTCGAGTGCTAGGATGAAGTACATCCAATCCCAGTCGTCGTTTGAAAAATACGAGGGAATCGACATCGACCCTCGTTACGCCTACGTCTACTGTGACTACTACAAGCAGAACTTTGAAAACAGTGACGACTACATGAGTGACAACGACGACAATGAAGCGGCGGACACCGAGGTGCAGTCGATATCCTCCTTCGAAACCGCCGAAACCTACGTCGACGTCCCCGATTTCAAGCAATTCGTCATGTCCTCGAGAACCGGAAGCGACGTCACCATCTTGGCGGGGGCCCACGGCGGAGGAATTGCCACCGAGCCCTTCACCGTCAAGCCCTTGACCACCATAACCTCCAAAGTGGGCAAATACGACCACAAGTTGGTGCACAAGGCGATTTATCCCGCATTAAGAAACTCCCTTTTCGACAACTATAGTTTAAGATTCGTCAGAGCCAGGAGATTCAACGCCGAAAACGCTTTGGCAATGTACGTCAACTCGTTGGAGTGGCGACAAACAAAGTACAGTCCCGACCAATGGCTAGACGACGCCGATGCCGCCGTGTACCACGGGGGAACCGAGCCGGGGTTCATCAAAAACTTCCAGGCGGGTAAATGCTTTGTCAGAGGACTTGACCGGGAAGGCAACTACGTCGTCATCTTGAAGGTCCGTAAGCACTTCATGACCGACACCACGGCGGAAGAACTCGAAAAGTTCGCCATTCTCACCATCGAAAGCTGCCGGTTGCTTTTGAAAGAGGTCAGCGACCTGAAAGACTGCTGTTCCATCATCTTTGATTTGACGGGGTTCACGTTGAAAAACGCCGACTACCACCTCCTCAAGTTTTTGGCGGTGGTGTTCGAGGCCCACTACCCCGAGGTGTTGGGCAAGGTCCTCATGTACAACGCCCCATGGATCTTTGCCGCCTTCTGGAACGCCGTCAAGGGGTGGTTCGACCCGGTGGTGGCGTCTAAATTCCACTTTCCCCGAGGGGTCGACGAGTTGGCCAAGTTCGTCGACGTCAAGTGGTTGCCCCAGGACATCGGCGGCGACGACCCCTACACCGGCGAATACCCCGTTCCCACCATCAACGACACCAAGAAGATGAAACCCCGCGATGGCAACTACCTGCGGTTGAAGAAACAACGAGACATCTTGTTCCTTCAGTTCCTCACCACCACTCGCAAATGGGTGGAATCAACCTCCCCTGACATCAGCGACCGCTACTTGCACGACAAGATCCACTTGTGCACCAAGTTGGCCCAAAACTACGTGGAGTTGGATCCCTATTTGAGATGCCCTGGGTTCTACGATAGAAACGGGTCGTTGAAAATTACCATCTGATTGGGGTAAAAACTCCCTCGACAGAAGGCTGTGACTTAAATCGTCTTCAGCGGTGGCGTTGACGCTGGGTTCTCCTCTATATCTTCCCACGGCTGGGGTAGTTTCTTGTGCCTCTTCCTTCACATGGGTGCGAACCTAATTGGGTAATTAAATCTTCACAAGCTGGACATAAAAGAGAGGGCAACTCTTTGGGTTTTGCGATTTTGTTGGTCTTGACGGTAGCAGGGAGCAACTATTACATTCAGTAGTCAGTGTAGGACATCTTAGCTAGTGAATAAAGGTCTTTTTTTTTAGACGTATTAGAGATTGATAGATCTTTGGAATTTTCCAGTTTTTGTAAATCCATCAACCACCCCGCCATGTCCGTGCAATACCGGCCAGGAAGAATCCAGTCGCTTAATGCCGACCAAGAAGTTGTGTTGAAGCAGTTTTACGCCTATATGCTCAAGTTTTTCGGCTACGAAATCAACATAGACACCGACGACCTTCAGTACAAGGAATGTTTCATTGCTTCAACCAGAACCACTCAATTGAGCGAGTCGGGGCACGCCAGCTTGAGCTACGGCTTGATGCGAGCCAATACCAGAGACTCGGCGGTTTCCTCCCATGTTTCCCACAACACCAGTGCATCTAGTTACAGTACTTTGAACAAGAAGAAAAAGGCGGGAATCTTGAGGAGAACCAAGAAGGCGGAGCCCGAGGAAGCCCATGCCCCGGAGTCTTCTCCGAGGATGAAGTTTATTCAGTCCCAGTCGTCGTTTGAAAAATATCAACCGATCGAAATCAATCCTAGGGACGCTTATGTCTACTGTAACTTCTATAAACACAATTTCGAGAACAGTGACGGTTATATGAGCGACAACGAGGATTACGGGGCCAATGATGGTGATTCCGTCAGCTCGTTTGTCACTGCTGACACTTATGTGGAAGTTCCTGATTATAACCAGTTTTCCACCAAATCCGCTGGAAACAGCTCCTGTGGGTACGATATCGAACCTTTCGATGTTAAGCCCGCAACCAAGTTGTTGCCTAAATTGGGCAAACACAACCCTGAAACCATCCATAAAGCCCTCACAAGTGCCACCAGAAACGACGCCTTTGACAACTTTGTCTTAAGATTCGTCAGAGCAAGGAAATTCAAGACCGAAGACGCCATAGAGATGATAACCAAGTCTGCTGAGTGGAGAATGTCGAATTTCCACCCCGACGAATTGGTGAGTGAAGGTGACGCTTTGAGTTACGTTACAGGCAAGAATCCCGGGTTCATCAAGAACTTTACCACGCAAAAGTCTTATGTAAGAGGTGTAGACAGGGAAAGCAATCCCATATTCTTCTTCAAGGCCAAATTACACTTGATTTCCGACAATCCTTTGGTCGACACCCAGAAATTTGCTGTCTACACCATTGAGAGTTGTCGTTTGTTCTTGAGGGACATCAACGAGTCTGTCGACACCTGTTCCATTGTGTTTGATTTGACGGGATTTTCGTTGAAAAATGCTGATTACGGTGCTATCAAGTTCTTAGCCGAAGTGTTTGAAGCCCATTATCCTGAATGTTTGGGCAAAGTGTTGATTTTCAACGCTCCATGGATCTTCTCCACTTTCTGGAACGTCATCAAGAACTGGTTGGACCCTGTGGTGGCATCGAAGATTCATTTTGCCAAAGATTTCGACCAACTCAGCAAATTCATCGATAAAAAATGGATTCCTGACTACATGGGGGGTGACGATACCTATGCCGGAGAGTACCCCATCCCCACAGAAAGAGATGCTCAGTACATGAAGCCACGGGATGGGGATTATGTCCGGTTAATGAAGGAACGAGATGAGTTGTTGCTTAAGTTCATGTCCACCACGAAAAAGTGGGTCGAATCTACTTCTCCCGACATCAGTGACCGTTATTTGCAAGACAAGATCGACTTGGATGGTTTGTTGGCAGAGAACTATATCAAGTTGGATCCTTATTTGAGATTAGCGGGATTCTACGATAGAAACGGTTCTTTGACTGTAAGGTGTTAGTGTTTGAGGTGATGAATAAATGGATCCTTTTTATGGCTGTTGATTTCCGTTCTTTACTCTTTGTCCACATTCACTGTCTTTACTCATTCTTTACTCGATCTTCTCCCTACTCTCTCGCCATCTTCTGCCTACTCTCTCGCCATTGTCTCCCTATTTTCTCCCTACTCCCTCACCATCTTCTCCCTACTCTCTCGCCATCTTCTCCCTATTCTCTCGCCATCTTCTCCCTTTTCTCTCGCCATCTTCTCCCTTTTCTCTCGCCATCTTCTCCTACTCCCTCGCCATCTCCTCTCTATTTTCTCCCTACTCCCTCACCATCTTCTGCCCAATTCGCAGAGATAACGAGAACTTAATATTACAAGAAACAACCCCAGCACATTGCCCGGAAATGTCACGGCGTTCAACGAGAAGGAACTACAACGAGAAAGCCGAGCCAGAGATCGACGACGTTGAAGAAGAGCAAGAAACCACGCGATGTGTTTGTGGAAACGACGATTTAAATATCGAGGGCATCAACCAACAGTTGACAACATTGTTGAAGGCAGAATACCAGATAACCTTGGAGCAAGGGCTATTTATTCAATGTGATAAGTGCTCCGTGTGGCAGCATGGTTACTGTGTGGGATTATTTACTGACGATGATGTTCCCGAAAAGTATTGGTGTGAATTGTGTAAACCCGATTTACATCTTTTTGTTTATGACGGCAATGACAACGTTAGGACGTTGTACAAGCCGGTGAACGACAAGCGGAAGAAACTTATGATGGAGAATGAGAACAAGAAACGCAAATTCACCAGAAAAGACCGCAGGATTTACGACTACGACGAACAGCTACAAAGAGCGTTGAGAGAGAGTGCCAAAGAAATTGGTTCAAATGTAGATAAAACCACGGCAAAATCCAGCAATGACGAGGAAAATGAAGACATTCACAACCCCGAAGTGAAGACTGAAGCTGACAACAATCAAAGCGATCACAATAACCAAAGTGATCACAGCACCAAGAGTAATCAAAGTGCAAAGAATAATAAACCTCTAAAGAATAAAGCAAATGGAAACCCCAACGCTAGCAGTAGTCATGAAAATGATGAGGCTGAGATAGGTGACGAGGAGGATGAAGTTGAAAATGAAGATGAGGACACAACCGCTGTGAAAAATGAAATAAAGAAGAAACCTCCTAAAAAGGTGAAAAAGAAGGATGTAAAAAAGACGAAAAAGCCCGAAAAACCTCCAGCCCTAACCAAGGAAGACCTCTTGACCCAACCATCCAAGCCTCGATACGTCAACGACAAGTCTAGTATTTATGAACTACGTAAGCGGATTAATGCTATTTTGGAATGGTTGAATCGTTCTCAATTGGAAATGGAAGTGGAAAAGCAGAATAAACTCCAGTTTCCCATCGACAACCACCAACATAATGAGTTGGTGGAAAACTATAACAATAATCTAACGATGATGCAGCAACTAACGGGAAAGATCTTGGATTGGGAAGAAAAATTTGGAAAGTATGCTCCTTAAATTGGTAGAAGACGGTGGTACAGTGCTTATATTAGATGATATGAGCCACTAATATTCAAAAAGTACCCCTTTTATGAACATTCAGGTAAAAAACTAGGTAGAATTGTACAATTGATCGAGCCATTGGCTACTATTGACAATCTGATCTGATCCAATAATGATATTAACGGTTTTATGAGACTGATTTAGCTCTTCCACAATCCTTGCCTCTTCATATGTCACACCCCCCTTGAAATATATAATGATATCTTGTATGACATTGGTCTCAGCTAAAGTGTCTGGAACCAAAGTATTCAAATTATCCAAAGGATTACTAGGTGATGGGACTTGGTTGATGAAGTTTACTAGAAACTGTTTCAATGGAGGAACGTATTGCAAGAAGATATTATCCACTTCATTGTTATTACCAAAATTCTTCAAGAACTTTGTCAAATTATTCTGGTTTTTCGGTTCTTGAAGGTACTTAATTTTGAACATTTTATGGAAGTTATTCAATAGCTTGAGCTGAGCCAAAGAAGGTTCATTCAAGTAATTGATAAATTTACTGATATCGTTGTATCTAATAGAATAGATGAGAATCAATTTGATCTTGTGGTCGATTGAAACTTGGGCATTAGTTAAGATCTTTGTCATTGACTCGTCAATTGAATTCTTGGAATCAAGATTGGACACGATTGTTTGTTGCAACTCACTAATCTCCCACAAGTGCTGTCTGGATATTTCGGTGTCCAACTGAGATATTATCGACAAGTGCTTCAATATAGAGCTCAGCTTCTTCTTATACTCCGGTAATCGAGTAATGATTTTTTTCAACTCTAGCAAATTATTTGTCTTTAAATTATTGTTATTTGATTCCTTCTTAAACACTTCAACCCGTTTAGTCAAGGAGTCGGTCAAGTCACCATAATTCAAATACCTGCTTTGAGTTAGAAACTCATCGATTTCATTGATCAAAAACTTCTCTGATCCAATCGTAACTATATTCTTTTCAATTCCAATCAATTCGTGAATCATCGATTGATAGGTCCACGGATGTATCAACGGCGTTATCGGATCATTACTTCGATCAAACAACAACAAAATAGGCACATTGTCATAGTTCAAGTTGTCGAATAAGTTGTTGTTTAAATTGGAATTAATCTGATACAAGATCTCGCTGGAGATCTTCTTGCAGTTTAAGGACAACGTATTGAACTTTATGACGGGAAACTTCTTGATTGAAAGAAGTAAATTGATCAACTTCTGGCTCTCGTCAATGATAGATTTGGGATTTATCTGGAATAGATTATCATTGATCACCCAGTAGTCCTGAAACACCTCAATTGCTGAAGTAATCACTTCATACTTATCAACTTCTGCAATCTTCTCTAGCTGACTCTTATTGACTATACTGTTGAAATACAACTTGTAGGAGTTAAAATGGGGGTGGGATAACTCCTGTGCTAAATAGTCAATGGATTCTCCCACGGGTTTGATGTAAATGATACAATTCAAGTGTTTCATGGTGTCAAGTTTCCGGCAATTTTCAATCAATTCAATCAAAATGATGTCTTGATTGAGCAATTGCGACTGGCTATAGCACATAGAAATAATCGGCATGGTAAAAGAGTCTACAAGCAATACCTTGCCTTTGATTTCGTCGTCCCAGTGGAAGATTTTGTTGAAATATACTTCATTAACGTTGTTAAGATTCATGATAAAACTAAAAGATTCGCAGAAACTTCAGACAAAGTGTTACATGTTTTCACGTAAATACTAAATCCAAGTTATAATACAATCATCTAAACTCTAACTATAAATGCAGATCATTATATACGAAGTTCGACAACGGATCTACTGGTTGGGGAATTCCACAGTAGTTGCCTGACTTCAAGTCTTCAAAGGTCACTTCGTTGTAGTTATTATTGGGGAAATCAGCTGCGATATGAGATTCGAAATCCGATAACAACTTCTTTTGAAATACATCGTCTTTACCGAGTTTCTCGGTGATGGAAGTAGCCAATTTCGTCAAGTCTGAATCGTCTGTGAAAGAGTCATCGATCAAATCGTCGATTTTGACATTGCCGTTCGAAATGTCTAATGTGGCTAAATATTTCTTTAGTGAAATATACTTTGATTTATGGGAATTCAAGCAAAATATCAATTTGGGTTTAGTCATAACTGATTTATAGTATTCAAGCACTTGCGGTTTCTTCAATGTCTTCAAAATCTCGACGAGTTTATCGTTAATGGTAAAATCGTAGTATCCATCGGTAATACCGTTCCAAAATTTGGTAGCTTCTTCACTCAAATTCTTCAACTTGATTAATTTCTTGTCGATTAATGCCAACTTGAATCTTTCAAATACTTCTTCTTCCATATTCTCCAAATGGCTCACCATTAATTGCATGAAGTTCTCAATTCTGGTGATTAAGAACTTACAAGACTTCTCTGATTGAATCAAGAATCTGTATCCAAAATAGTTTCTGGATTTCCTCAAGCTGGAGAACACCACGTATCCCAATTGTTCATTGGTTCGCAATTGATTGAAACAAGGCTCATGGAAAATAGAGATCAACAATTCTAGTGTGGCTTGGGATTGATAATTTCCGATTTGATCCACTTTGATGAAATATTCAATACATGAATTCACGTTGTCCTTGTCTAGCAAATCCAAGTTGACGAGACTATCAGAATCAAAATCGATACTTCTTAATTTGATCACCTTGTTTACTTCCTCTAACGACTGGCTGATAACGTCAATATGCTGGAAACTTTTTTCGAACAAAACAGCTATTTTCTGTAAGCCCTCGATACTGATGTTTCCTACGACAAGTGATTCCACAAATACTGAGCTGAACAAATTCGGGATGAACCCCGAAAGTTGTTGGAAAGAAATCTTCTTCAACTCATCATACTTGACTCGAGTAAGATAGGTGTTCTCGTTGATCAATGTCAAAAAATTGTTGTTTACCTGATAATAAGGCACCTCATAATCAAAGTTTTTGTAGTCCTGAAGCAACTTGAACTTGATCACGTTGAATTTCTCTTCTGTAGGTTTGAAATCGATCAACTTATTCAAAATTTCTTTCAAGAGTACAGTGATTTTATCGTTGTACCCATTCAACTTGATAAGAATCCCATCTCTCCATTGCGTGATGGAGAACGAAAGGCCAGCAAGTGAAGCGTAATAACTAACGTCATTCAATTCATCTTCAAATAACTCACAGTATAATGCCGTTAAAATAACATTGACTACATCCTTTCCTGATTGAGGAAGATGCATGAATAAACTAATCGATAATTTAGGTATTTCAAACTGATCGTCGATCTTGAACCAGACTTGAAACTTATTGGAGCTTTTGATCAAATATGGCTTCTTCAACGGCGATTCATTTTTGGTGCCTAAAAACTTGAAGTCTTCAGGAATGAATTGATTCTTTTGGGGGAAGAAAAATTTTTCATTTAAGGAGCAATTGGTGATTTTGTTTATCAAGTCTGCGTTGAGAGGCTCATTGGAATATCTGGTACCGTACCATTTTTCTGTCAAGGGTAACTCATCAACACTGAAAGATTTTGATGTTAATGTCACTCGTAAAGAATCTAAGCTCAAGAAGTCGCCAAATTGTCTAATTTCCGACTCACTGAACTCAATCTTGGTATGATAATTCAAAATATACTCCGGCGGAATAACAGAATTGAACTTGTACAAAGAATTACTCATTTTGCTTACGGTGGAAGCGGCATTCTGCTTTTGTCTGAACTTGAAATTGATGCTGTTGATTTGTCTTATTTCGTTAAAGATACATTCACTCACCGGGGACAGCTTAACGAGTTTCAAATATTGGAAAATTGCCACAATTATGTCTTCATATTTCGATAAACCCAATTTCGTTAACTCACATTCAATAATAAACACTGACGAGTTCTTACACACGGAGGAATTTCCACAGCTCAACTCATTGATGTACCCGAGATCATTGAGGTAATAATATAATGAACCCTTACTTTCATGGCCAAATAAATGGCTATAGTAATTCGAAGGCAGATATTTCCAATTGGCTATTTGATCATCAGGGATAACAAAGGAAATCTCCAACTTATTACTATCCATTATTGACTTGGCTTTGACCAATTTCACCATCTCACTGGAGTCATAAAGCACTGGCTGGTGGTTAGGACTAGGCAATTGGTAATTTTTCACCGGCTGGAAATACTCAATCGCCATTTTTGTAAGAGTGGACAAGTCCTCCTTACCCAAAATGGTCAAACTCATCAAATTAGCCGAATAGCTGTTTTTGTAGAAATCAATCAAAGTGTCTCTTATGTCCGGTTGGTTCAAAGTGGTGAAATTTCCGGTGGAGAAATGATTATACGGATGGTCAGCACTAGCCAACAGCTTCTCTAGCTGATATAGCCTCCAATTATCGTTTTGTAAATTCTTCTTATTCTCACTGTCAACCGCATTGATCTCTCTGTCCTTACAACTCTCGTCAAACAACGGACTGATGAAAAACTGGCTGAACCTGTCTAGCGCCCCCAGCAAGAAATTGGAGTTTAGCTCGAAATAATAATTCGTATGCTCGAACGACGTAAATGCATTGGAATGACCGCCATGTCGAGACAAGAACGACGAGTACTCGTTCTCGTCAGGGTACTTTTCTGTGCCCATAAAAAGCAAATGTTCACAAAAATGGGCTAGCCCTGGTACCTTATATTCCCTGTCTTTATACGACCCTACATGGACGTCTAAAGCCGCAGCCGAGATGTCGGTAGTGGGATCATGAATAACCAAGCAATTGATTCCGTTATCAAGTTGAATCAACTTGTAAGAGCGGTTGTCAAGCAACGGTTTGTCGATATTTGCCGCCAAAGTAATCATTAAAGAATGGCCAAAGTTCGCGAGAATTTCAGGTTAAACCCTGGGGGTTACCGATGTTTTGCAAGATTGTTGTGATTTCAGGGATCGGGGTAGGTGGAGATTGGGGGGTGTAGCTACTGGAAAGGTAAAGAACCTTTGGGAAAGTTTACGGGGGGATCGGATAAAAATAGGGGTAAATAGGTGTATATGTATAAAAGTGATAGATAATTTTGCAGCAATTCACAAGACAATTAGAGGATGGAGTTATTCGTAACTGTGGGTAGGTAAGTGTGTAATAGTACTGTGAGTTATTGAGTGTAATCGTACCGTGAATTTTTAAGAGTCGTACTGTGGGTTACTAAGTAGGTTGGAAGATTGTAAATTGAATTATTTCGGTATTAGCCCTTTGTTATTCAAGTATATTGTAATCTTATCAACTGTGAGTTTTAAGTATGTTGTAATTTATTTCAGTGGTGTAGTACATTGTAAGCCTTTGGACTGTGAAGTATCTATATATAATGTAATTTTAACAACAGTGATTAAAGTGTAATGTAATCTCATGAACTGTGAGTTATCCAAGCATAATCTAATGGGCCAGTTTAAACCTATTTCCAAACAACAGTACGTTTTCGTTTATGAATATACTGCAGAATTTTTGACTTCCATCACCAATCCCGCAGAAAGAGTAATCAAGCAAGGGTTCGAATCCACGGTTCCTAGATCACCAAAGGAGTTTGAAGCCTACTGGAAAGCATCATCTCAATATCAAGATTTGATCATTAGGATTGATGAGTACTTCAACAACTGTGAAGCCAACAACATCAAGGAGAGACTTGTGGAGAACCATGTGGCAAAGCAATCCAACCATGTCAGATCTTCATCTCCGTAGGAGGAGTTTCCATCTGAATCGGAAAAATCCCATCGTCTAAAGTTACCGAGACGAAGTGACGTAGAAAGTGTCGCGAAAAATAGAAAAACACCGTTGGTAGAGTATAGGAAGAGATGGCTAGTAGAATGAACTGATAGAATAATAGGATTACGTGAATATAATTTGGCTAATTGTTAATAGCATGTAATGACATCTTTTCGCCTTAATCAATATTGGATCTGAGAGGTTTCGGGCTTGAAACCACTTTTAAAGAATCAATTGCAAGATGTCGATGGGAGAAGAAACAACAGTTGTTCCAGGATTATTTCACACTTCTTGACGAGAAAAATAATGGCACCTTCAGTAATCATCGCCATTCTTCATTCGAGTTGCGTCGCAATTCCATTGGCATTTGGTCTAACATTTCGTTTAGGGAATTAGACATCAGTCGTGCTTCTTTTTCAAGAGATGGAAAATTCTTAAGTGGCTCTGGATCCGGCCAAATCTGTGCATGACC
>JAJMSJ010000024.1:0-178687 GCA_030578535.1 Yamadazyma tumulicola | reverse complement strand
ATGCTGCAGCTTCTTGAGAATTCTTCTTATAGTTGGCTTTTGCATTCACATTAACAATGGCTTTGTTACGTTGAAATTCGCTCAATAAAGCCTTCACAGCATCTTTCAACTCTCTCACTTCTTTTTCATTGGATGTTCTTAGCTCTCTCACTTCATTTTCAAGCTCATCCAACTTCCTGGAAAGTCTAAGGTTCTCCACACGGTGTGCGGTTTCGTGTGCAACAATAGTCCCACACATTTGATGCATACCAGAATTGATGTCATCAACAAACGTCGAATAAACACCATCTAAGTAAGTCAAAGCTTCGTCATTGCTAACCCAAGACCTCTTCAACTTCTCTCCCAATTCTAGCTTCTCCATTTCCTTTTCAAAAACAAGAAATTCCGGGTCCTTCACAATAGGCTGTTTAGCAAATATAGAATTGGGTGAAACTCGCTTCAAATACACTAAATCCTGAAGAATGATCTCTCTAAACTCCTCCAATACTGAAAAGAAATATACCCCAGTGTAATCGGAATCTTGGGCTCTCGATATGTTGCGTTCGCCGTAGATTTTATGATGTTCTTCTTTTATCTCTTCTAACCAGGGGAAAATCTTCTTTTGCAACGATTGTGGTGGTGGAATGGTTGCTCGAGGCAAGAAGTATCTCTCCTTTTCAGTAAAGTCTGCCGAGTGATGTATGAATCCATATGGCAACCCCAATGAATACCGAGTACTTAAAATATCATTTGCCCAATGACCAGTTCTTTCAATTTCATCCAACGAAAGATTGGCGGCTTCAGCTGATATTGCTCCAGAGCACCGGCCAAGGTGAGTTTTCTTTCTTGATTTCAAACTAATCTCTTCAAACGCAGAACGTACAAGATCAAACTCATATTGGTAAGACACGCTACACGTTCCGTCACCACGTCCAGAGTACAATAACTTGTGGTGGTACCATTCACTCTTCTCCAAAAAATTCAAGGGCTTTTCTTCCCTCTTCATCAACTTCAACCGGTCAGGGACTAAGTCAAAATGATACCACACGGACATAGCAACAGCGGTCACCAAACAAAGCTCGACGCTTTTATGTCTAGCAGCTCCTGAGATTCGGGCTCTCTTCCCCTCTTGCAACGTCTTCTCCTTGTTGATACTGAAGCATAAAATTGGAACCGTACCGAAGGCAGTCTTGTGGTCTCGGTAAAGTAAATCGGCAAATTCTAAGTTTCGCTTATTTTCACCTCTTAACAAAAGACGATCTCCAAGAAGAAGCTCGAGAATAGTATTGATTCCCTTGATTTCGTCGTCTTTATGCCCTGATCCAGTTCTATTATACTGGTTTATCATAATCTCAGTCAAGTTTTCCTTGGTATACATGCTATCAGCAATAAAGGGCAACACCCGATCAACATTACTGGCCAAGTCACGAGCTCTTTGATCCATGGTGATAGCTCTTTCAAACGTAATCACATCATGGAGATCAGGAATGTTCTCAGGAAGTGGCTCCAAGTCAGTAGTTTTCCTTAAAAAAGTTCTTTTTAGTTTATAAAGAAACTGCATCGATGCTTTAAAAGATTGCATGGTGGAACGGGAAGCACGATTAGTCTCTATCGCTTTTTGGTGCATTTCGTGCAAACAGTCGACCATCAAAGCCCCGTTGATAACGATTTCTTTATAGCCTATCAGTCCTAGAAATCGGAGGTAGGTTTGATACTCACCCCTGTAGACTTGTCTAGTTCTTTGTTTTATGGTTTTAATTTGTGTCACCGATGCTGGGTGCTCTATTATCGTATTAAGTTCATTAAATAGAACTTGCAGGTTGGGAGTAAGCTTCCCCAACTTATGAAGATGAATTTTTTGGTTTCTATGGGTCCCAACTCCTGGGAACTTAATCAAGCCATATTCCTCGGCAACCATGTCATTTGGCAATTGGTATTGGCCTTTGCTCACCCGGATACGTTTCTTTCTAGTCATTAAATTGGATGAATTGAAAATTGTGGTTTCAGGCTGCGAATCTGGGGTGGCTAGCTCGTCTCCATCGACAACACCACTCCCTTCATCTTCTCCGTCGTCTTCTGATCCGTCTATGGCCATATCGCTCTCACCCAAATGCCCAGTCTCGTACAAACCCTCACCTTCGTCATCCTTAACTTGCAATTCTCCATCTCCAGTTATAATCTCATTAGGTAGTGATTTACTAACTTGCTGCTTCTTTTTATCAGTTTCCCGGTTCAAATCCATCTTATCAAGAAAGACCTATACTCTACCAACAACAGGAACGGGGAAGAGGTGGGCTTTATATAAAGAATTTTCTGTACCATTTTTTCTGAAACAAATTCTGAAACACTTTTTACCCATATTTTATTCAACCCCCCCACTTTTCATTAACTTGAGCATTGTTTTTGAACCATAAAAACTCGACCCCTAGTTTTAGTAGCCCCCCTACTACCGTCTGGGTACATAAAATCTCTGGTTATAGTCGGGTTTTGACCCTCTTCTGCACTTTCAAAGAAAATGTGCCTGAGAATTTCCTTTTTTCGTAATTTTTACTATTTTGTAAAACCCCTTCAGAAATGACATATAAATGATTTTTAAAGGTCAATAAATAAATCTTAAAAAATTCTCTATCGTTTGATGCCATAAAAGTGTTGGTTACAGTCAGGTTTACCATAGGTTACAACCGTTTGAAGTGAAAAAATTCCCTCGTCCCATAATTAAGGAGGACCTGCATGACCTGCAGGTTACAAAAAAAGAAATCCTGTAACTTGTAAGTAGGTCCCTTGGCCAAGTTGGTTAACACTTTGGTACAGTCCGTCACCAATAGTATTAAATATAAACGTAACTTACACCCTGTATGTTGGAGACGAATAAGAAACTGCTAGAATTGGTCCCTTGGCCTAGTTGGTTTAGGGCGTGGTGCTAATAACGCCAAGGTCAGCAGTTCGATCCTGCTAGGGACCATTTCGTACCATTTCTTCCACGGGCGTGTGGCGTAGTTGGTAGCGCGTTCCCTTAGCATGGGAAAGGTCTCCGGTTCGACTCCGGACTCGTCCATTTTTTGCCATTCCTAATGGCCTTAGATGGAAAGTAGTTTCGTTAGTTAAATTTGTGATAAAAGATAAGGCTGCGATCTGGAGAACAGTCAGTCTATGTACTGAGCATGATGTAAACAGTTATTCGCAACTGTAGAAATGCATTGATCTGGAGCCATAGACTAGTTTGGAACAATTGCACCCCTCCACCTCTTCAACAAGATACTTTGCCTTCGAAGTATTGCTCGCTCAGTTCTTCGACTATCTCTTAAACAAATAAAACCGAGACATAGTGTGAAGAAGCTCACCAACCAAAAAGTGAGGATTCCAATCTTATCATAGATCCCGTTTACAACGAGAACTCTTATGATGCTGAATCAACGAGAAAATCTGAGATCAGCTGGTCAACTTAATCAACCAGTACTTGGTCATAAGCCCACATCGTCGACCCTGAGTGTGAATTTCCCTCCTGAGCATTTGAGTGAGTTTTATTCTTTCATGAACAATAAGTCTAATATTTCCATTTCACCTCATCACAGTCCCAATACTAGAGATTTCCTGCTGTCGAACAAGCGTATGAACCGACAGCCTTCACTAAATACTTTTACATCGTTCACCCCGTCTGTTTTGGATTTACCCAATATTCTAAGTTCGAAGGACTTTGACAACACCGTTCAAAGTTATGAAACCATGCTCTCCAAGGCGGAGAAGTTTAGGCAGGCTTTGCTACAAGTGTCTACAGCCGCCAACGAATTCGGACAAGCGTTGGAAGACACCATCAGTTTGAATCCTAAAGTCAGTAACTCAAAGCAAGTGTCTGACGGGATTATTAATGGTGGGAGCTTACAGTATATCGTGGGTAGCAATCATCAGATATTGAGTAGATTATTACTCAGTAATTTCCAGGTACCATTAACGGCGGAGTTAGACCAATTGAAAGCAAATTATCAATCCAATCACACTTACTATCAACAAGAAGTCAAATCCAAATCACAAATTCTTAGAGCCAAAGAACTCGAAAACATTAAGTTATCAAAACTCAAAACAAGAAATTTGAGTACTTACAAGAACAATTTAATCAATTTAACCAACCAACTAGATGAAATCGACCGGTTGAAATATGAATACTATCATGAAGTTAACCTCATGATGGAGAACTTTAACCAGCTGCAGCTTTTGATACGGACTGGGTCGATAATCAGAGCCGAACTCGAGCTATTCGAGGGAATTGCTAGGAAAGGCTGGTCTGGAGGGGGTTTGGATCAATTACTATCGATTTCCCCCGATCTATTTGCTATCCCCGAGGAGGGATCTCACTCAAATCCGGTAATGGAAAGCATCAATGAAGACGATGAGAGTTATATCAGTGACATGGATCATCAAGATCATGAGCCAGATCAGCCTGATGAAGAGGTCAATCCGAGCGAGACATTGGATACAGTACGATTGAATCATAATGAGACGTTGGAAACTGTCAAGTTGAGTCACCACAGATCAGCCTCCAACATTGAATCTTTGGACACTGCCGAAATTTCTACGCCAAAGCCAAAACAGGAGGATGTTGAAGACGAAATGGACGAGTCATTTTCGTTGCCGAAGATCAATGGAAACTCCTTAGTCAGTTCGCAGAGAAGCGATGGTAGCTACAACAACGATAGTATATTGAATGACTTCGATAAGCCGGAATAGAAACTCTAAGGAGGGCATTTAAAGAAAACTCGGCAGGGGTTCAGTTTTTCTTCCTAATTTGGGTACGTCCGTTTGTGGGAAATTCAAATCTTTAATCCCACTTTTGAAGCTTTCCATTGGCTTCATTCCCCACTTAGAGAGCATGGCTCTGTCCTCATCCCACCCGTTACACATGGTAGTCAACATTTTTTCCCCTGTGAATATAGCATTGGATCCTGCCATGAAGCATAAGAACTGCTCATGTTCTTTCATAGTATACCGCCCAGCTGCCAACCGAATAATCAGCTTAGGCATGATTAATCGGGCAGTTGCAATAGTTCTCAATACCAGGTCTAGTTGTAGCTTTTTGGGGCTCTTTTGGAGCTCCTCCATGATCGGGGTCCCCTTGATGGGTACTAATCGGTTGATTGGTAATGATTCGGGATGACGGTCCAAATTGGATAAAGTTTGAAGGAAACTGACGTGGTCGTCTTCAGTTTCTCCTAGCCCCAAAACCCCCCCGGTACAAACTGAGATTCCTGCGTGTTCAACGTTTTTGATCGTTTGTAACCGATCATTGAATGTTCTAGTGGTGATAATATTGGGGTAGTGCTCTTGAGAAGTGTCGATATTATGGTTATAAGCAGTCAATCCTGATTGCTTCAAGGTCACCGCTTGCTGAGCATCAATCATCCCTAGAGTAACGCAAGTTTCCATCCCCAATTCATTGTTTATTGTTGAGATCATTTCACTTATTCTTTTCAACCCCGATTTCCTTCCGTGCATGTCTCTCCAAGCAGCGCCCATACAAAATCTCGTTGATCCATTGTTCTTAGCAATCCTTGCCTTTTCCATTACCTTATCCAACGTGAGTAGTTTTTCCGCTTTCAAGCCAGTATCGTTTCTGGAAGACTGGGCACAATATTTACAATCTTCACTGCACCCTCCAGTTTTAATTGATAATAAGGTGCATAATTGTACCTCTCGAGGATTATGATGATTACGGTGTTGAACTTGAGCGTTGAATACTAAGTCCATTAAGGGGGAGCTATATATCGATTTGATTTGGCTCTTGGTCCAAGTGTTGATTGGCGTTTTTAGGGACAAAGCAAATTTGATTAGCTCAGCCATTTGGTAAAGTGCTTTGTGTGGGCTTAGATATATATTAAAGTTCCAACAAATCGCTATAAATCCTTAGTCATCCCATCCAAATCGGGAAATTATCGAGTCATTAGGACCGCACATGATAAATCGGGGTCTAACCCTCGCAGAAAACACCGTCACAAATTTGCAACATTTCCGGGTAATGATTCGCAGAGGATTTTTCACATCTTCAGAAAAAAATCTTTGTGAAAAACTTTAGACGTTTGATATTAAAGATGGCTCCAATTGTATGTATACTAACAAACTAGACTGAATAACGATAGGTAACCCATAAGTACGGGTCTCATGCAACCAAACCATCGAAATCGTGACCCATAAGCGAGTTTAAGTGTTTTTAAGAGGTAAGTGATAACTGCCTGTTAACTTAAAATTTCACTAATGTACATTTTATATGTTTGATAGCTGTACTTATACCAGGTACTGTCTTTGAACTAAGTTGCCAGTGTAAAATTTTGGTAATGCAACAGACCCGTTTCTAGGGCTATTCTGTCTTTATCACTCGATATCGTGCAGTAGGCTAACAGAAACTTTAGACCACCAAGAAATCCAAGCAAGTTAAAAAATTAGTTGTTGACTGTTCAGCTCCAATTGAAAACGATGTTTTCGACCAAGAAGCTTATGTCAAATATTTAGTTGAACATATCAAAGTTGAAGGTATCGTCGGAAACTTAGGAGAAGACATTTCCGTTTCTGCTGAAGGTAACAAAGTTGTTGTTGTTGCTAACACCAAATTCTCAGGTAAATACTTGAAATACTTAACCAAGAGATACTTGAAGAAAAACCAGATCAGAGACTGGATCAGATTCGTCTCCGTCAAAACTAACCAATACAAATTGCAATTCTACAATGTTGGTGAAGATGACGAAGAAGAAGAAGAGTAAATTTAGGGTGTTCAGTATTTACTGGGTTTACGTTTAATAAAAGAATACATTAGATGCTCTATTTTACTGTAGCCATCTTTTCTTAATGGAGAAAATCATTACTGGAAACATTGGTAAAGGTGAATTCTTTTTTCTGATGAACACCTACTAGATACTCATTACCTTATGGTGAATGAGAGCTCGTACTTGCATCTAGCCAACTACCTACAGTATCGTTTACTTGTTCGTTGTGTAGAGAGCATTTGTTAGAAAATAAAATAGCAGACAAAACCAAAATTTTGATGCCGAAATGCAGTACACCTTTCAGCAGTCAAATAAAGCCCTCTAAGATTGTAGCTTTTGAAGTATACTATGTGAATTTTATCCCCATAAGCGTATTACTATTTATTCCCCACTAAAATGATGGGGAACAAATGGTTCGTGGCCGGCCCCGACGCTCGCGGTAATTTAGTACCCGTGGAAACCAGCCGGCGGTGCCCTCAGCTCTCGCTTTGTTTTCACAAGATGGCTATTGGTGGATTCTGTGACCTTGCGATTTTAGAGGTAGCTGGTCTACCATGAGTCTCTAGACCGTTCTACCAGCTGGGTCGGTTCCCACGTCATTTCCTCTGTTTGTCACCCTGCGTGGTGATCCCAAACCTTCGTGAAAGATCTCTTTAAGCGTGTGTCCCTCATATTCTGTGATCGAGCACCATAAAAAGTCTACTGAAAAATAAAAATATCTCCAATTTTCCCATCTCTAACACAAAGTTTTGCTTGAGTCAAAGTATACCGTTTAAGATGGAAGCTATTACGAAACTTTCGATGAATGTGTGTCCATTCGTAAAATCCCATTCCGTTCAAGCCTTAAGAAGCATTAGTAACAAGTCTTCTTTAGCCAATGAAGCTCGCCAATGTCCATTTATGAGACAAGCTTTGAAAGCTAAAGAACAATCAAGATGGTACTGCTCTGCTTCCCAGACTGCTAACGCTACTGCCGCTCCCCAACAAGTCCCCAAGGCCACAGCCTATGCGTTTAAGTCGGATTCTTTGCCCGGTGAAGGCAAGTTTGATATGAACATCACTGATTTATCGTCTAATGAGGCCAAATTCGATTATAATGGATTTGTCAACAATGACTTAGAAAAGAAAAGATTCGATAAGTCTTACAGATATTTCAACAATATCAACCGTTTGGCCAACGAGTTCCCCAAAGCTCACCGTACTCAGGAAGACAAAAAAGTTACTGTTTGGTGTTCTAACGACTACTTGGGTATGGGTAAAAACGAACATACGTTGGCGGAAATGAAACGCACTTTAGATAAATATGGTTCTGGTGCTGGGGGCACGAGAAACATCGCTGGCCATAATCGACATGCCATTAAGTTAGAGTCGGAATTAGCTGCTTTACACAAACACGAGGCGGCGTTGGTGTTCTCTTCATGTTTTGTGGCCAACGATGCTGTTTTATCCTTATTGGGTCAGAAATTGAAAGACTTGGTGATTTTCTCCGATGAGTTGAATCACGCTTCGATGATTCAAGGGATCAGAAATTCCAGAGCAAAAAAACATGTCTTCAAACACAATGATGTGGACCATTTAGAGCAATTATTGTCTCAATATCCTAAATCTACCCCCAAGTTGATCGCATTTGAATCAGTATATTCTATGTGTGGCTCAATCTCTCCTATTGAGAAAATCTGTGATTTGGCTGAAAAGTACGGAGCTTTGACGTTTTTGGATGAAGTTCACGCCGTCGGAATGTATGGGCCCCATGGAGCAGGTGTTGCCGAACATTTGAATTTCAATGAACACTTGAAAGCAGGAATCAACCACATCCAGGCCGATTCTGTCATGAACAGAATCGACATGGTCACCGGGACCTTAGGTAAAGCTTACGGTACTGTAGGAGGTTATGTTACTGGAAAGAGCAATTTGATCGATTGGTTCAGATCTTATGCCCCTGGTTTCATCTTCACCACTAGTTTACCTCCCGCTATTATGGCGGGAAGTTCCACCTCAATAAGATATCAGAGATCTAACATCATGGATCGTATCAATCAACAAAAGAATACTCGCTACGTTAAAAACAGCTTAAATGGCTTGGGAATTCCTGTGATTCCTAATCCTTCTCATATTGTCCCCGTATTAGTGGGAAATGCCGCAGACGCTAAAAAGGCAAGTGACATGTTATTGGAAAAGCACAATATCTACGTTCAAGCAATCAATTTTCCTACGGTTCCAATTGGGGAAGAGAGATTGAGAATCACTCCTACCCCCGGCCATGGACCAGAGTTGTCCAACCAATTGATTGCGGCGTTAGACTCAGTCTTCAGTGAGTTAAGCTTGGACAGAATCGGCCAATGGGAAGCTAAAGGTGGGTTATGTGGAGTTGGGGATTCAAACGCTACAAAAGTTGAACATATCTGGACTGACCAACAGTTGTCTTTGACCAATAAAGACTTGAACCCCAACGTTTTGGATCCTGTTATTGACCCTATCGGTGTCAGTTCGGGTATTGTTGTTTAACCCAACCCAGTTCAAATATTGTTCCTATGCCCTTGTTTGTTTGCTTTTCCCACTGGACTTTTTCTGCTTTCACGGAAGTGCACGCTTCCTTTATAGTCAATAAAAGTCTATTCAACCTTTCGTAGATATCTTCCCAAAATATAATACGCGAAGTGCGAAATCTGAAGTGAAAACAAACAGAAGATGGTACTTGATTCTTCCCAGATTATAAGAATCTATACCACTCGGTTGGTCAACTCTTTGATTCCGGAGGATTTTGGCCAGGAGTATATTCACTCCATTACCAATGAGTTGTTGACTCAGTTTTTGCATGTCAATAAATCCTCACACGACGTTACCAGATCTTTGAATCGCTTCAAGCGATTGTTTTTGAGTCAAGGGAGGAACAATGAATGGATCAAATTTCAAAGTACTGTAGAGGCATTGTTGGGGTTGAAAACTCCGGAGCAGGTTGGCCGGTACCTTGTGTTTCTTGGATCTATAAAAGGGCTACCGTTGGATGAATTAAAGACCCAACTACCCCAGGATATACGAAGCGCCAATGTGAGCTCGCAATTCCCCTTCAATTCCTCACAGACGAACGCTGTAGGGTCGCAGCGACCTTCAAGTAAGAATCGGCCGATAAATCTACAGTCTTCGCCGTATGGCAGCCAGCACCATTCTCAATCCCAGCCTCAACTATCGCTGGAATATGGCGGGATCGCTATGGATCAATTAATTGGGCCGTACTACGAGACGCTTGATGAAGAAGTGATTTTGCAATATCTTTCCTTTACGCTAACGGGGTTAGATTCCAAACTTTTTCAGTTCAACAACAGTGGCAATAAAGTGACGATCACTATCCCTCCTACCATCAATAACTCCTATTCATCGTTATTGGGCAAGATACTAGAACCGGGGTTGATATACGTCAAGTTGAATGATTTTTTGAGCAGCAAAAAGGTTGAGCATTCTCCTATAAAAATGTCCTTTGCAGCTGTTCTACATAACGAATTAAAGGATTACGCCAATTACATCAATGATCTCTTCAATTTGAAGCCTTCATCTTTATTGATAGTTTATAATCAGATTTACGACAGAATATTGAAGTTGAGATTGCTATATTCATTAACTAATCAGATGGATATAAGTGGCTATGATTTCCTCACTAAAGTTTTTGAATTAACCAAGTTCAACGATACGGTAATCTTTCAATTGAGTAACAAGGTCTTCCACAAGGTTTCCAAACCGTATTATGAAATATTGGAGAATTGGATAATAAAAGGGGAACTAATTGATAACAATAATGAGTTTTTTATTGAGTTTGATGTCACCCAACTGGACATAAACAACATCATTAGGTACTTACCGGAGAAAGTTCCCAAATTCTTCATCAATATAAATAAAGATATTGGATTCAAGATTTTTCAAATCGGCAAAATACTAATCTTCTTGAACAAGTACTGTAAGGAATTGAAATGGGTTAATGAGTATTCCAACAAATACTCCAACTTTGTTTATTTGCAAAATCAAGGCTTACAATTGATGGACATAAATGTGATCAACAAGCTAATAAACCATCAATATGACGAACTAGTGAGTTATTTCACTGTTGTAGTTCATAATAAGTATGAAATTCTAACTCACTTCAAGAACTTTAGGAAATTCTTGCTAATGTCATCGAATGATTTCATTGAATCGATAATAGTCAAAGGGTTTGAGCTATTTAACGAGCCATCGAATCAATTAACATCAAACCAATTGTCCAAAATTTTGGTCGAGTCGGTAAATTTCTCTAGCATTAAAAACTATAGTCTAGAGACAAAAAATCGACTAGATGCTAGGATTTTAGATTTAAGCCACGGAAATATTGGCTGGCAGGTGTTTACGTTGGAATACCGCATCAGCGACTTGCCTATCAATTACATTTTGAACTATGATAATAGCAATCTAGAATACTTGAAATTCTTCAATTTCATATGGAAGCTCAAACAATTCCAATACCTCTTGAATGCAAACTACCAAGAAAGCAATAAATTGAAGAAAAATGAGTTAAAAAAGTTCTACTATTTGAAAAACAAAAACTTGTCCGGCTTCAGGAATAAGTTTGTGTTGCAGTCGTTCAAAACAATCAATCTAATACGGTTCAAACTTGTCAAATTTTTGAATTTAATCATTGAGTACTTATCTTATGAAACAGACATCAACTACAATAACTTGGAAGAGACTTTCTTCCTCAATGGGAAATCGGGTGATACCAGCAAAGTCAATGAAGATTTTCAAAAATTGATCAGCAGTCAATCGAATTACAATTTGCCTGCGGCCCCCAGCATCAAATCCAACATCAGGAACTTCGACTTCAACGAGTTGATCAACATCAATCTACTGTATATTAAACACCTTCGGTTCAAGATCTTGGATACTCAAGTCATAGGGAAATCAGGAGAATCGCTAATCAACCAGATCTACCATATTCTCGAAATCATTTTTAGGTTCATCAAGTCAAACGAAGAGTTCAACAACATCATCATCCAATACGTCAGTCTTCTCAACATAGAAGAAAATGTCATGGAAGAAGCTCTCGATAATGATGAAATTGATAACGAGTTGGAATACTGGGAAATGAGCCTCAAAAAGATTATCGATAAAATCTACAAAGAGATTTATACCCAGTACAATACCAGTTACACGGATTTCGTGAGGGATTTAAGAAGCAACATTGACTTAAAGGACTTCGCCAAGATGCTCTAGATCGTTTTCGTCTGCAAAATCCCTCATCCTTCGTGGATATCTTAAGTCCTTTTTCTCGTATATTTTCCACCACTACAAAAAATTTTCCCCAGAAAATAGCATAGACACGAATTCTCGGTAAAATGACATCAAACGATAATGTATAATACCGAAGTGACTTCATTCTCCATCACCGACGTGCAGCCACCTCTAATCCCGTGTCAAGCCACCGGCGAGTTACAGGTACACGGTAGACCATCTGCTCTGTCTTGGCACACCCACCTCCCGATAACGCACAAAATTTCCATCGGTTTTCTTCAACCATTTGTCCTCGGACCTTGTGAAAAATCGAGATATATAAAAGGTTCACAGTTCGCAACAGTTTTTGTTTTCTTGTACTACTGACAATTGTTGTATAGCTTGGATAGAGTAGGTGATATAGTGATAGAAATGGAAGAAGTTGATAGCGCATTAGTCAATAACGCCAAATCCTTCGCCGCCGGGGGATTTGGTGGTATCTGTGCAGTTTTGACGGGACACCCGTTTGACTTGGTGAAAGTGAGATTGCAGACCGGAGTGTATGACTCGGCGATCAAGGGGATTAAGTCGACGTTGGTGAAGGAAGGATTGCCGGGATTTTACCGTGGAGTCACCCCTCCATTATTGGGGGTCACGCCTATGTTTGCGGTGTCGTTCTGGGGTTACGACGTGGGAAAAAGACTCGTATCCTCGATCACAGGAGTCAATTCGAGCGATTTTACCATTGGTCAAATCTCAGCCGCAGGATTCTTTTCTGCCATTCCTACAACGTTGGTGGCAGCTCCGTTCGAGAGAATCAAGGTGATGATGCAGATTCAAGATGGAAGCAAGAACTCGTCCATGGGGGCAGTGGTGAAAGAAATGTACCGCACCGGTGGTATCAAGTCCATTTTCAAGGGGTCTGCTGCCACCTTGGCTAGAGATGGTCCCGGGTCTGCATTATACTTTGCCACTTATGAGTACTTGAAAGAAAAATTGACCGTTCCTGGCGAGTCGTTATCGTTGGTGAGTATATCGATTGCTGGGGGATTTGCTGGGGTCGCCATGTGGTTGGGAGTGTTCCCTGTTGACACCATCAAGTCGACTCAACAATCTTCCAACACCAGTGTTTCCATTGTTCAAACCACGAAAAATATCTATAAAAAAGGGGGCCTTAAGGGGTTCTTCCCTGGAGTGGGACCTGCTTTGGCCAGATCGTTTCCTGCCAATGCCGCAACCTTTGTGGGGGTGGAGTTGGCCACAAACTTCTTGAACTCTGTCATTTAATACATGCCTTCCTTCTCTTTTTGCTATCTTATCATCGTGCCTCGGCGAAAAGCGTGGTTGGGTTAAAACGCTCGTTCTCGAGATTTTGGAAAAACCCAGGGTGAATATATTTAAGAACCATGTCTTTAACTGATGATCAAGTATGTAAACGGGAGGAAGAACCACAGTATTGCCATGGGCAATTGAAGGGGGATATATAACTGTACCCTTGGTTTGAATTTTGGGTCAAAATTGGATAAATACTAATGATTAGGTCAACGCAGAACTCCGGAAGATGAAAGCCTTCATCGAGAAGGAAGCTCAAGAAAAGGCGAAAGAAATCAAGTTGAAGGCGGACGAGGAATACGAAATCGAGAAGGCTTCGATTGTTAGATCGGAAACTGCCGCTATCGATGCTTCTTACGAGCAGAAGTTCAAAAAAGCCTCCTTAGCACAGCAAATTACCAAATCCACCATTGGTAACAAAACTAGATTAAGAATCTTATCAACCAAGGAAGAGGTCTTGGATGAGATCTTTGATACTGCCAAGGTCGAATTGAGCGACATCAGTAAGAACAAAGGCCAATACAAGCCAGCATTTGTAGGATTAATCGAGGAAGCGTTACTTACGATTTTGGAAGATGAAGTGACGATAAAAATCAGAGAAGAGGACTTAGCTTTGGCCAAGGATTCAATTGACGAGGCTGGAAAGAATTTCGAAGAAAAAACAGGCTACCCTGTGAAAATCAACATCGATGAAGTCCAGTTTTTACCCAAAGATCTTGCTGGGGGAGTGATTATAGTCAACAAATCGGGCAAAATCGAGGTCAATAACACCTTGGACGAAAGATTGAATTTGTTGTCTCAAGAAGCATTACCTGGTCTTAGATTAGAATTGTTTGGGATTTCCGAGTCAAGGAAATTCTTTGATTAGTTCACTTCACTTCATTCAATACTATTAGATATTCTGGTTCTCTGATGTATTTCTGGTGGTAGTTGTCTCTATCTATTTGTTGAGAACGCTGGGGATCTTTAGTACCAACAGTAGCAATAATTGGTGAATTTTCAGCCCCGACTCCGCCTGACGGGCATGATATTGGTCCCGGCAGTGCGAGAATCCTCCCTAACTTAGTACCAGTAATTTCGCATCGAATCTTCGATTTTGGTGATGATTACCAGAAGCTTTGAAGCCGTTAAATTGCCACTACGGTTGGGTCGAATATCCTATTCAACACCGGCTAAGGATCCCCTAGTCAAGAATGAAGCCACTAAGATGCAGATAAACCAAAAAATCCTGACGAAAATCGATAATTTCTATAAGAAATTCGAGTATAAAAACCTAAACCCCTTCGACACCGATATTACCAACGTTCCCAGCTTGAAGGAATTCACTTCCAATCCCAACCATGGTGTTAACTTGAAGATCTTCACACAGTTGAAGCCTGTGACCCCCAACGATTCTGTTGTTAGTTGCACGATTTTTGACACCAAAGGAAACAATATTGGAATCTCCAAGAAGTTCCCCAAAATGCAGTTTCTTAGAGACCACAACCTATATCCTCGAGACTTGCGCAAGATAGATACTTCGGCCATTGATGTCGCCCCTCAGATTATGACAAGACCCCCTACAACAATTTTGATAAATTTACTTCACATAAAGGCATTGATAAAGCCTGATAAAGTCATGATCTTCGATACCTCTACGCCCGAAGTAGCCACCAAGCTCGGCCTATTCATCTACGATCTAGAGCTGAAGTTGAAAATCAGTAATAATGTTCCTTTCGAGTTCAAAGTGATTGAAAGTATTCTCATCAACATTATGGGATATTTAGAAGCAGAGTTGAAAAGTCATATCGAAAACTGTGGTAGTATATTATCACAATTAGAGAGTCAGGTTGACCGGAAGAGATTACAGGACTTGTTGATCAAGCTGAAAGCACTTCAAAGTTACTACCAAAAGGTACTATTAATCAAAGATGTTTTAGATGATTTACTTGACAACGACGAAGACATGACGGATATGTACTTGACGTCGAAGCCCAAGTTGGATAAACTGAACCAGCCTGACTTGGTCGATTTGGAGAATATTTTGGAGGCGTATTTCTCCCAATGTGACGAATTTGTCCAGCATTCGGGGTCGTTGGTCAATGATATTAAGTCTACCGAAGACATTGTGAATATCATATTGGATGCCAATAGAAATGAGTTGATGTTGTTTGAATTGCGAGTGTCTATCTATACCTTGGGTATAACCTTGGCTACGCTAGTACCAGCATTCTACGGTATGAACCTAAAAAACTTCATTGAGGAATCGTACCTAGGGTTTGGACTAGTGGTATTCTTTTCCATCATCCAGGGGATTCTTCTCACCAAGTTCAATATGTCTGCTTTGAAAAAGGTGCAAACAATGACTATTGGAGGGAGAAGTAACAGACAGATTCTTGCCAAGTCAATGGCATTTCGAAATAAGGAGCGGCGAATGCAGTTCTTACAGTGGCATAGGCGGTGGTGGCACTTGAATACCAACAAATGGCACTGGAATAAGCATTGGTGGTGGAAGGGGAATAAGTTTCCTCATCCTACTACCCGAGAGCGTTCGACGATGTGGAGGATGCTCAATGACAATAGACGTAAATAGTTGTATATAGTGTACTATAGAATAGTTGATGAGTTGGTGGGATTGGCCCCTAATGCATTGGAAAATTTAACTTGAGTGTGGAGCTGGAGTCGTCAGAGCTGTCCGAATTAGTCATCAGAGCTTGACTCATCCGAGCTGGAGTCATCAGAACTGGAATCGCTAGAACTGGAATCCTCAGTGGAGTCTTCAGTAGAGTCTTCAGTCGACTTTTCAGTCTCGTTGGAATCCTTATTTAACTCCTTCGATTTCTTCGACTCTAGCTTCTCTGACTCCTTCTCCGACTCCTCAGCATCAGAATAATGAGGCATCTCACCATCCTTTTCCTCTATCACCTCCATTTTGCCATCGTTGTCCTCGTAGTCATCAAACTTCTTATGTTTGTTAACATGGTTAGCTCCTTCAATAGTTGCCAGTAGTCTTCTCTTCCTCGACACAGGCTGACTTTCGACCTCGCTTCCTGGCTGGATCAACGTTCCGTCAACACTGACCACTCTGGACGAGTTGTGAATGTTTTTGATCATAAACTTGACCTTCCCTTCGACTTTCACTCCGTTTTCATCCTGCCAACATCCCATGTTTTTGAACTTTGTATCTTCGGTTATCTCATCTACTTGATGGGGCACAAACTCCCACGTGGGAGGGATATTATACTTCTTTATTGAGGCGTTGAAAATATCATGCACCAATAACCCGATATGAGAAGCTGTTTGCATGTATACGTAGCCTTCGATGATATCGGAAATCTGCGGCTTCCACACGACAAAATCTACCGTCACCCACAAAAAGGTGAAAGGGGAACTATCTCCTACCCTGGCTAACAACACAGGCCCATTTGAGTCCTGGAACTCGTATCCTTCTTTCAAAATCTGAATATTAGAATAGGAAATCACTACTCCCTGAGCTTTTGAGAAGTATGTCATTATGAGGGAGTCTAAATGTTGGGCTTTTATCCCGTTAATGGGGTTGGTGATATGACATGGTGCTAGAGACAAGTACAACTTGGCAGTGACCTTGGAGAAGCACTGGCTAATGCCGTCGTCATTCACAGGATTACTGGACTTGGGTATTATTTTGTCCATGATAATTTTTATCTCATCTCATCGCGCGAAGTTAGCTAATCTTGGTCTTTATAGCTACCGAATGTCCGGTGGGGCTGGGTTCGGAGAGGCTACGGCGGAGACTGAATGGTCTGTGGTATGATATCATACCGATGCAGAGTTTATTCGTGAAAATTGAGGGTTTCTACCTGGTTTTGATCTCAATTGAGGTCGGTGTAGTTCTTGGATGAGAGAACGGTGGATAATGGATATTAAGTGTTATAAGTAACTACCATGAATTGGATTGGGTCTTCGAATATTGGCTTTAGGAAGCGATTTGCGCTGTGCTGCTCCCAAAATCGCCCATATCTTTGTCTCTATTTGTATATCATTCTTGTCAATACTGGGGCTTATGCTTGGTGGTGATTCCATTACGGAAAGAAACCACTACTGTCGAGATATCTGGCTCGACGAAGAAGGGGTCTCCATTTGACTAATCTCACTAATTAAGCCCGAGTGAGCCTGAGCAAGCCCTAGTTGAAATTGCGTCTGAGGCTAAACTCTGAAGAGACCCGATATAAGTTCATATCCCATACCAGAAATTCATGGTATCAATATTGACTCATATAAGATGTTTGGCTGCATTGAGTGTATCTAAGCCAATTGCACCAATAACTCTATCAAAAATGAATGGATCATGATAGCCTAGTCTTCAACTTCAACTTCGCCAGCTTGAAGTTCCCCAAAGGTTTATAGTCATTATCTAAAATATGGTTCTGCTGCTTGAACAACAAACTCTCTTCCTTCTTAAAGAGCTGATCCTTCTTCTTGAATGCTGGCGATTTGAACACAGCAAAGTTCTTGAGGATCTTCGAACTGTATGATGTAGGGGCATCCTCTGATGGGTCATACGCAGGGACCCCCGTGAATCGTACCTTTTTCACCATCCGCTCACCGTCCATCTCCACGTCACCAGTATTACTAGCAGTAGACACAGTAGTAGGGCCGAGTGACCCCGCAGATACATTGCTGGTGTCGGTAACGAGAGAATCCGAATCTCGTGACAAATCCTCGTTACGTTTAGTATTCAATTTCGTCACCTGGTCCCGGGTTTTACGTTTCAATGGTGCCGTTCTCCCTTTTGCGGGAGTTGCCACAGTGCTCCCGGAAGGCGCAGGTGCTTCAGTCAAAGATCCCTGAGGCGACGTCACGGGCGAAGTGACCGGCGACTCCTGGTATCGGCGAATATTTACTGCCGAAGGCTCATTCGGATCAAACACTACCGACGTCATCACCTCCTTCTCCTGCGTAACCAAGCTTCCTGAGCGTGCGGCTTGCTGCAAGTGAAGCTGAAGACGACGATTGGCGCTGAGTCTCTTGGTTGGCTCCTCTATAATCACTGGAGGCTGTTTTGACGGAGGTGACTGGGCTGCCAGGGGCTTTTTCCTGAGTGCAGCAGCGGCCGCTGCCGCCCCGTTGGCAGGAGTGGGAGCAGACTCGGTTTTGTCACCAGAGTCGACTGCGAGGGCGTGGAGACGAGCAGACAACAGCCCCTCGTCCGCAGACCCCGCTCGACGGCGGGGGGTAGTTATAGCCCCCCCGGTACCCGAGGCGGCACTAGCAGTGGGGGATGTAGCGGGATTAGTCAAGAATATCATCGAGTTCGGACGCAGGTGTCGAGGCGAAGACCGCACCGATGATACCGACGACCTGCGGGCGACCCCTGCTCCCACAGAGATGCCCCCTGCGTCCGTAGGAACCGAGCCCAGAGCGGTAGACGACGTCGACAGCACCGACGATGACCTCGACAGCCGGTGTAACGTCCCGTTACCCGCGTCCTTGCGCGGAAGGTCAAGGTAGGTCTCCTTAGCGGCCGGTAACGGCTGGGGCAGGTACTTGGCGACTATTTCACCAAGAGCAGCCTGGGGTAACCGGTGTTGTTTACGAAACCGGAGCTCTGCAGTGGCCCACCATTGGGCGAACTCTTCGAGTTTGGAGACGGTTGACGTGACCACGATAACAGCCTGGTGAAGGAAATTGGTGAAATCCATCACCGTCTTGACGTCGGCGGAGTAAGAAGCACCGGCTCTAACGAATCGAGTAACGGTGGCGATCATCACCCCATTTTTCTTCGGCCCCGAACAAACTTCGTCGATAGACTTAAGCAAAGACCGCCAGTAGTGGTGGCGGCCACCGAGTTGAGGATCGTGTAGATGGGGGTGGTTGGAGAGGTACGCCTGGCGGGCTATTCGGCGTACCACAAGATAGATATCGTTCAATCGGAGGGTGATGATAAGTAAGCGTTGAAGCGAGAGTTCCAGGTGGGGCAACCCCGCGAGGTGCGGCTGTTGTCGCAGGGGAGGAAGGGCCTTTATCCGGCGGTAGGTATCGACTTCGGCCGCCAACGTTGCCACCGCAGTAGTGTAGTACCTGGAAGCCACAAGTATCATCTTAATATCGATGTCGACCAACGTTGCCTCCTCCACCACATCTTTATCCATAATGTCTTGTTCACTGGCTGGAAGCCACAAATAGTCCTCAGAGCCGAAAATGTCCACCCCACGGCACAACTGGTCGACTAAGGCGTCGTTTGCAGTCATGGCGGAGTCGCTGGCGCCCCACTGGGACACAGCGTTGGCATAACGTTTCTCGTAGCCTGCAAGGCCCTGGCGACAGAGACCTGCCAACAAGTCGGCACAGCGGAGCGACACTTCCCCCGACGGTATTTTCACGAGGGGGTTGACGGCGGTATCGTTTACGTCGTAGGGAAGGTGAGTAGCTCCAGGGGAAATGATAATTTGGGGCCGTCGAAACACCTTGAATTGAGCAATCAAGTCGAGTTTGGGGTTGAACGCAGCCTCATTGATGGCAAAAATTACCCCCAGAAGTAGCGTGAGGTAGTGGCAGAGAACTAGCCGTTCATTCGAAGAAATCACCTCGGCCAGGACATTATTGTCATTTTGTGTTGAATGTGTTTTTGCAGTATTTTCGCCGGAACCAAGGGGTTTTTCGGCGGGGTGGTGGTGCAGAATGTTGTCCAAGAACTCAAGGAGCCGCCGGAGCTTGAATATGGCGTATTTATACTGAATTAGCTTGCCATCGTTGAAGGTGATGTCAGGCATCAGATATCGTTGCTGAGGCGTTCGCGCTCGTCTGACAAAATAAACACTATCCTTCGCCCTAAATTACGTCGAGCCTCCCTACCGCGGGACGAAACCTCCCTAACTTCAGACGCGCTCTTACAATCAACACAACAATGTCTGATATCAATGCTACGGCAATGTTGACGGAGCATTTGGGGTACCCTCCGATAACGGTGGTGGACGACGTCATCAATGCCGTAAACCATATATTGTACAAATGCACTCAGGCGATGGAAACGTATTTAAAAGAGCGACAACGAGAGAGAGTAGCTGGCGATAGTGATAACGTTTGGCAGGCGGTGGGCGACGATGAAATCACCATGGGGACGGCGAAGTTGGAGACGTTGTTAGAGAATCAGGTGGACAAGAACTTTGATAAATTTGAGTTATATGCCCTAAGAAATATCTTCACATTACCTCGAGACCTTGTTGATGGCGGTTATGTCATGCTACAGCACCACGAGGTGTTTCAGAGCCAGAACGACGATAACGGCGCTACCGATGATGCAATCATTCTGATGGTCGATGGCATTGCCTCGGAGTTATATGTCCGCAAACTACTCAAGATCCAGCTGCAAAAAGCCCGAAAGCTACTCACGGTGTTGAAGAACTTTGAGCAGTCGATCTTGTTTCTTAGTGACGACGACAAGGCATCGAAGTTGTCGGCAAATAATAAGAAACTACTTTCGATGTTGTCTCCCATTGACGATAATCTTGTGTTCATCTTGAATCAGGTGGGTAGTTTGGTGCAGGAGATTCTCCAGTTGCACGAAAAGCTCGTGGGGAAGAAGCTAGAGTTCAAGTTCAAGCCCAGTAAACGAGATTATTATATAAATGGTAAGGTATTCAAGATTCTCCAGACGTTGGGGATTGCTATAGATGAGGAGAATAACGTGAGTTTTGAGAGTATTAACGACGATGATGTGAGTAATATGAAGAAATTGAGCTAGCAAGTGATCACACATCTCAGCGATTGGAGGTAAGAGGACTCATGTAACGTTATCCCATATTTGCATTCATGGAAAGTTGACGGTTTTAAATATTAGGAGAACGTTCCATTTATTCAATTTCCAGAGTAACATCCCCTATAAGTGCAAGGTGGAACCTCAATCAAATCAACAGAAAGTACGTCCTTCTGTATGACCGGACGACGAAGAGTGTATTTGTAGTCCTGAAATGATAAGTAATGTTTTAATCGTCTCTTTCTTCTTCCAGAAGTCAAAGAGCTTCTCCCAACTAAAGTTCTTCGTTGGAATCTCATTGGCGACTTATTTCAAGTGATGTGTCCTGGTGATGCCCGTAGGAAAATTTTCACTATTACTGTGTCAATAGCCATAACTCACGGGATATATCTCCAGAATTCTAGTCCTAAATACTCGCTGTAGTGGAAATAGGTCCATTCGCATCCCATTCTCGCACCAGGTCGTTGCATTTATCACCAATTCCCGTTCAATTTACTCTTCGCAAAAACTCGCCAATTAAAATAATTCAAATTACCATGGCTCACACATTGAATCCTGATCCTGAATTACAGCGGTTTAATAAGGCCAAAGAGTCCGCTGGAACCAACTTCCGATTCAAGCCCAGGTCAGCGGTATTTTCCATCATCACCATGGCGGTTATTCCCATTTCTTTGGGTTATTTATTATACAGTGTTGAGGGAATGAAGATGAATCGTTTATACAGATACAAGCCTGTTTTCATAAACGACTATACTCCTAGACAAAAGGATTTATAGGATTGGATGTAGGTAGATAAATGTGGGATTGTGTCGGTAAGATACACTCAGGAAAGACAAACTGTAGCATTAGATTTAGAGGAATGCACATTATACTGATCCTCTCTGTACTATTATAACGAAGGGACGACTCTTCGATGGAAGTACCGTATGACTCTTTGAAAGATCATTTATATCAAAGGAAATATTAGAGTGGTAAATACTTACAAAACCAAGAGCAGGAAACAACAGAAAGAAAAACCTCCAGTAGAGACAAATATTGAAATGTAAACTGCCATTCTAAGGACAGCCGAAATGTATATTACAGAAGAATCATGAATCATAAAAACCGTTACAAACGTACCAATGAAAATATAAAAGCGATACAAAAATGAAATAAAATGAAATGGAATAAAATGAATATGGACAAAGCGTTGAAATGAACTGGAAATAAAAACAGATTGAAATGACGTTACCTCCTGGTCTTTCTTTTGGGTTTGAGCAGAAAAGTAATCATTGCCAGTTTCATAGAAATGGATGGTGGCTTTTTCAAGCCGCTCGCCGACTTTATCAGCTTCAGCAGCTGGTTCTCGATAATTATGGGGAATTTGGAGTTGATGGAGAACTTCGACGAACAGTCCTGTAAACTCTTAGCCTTACGGACTCTTTTTCTTCTTGTGTTGAAATCGATAGGATCAGATAAAATCTCGTTGATAGTATCGTCGATGGAATACAATGGCACGTCAGTGAAGCTGGTGTTGGGAGTACCTTGGGGAGTGATTTCAATGGTCTCAAACGAGGCAACAGTATCGATGTCGAATAGTTCAGGGGTATTAAAGCAAGGAGAGTCCGAAATCGGATCAACCATCGGCGGGACCCTATCGGTCATGGGCGTCGGAAGGTGGGTCACCATTGGTGTCGGGGGATTTTGAGGTGTAATACAGTATCCCGAAGTATTTATTGGTCCAGCAACTGCTACAGTATCAGGTATCGGCATTACCCCAGGATTTGCAGCACCCTGGACACTGACAAAAGTCGTCACAGGGTCGAGGGGTACAACTTGTTGCTCTGGGCTATGGAGGCCACAGTTATTACATGGAATTGATGGATATATAGTCTGGTAACCCTGATATTGGTAATGCAACCTCTGGTAGTTCTGTGGATTGCGGTATTGGATATATGCAGCGTGAGGTTCAGGATACGACACATACTGAGGATTGAATTGGGACATCGCTGCTTGGGGTGGCGGCTGCTGCGATTGCATCGAAGGATGTTGACTGAGCGGTAGATGATACACTTCTTCCATGGTTTGACTCTTGTTGGCGCGAAATACTTCCAGGGTCCAGGTGAAATTCAGGGTTTTGACACCTCATCGCCTGCGGAACCGAGCCATTTATACCGCGACGCCGCTCCGGAGTTACAGGGGAAGTTTTGGGGGTGGCGGCGTAGAGGGTCTTCGTTATTTCGAGGCAATTGGTAGCGGACGGTTATGGTGTAATACAAGAGTCAAGAGCTGCTACAGAGTATAGAGACTCATAGGGATATTCCAGGAGTTGTTTTGATTTTGGTATTAGCTGTTTAATAACTTTGCAATTATGTCTCTCTTTAATGTCTCATGGTCCTTTCTAAGGTATAGGGGCAAGGACAAGAGAACTGGCGTTTAGTCTGGGGTGGCTAGATTGCGGGAGTAACTAGAAGGTGAATGTTGAGCAAGTCACCTGTAGAGATCTTCAAACGAGAGGTCTTTCAGTTGAGGCTACAGCTTCAAGTTGGGGGCCAAACTCCATTCCAAAGCGACAGTTTCAGGTCTACCGTCTAAGATGCAATTCATAGTCTACAGACTTACTCTACAGTTTAGAATCTACGGTTTCCCTGGAATGCCGAGAAATTAAATTCCCTTCAAGTTTCAGTACTTCGGCTTCCTCCCTCCAACATCTTCCCACCACCGTCTTCAGGGACATCTCCACCCTTCCTCTATCCACCTCATTGCTCCAGACCAAACCCACCCTCTGAGTGGGGCTGCAATTACGAAAATCGTGGGAATACCGGAAAGTGCGAAGGGCGAAAAACAAACTTCCTACGCCTTGACTTGGTTTCCCCATTCTCCTACCAGAAACAATAAAGAATGTAGTTGATATCCCCGATACAGCCACTGTTTCTGGTTTATTATTCCATGGTATAGTTACCCCCACTTGACTTGCGGTTTGGCTTCGGCATGTCTATGTCTCTCTCCCGGATCCACCGGGCAATCGAGGTTAATATTACCAATTGGGGTTTCTTTTTTTCATCCCTTAAAATGTCTCTTCAAAACTAAAGATTCACCGGTCTCCCACTCCAGCGGCCAAGTTGGTGTTCTCTTTATTACTTGATTCTTCTGTTGTACCCGTAATCAATACCACCGCCCCGCATTTCCCTTTGGTCCTGCGTCGGTCGCCAACCCCCATCGTCCTCCATACTCCACTTGTTCCGTGTCCGCCTCAATTATCATGTCTTAACCTCATTTTCCCCTGTCTCACTTGATATCTCAATTTGAAAAATTAATTAAAGGATAATTTGGGTTATTTCAATCGATTGCCACTCCAAACTATTAGTGTATTCGGCTAATCACAGCACTACATCTGCTCCAGTAGTCTACAATCAGGACCTTTGTTGTGTTAAACTGCGAGTTTTCTCGTGCTTTTAGGGTTTAACGTCGGTAATTGCATTACCACGTTTGATATTAGTACCGGTATTGATATCACTTCATTTCTTTGGCCAAGGGGCAAATTAGGGTTGGGAGCTACTACATAGGGATAGGTACCGTACGGCGGGGTATAGGAAAGGAAAAGTCCCGGTTTAGGAAGAGAATTAGAGGAAGGGAAACGATTATTCGTAATATTACAGCAAGCGAAACTAAGGAATAACTGCAAACGGTGATGAGCGTAATCAACAGAAAAAGACCCAGGGGGTTCAGTGATTACAAGGAAAATTATAACTACGAGTTAGATAAGAAGGAGTTTTATCAAGTGTTTGAGGATATTGATGTTGATGAGGACGATGACGATGTGATAATCTTGGAAGAACGCAATTTGCAAGACTTCAAGATCCCCCGTCCCAAAAGAAACAACAGTGATTCCATTCTTCATTTTGACCGAGATTCTCACGAGGCTTTCAAGTTGTACAATGTCAATTACAATTTGTCTTCATCGTCTCTTATCGACGACCAGCCTGTTTACGACAAGAAACAACGAACCAATTCTTTGCCTCAATTGCCTCAGGTGAAATGCAATTATTTGAAGATCCCTGATAATTACATCTTGAGCCAGAACAAAATTGGCAATATAAAGACGACAATAATTCCTTATCCGTTGAACAGTCCTCCTTGCGACGATAAAAATGGCCATTATATTATTGAGTCCAATTCGCCGTTCACTGACCGCTACGTCATCATTAGGCTACTCGGCCAGGGAACGTTTGGCAAGGTAGTGGAGTGCTTTGATCGCATACTCAATGAGAACGTTGCTATCAAAATCATTCGTAATATTCCCAAATACAAAGATGCGGCCAAAATTGAACTCCGGATTCTTTCCACGCTAAAGAAGTTCGACGACAAGAACCTCAACCATTGCATTCACTTGCGGCAATGCTTTGAGTATCGGGGGCACATTTGTATTGTCACCGATCTACTCAAAATCTCGTTGTACGATTTTTTGGAAAACAACAACTTTATCCCTTTCCCGGGATCTCAGATCCAGGCGATCTCCAAACAACTCATCCGTTCAACGACGTTTTTGCACGACTTGAACCTCATACATACCGATTTAAAACCGGAGAATATCTTGCTTTACGACGACTCCTTCATCAAGAAACCGTTGAAGTCATCTACCCTCATTTCCTCGTTTACCAAGCTTTCTAATCTTACCACCAAGAAAGTCCCCAAGCTGTCGCATATCTTGAAGAATCCCCTGATCCAGATCATTGATTTTGGCTCTGCAATCTTCAATGACGAGTACCATTCGTCGATTGTGTCGACCCGGCACTACCGAGCCCCTGAGATTGTTCTAGGAACGGGGTGGTCATTTCCCTGTGACTTGTGGTCGATAGGCTGCATCATGGTGGAACTTATTATCGGCGAGCCACTTTTCAGAACCCACGATAACTTGGAGCATTTAGCGATGATTGAAAAGTTTGTAGGGTACCCCATCGACAAGTCGATCATCGAGCGACTGAAGGCTGTCAATAATGAATGCGGTATCAACTTCTTTGATGAGGACATGACACTTCAGTTTCCAAGTGAAAACACCCCCCATCAATTTGTGACTAACGTGAATCAGTTAAATCGTCTCGATTTGTTTGTTCTGAATCGTCTTGGATTAAAGATCAACTTTGATTATACGCTAAACTACAATTTCCAGCAGAACAAACATGTGATCAATTTTGGAAATTTCACCTTTTGGTGGTTCTTGATTGATTTACTCAAGTGCTTGTTTGTGATAGATCCAGAGAGAAGGATTACGGCGGAAGAGGCGATGAATCATCCCTGGTTTAATTTGGGGATCGAGGACGAGGGAACGACTTAGAGTGTGTGTACATAGATGAATAATGACATTGATGTTAGTACAACAGCACTCTCGAAACTCTCTAGCCGCATTGGGGATGGTCCATTTTTATGTAGCTTCTGCATATATCAGATCTCAAGATCTAGAACCAAACCATTTCTTGGTATCATAATAGGAGTTAATAGGAGTGAAAATAGGAGCGAGACTCAAATTATGCAAGTATATAAGAGTTCAAGGAACGGTTGGGGCTAGGTATGTAATTGAGACTGGTGAGAGGATTGCGGCCCCTGTGTAAGGTATCCAGGGGCTGGAATGAAGAGCAGGCGACCATTCAAGGGTATTACTGGAAATTGCAAATTCCATAAATTAGTGAAGAGTCAATTCTGCAGCTAATTTCGCCTAATTTGGCGGCACGCAGGAATGGCACATAAAGAGTCATAACCATTCTTAGGCAGTGGATGGCCGTTAGTCAGTGGGTTCTGTCATTACTACCTAGGTTCAACACTACTACTTGGCAGGATACTGTCATCACTACCGGCATTACCAGGTATTGTATCATTTGCTTACTAGTAGTTCTCATTCACTCTCACTTAAACAGTCATATCATTCAAACTCACACCAGCACTCATCTACCACCACACCCCACACCAACACCCAGCTGCCACCACTGGTCCCAATCCCACTCTCCCGTTCCACATCTAACTCCCTAATTTCAACCTATTTCAACCTATTTCCGTTAGACTTACCCGGCCATAACTCCCTTCTCAAATAAGATGATACATAAATACCACTTGTTTATTGCTAATTGGGAACCCTTTCTCGCCACCGCCAGTGATCCTACACGATGCCCACATCCCCTACAACCCTCAACCTTGCCCTACCTCCCTCCTCCCTACCTCCCTCTTCATCCATCACCTCGTCCTTCGGCTTAAATCTAGATCTGCCGTATCCACCCCTTGGCATAATCCCGAAGTGCCTCAACCACTGCAGTTAATTTGTCGTCGCACGAATCGTCACAAAACCACCGCTTACGTAAGGACAATTAATGAAAATTTTTCCCTTCTCCTTTTTTAAACCCGCGCTATTCCCATTGAAACAAATTCGACAGATTTTGACACATTCATTTATACCCTTAGGACAGACATTCGTTCATTTAACATCAGATCCGACTGAAACACACTCCTTCTGTTACTTATCAGTCAGTTTTCTAGTCTATCGTTATATTTTTGTCCTAACTTACGTTAATTTCCATCAAATATCCCTCTGTCTTGGTTAGAATGTTATTTTCCAACTTGATTTTGGCCTCGTTGGCGTCTGCTGCTGCCGCTGCTCCTGCTGACCATCACCAGCATCAGCATGTTCACTTGAATAAGAGAGCTGTTGTTACTACTGTGGTTTATGTTGATATTGACGGTAGTACTATTGCCGCTCCTGAGACTGCCGCTCCTTCCACTTCTGCTGCTGCCACCGTGGCTACCACTATTTCGTCTAGTTCGTCTAGTTCGTCTAGTTCGTCTAGTTCGTCTAGCGCCTACACTCCTACGACTTTGCTGACTGCTACTAGCTCTTCCAGCTCCCCTCAAGCCACCAGTTCTTCTGGTTCTGGGTCTGGTTCTTCTGGTTCCGGAGGCTATTTGGGCGATTTATCGCCATTTTCCAACCCTACCGAGGAGTTTGAAGACGGGGTCTACGACTGTGACACTGTTCCTACCGGTCAAGGGGTTATTGCCATTGACTGGATTTCTGGGTTGAATGGTGGGTGGTCCACCGTCATGGACCAAAATGGTAACACTTCGCCTAACTGTAAAGATGGTTTCTACTGTTCTTACGGTTGTCAAGCCGGGATGTCCAAGACCCAATGGCCTTCCAACCAACCCTCCAACGGTATTTCTGTCGGTGGGTTATTGTGTAAGAATGGGAAATTGTACAAATCCAACTCCGATTCCAAATACTTGTGTGAATGGGGTGCTCAAAAAGCCAATTTCGTTTCCGAAATTGGTCAAGATGTTGCTATCTGTAGAACTGATTACCCTGGTTCGGAGAATATGAACATTCCTACTTTGTTAGGAGCCGGTTCAAAGGTTCCTGTGTCAGTGGTTGATTCCGACTCCTACTACACTTGGAGAGGTGGTAAGACTTCCACTCAATACTACGTCAATGATGCTGGTGTTTCAGTTGAAGATGGTTGTATCTGGGGTACTGATGGTTCCGGTGTTGGTAACTGGGCCCCAGTCGTCTTGGGTGCTGGTACTACTGGAGGTAACACTTACTTATCGTTGATTCCTAACCCTAACAACAAGACTCCTCCTAACTACAACATTAAGATTGTTGCTGATGATGGTGCCAATGTTGTGGGTGACTGTAAGTACGAAGATGGTAATTACAACGGTCAGGATACCGACGGTTGTACTGTAACTTTGACTAGCGGTACCGCTAAATTTGTCTTTTATTAGGTTGGTTTATATATGTTTTTACAATGGCAATCTCTACTCTGTCATCTCTAGTGTGTTATTTGTTACCATACAGTTCGAGGGAAAGAGGTCAGAATGAAGCTAACAGCTAAACTACAGAGATTTGATTTATCCCGTTTACCACTATGTTCTCGAAGGCTTAGCACCTGGGTCTGTGGTTCTTGAGCCTGTGGTCTCAGCATATCGTCATTTCATGTAATGAACCCTGCCTTCCCAAATAGGCAAAATGACACGCTTCTCACGTCCTTATTGTTTATTTACATCTTGACGTGGATAAACAAAGATGCTTCATGATGACGACACCGACATGTCAAAGTGTGACACATGCACAACAGCTGCACTCCCTCCAGAGAGGCGTGGCATGTACCAGAGTTAATGTTAACTTCTGAATGTTAAAACATCTCTAGCTCGTTTTTGTATGTTATAGTCTGCTGCTGTCATGAAGAATCAACTTCACAGTATACTATCTTTGAGCAGATTGCCTTGATACTTCTTACAGAAGTTAAAATATCCGGTAGAGAGTTAAATACAGATTATAGGAAGAGGTGACTTAATTATCATCAAAGTGTCTAGCTTAGCAAACTGGAATTGAAACACTTTTCATGTTGACAGATACCAGGAATTCGAATTCGGGGATAGAAAGGAAACTAACTGGTTGTCTTGTTTCCATAGAACAAGCTGAATAGCCTTGAACTTAGAGCTATTTAACGTACATGGACTATCAATCTGGAAACCCAGCTCTATTAATCTACATTATCGAACTTCACCTCCTCAGATTTAACTTTGTCGACTTGGCCCAAACTAAAGCTAGCATTAAGGAACTTGAACACGTTTTCGTTTTCAGTATTCTTCAAATTATCGATGAAGCCAAAGAATCCGTAGAAAGAATTATCTTTCAACTCCTCTCCATAGATTTTATCGTAGATATATTTCATTTTGAATTCGTCCATCTCCTTTTGGTACTTTGTGAATTCAATCTTATTGTATCCAAACTTTTCCAACATGGGGTTATACCCTTCGTACACGGGATTTTCCAATAGAAGCCCTAAAGCTGGTGCCTTGGGGACATTGACCCTGGTGGAGGAGAACGTCTCAGTGATACGAGAATCGGGACATCCTGTCCTTACGATATATGCTGCCATTGCAATCATCTTTCTGATTTGATGCAACATGAACGACTGACCATGGATCTTGATCGATACCCATTCCGTACCGTCAATGACAAACGGATCAGATACCTTGGTGGATTTCATAAACCGTCTGGAACTAGAGTCTTTAAAATGCTTTCCCACGGTATAGTTGTGGAAATTGTGGGACCCCTCGTAGGTAGACAACGCCGAGCGAAACCTGGCAAGCTTATCATCTGATACTTTGTATTGCCTTCTTCTTTCGTTTTCGAGTTTTCTCGTTAACTTATTGACCTTCTCTTCATCTTCTTCTGTCTCAATTTTGTTACTGTCTTTTATTTGCTGTTGTAATAAAAGAGTTTCGGCCCACCATTCCTCGCCTTGTGTGTCCAGCTTATAGAAGTCCGGATGTGCCTTCTTTTCCAGCAACAACTGGTCACTAAGGAAACTTCCTGGTTTAGGAGGCAAAAAGCTATAAGTAGGCAACAAGTACTCGTAAATTCTCGATGAACACATCTTTCTGCAATCAAAAGACTTGTTGGTACGCTCGAAACCCCAAACACGGATCTGGTTGGGCAAATGGCTGTTGATCTTTTGCAAAATGTCGTCATCCTCAATGATCAATTTACAAGATATCACATTACCAGCAGCGTGAACACCTTTATCGGTTCTAGCAGCTCTCATGAAACCGTTTTTCTTCAAATCGTCAGCATTTTCAGGAGATATTGCTCCAGCCTTAATAAAAGCTTGGAAAAGATCGTTCTCGATGGTCTTTACCTCGGGATTATTCTGAATTTGCATTCCATTGTACCCAGTCCCACAGTAACCAATCATACAAGCCACCTTTCTCTTGGGTCTCCTCTCGGATTTGGGAATAGGATTCCCATTATCATCTAGCCTGGGGACATACTCACTATCTTAGGTTAGTAAACAGCCGTAATATCGGGTATTGTCAACGCTCCAAGTTGTTTTGGGCGTTAGCTATAAACGTACTTACTCGTTCTCGTGTTTGGACCTCTTACGTCTTTGGTTGTCTTTTTGCGTGGGGGCTTTCCGAACTTTGTTATCATCTCCCTTGGGCAACACACTAGATTCCACCTCTTGAGGTAATTCCACATCTTTAACATCTTCCATATTCGTTTTGGAGATGAGGTTTGGATCAAAAGTAGGTGCGAAATAATTTTTCAACTACTCATCGCAATGAGGCCGTTAACAGAAGAGGAGACTAAAGTAGTGTTTGAGAAGCTTGCGACTTATATAGGACGGAATATCTCGTTCTTAATAGATAATGATGCTCCCCATGTTTTCCGTTTGCAGAAAGACCGAGTATATTATGTGGCAGAATCGATTGCAAACTTTGCAACATCGGTGTCGAGGAAACAGTTGATGTCTTTGGGAACGTGTTTTGGCAAGTTCACCAAGACAGGAAAGTTCAGACTTCATATTACAGCATTACCGTATTTGTCACAATACGCCAAGTTCAAAATATGGATTAAATCCAATGGAGAGATGCCTTTTCTTTATGGGAATCATGTGTTGAAAGCTCATATTGGTAGAATGTCTGAAGATATCCCTGAGCATGCTGGAGTCATAGTATATTCCATGAGTGATGTTCCTTTAGGATTTGGTGTCTCGGCCAAATCGACCAATGAAACAAAAAACTTGCAGCCTATGAGTATCGTGGCTTTTAGGCAGGGTGACATTGGGGAATACTTGAGGGAAGAAGATACGTTATTTACATAGAATATAAAAGAAGTATACTGAAGAGGTATATAGGAATGATATACGATGTGAGAAATGGTGAAGTTCAGCAATTGTCTATATACATTTATTTGAAGTGAAGACCTGAGGTAGTGGTAGATCTCGAATTCCTCTGAGAAGTCGTCTTTGAACTTCTCTATATCAGCCCAGTTTCGATTTTCAGCTCTAGTATTGATCTCTAGCTCTAGTATCGATTCCCGTCCAGAAGTAAAGCTAAAACAGCATTCCCTCAGCAATTCAACGCTACATGTCTGAATAAAAGACCAGGATTACCTCCTGACTTCACATAGTTCACCTCCCCCAATTTGCCCAAGTCAAACCCTTCCGTTTGAGTCTCCAACTTCTGCTGGTAAAGGTAATCCCGAATATGGAAAACCCCCGCCTTGTAGTAGAATTCAATCAAATTTGATGTTTCCGACTTCAGAAGGGCTGCCACATTGAAAACATCGATATTTCCTTTCATCAACGTCTTAATGATGACAGGATCATATTTTCTCAAGTCATAAGCAGTATAGTCAATCTCTTTCAACCCAATCGATAAGTTGTTCGACTTACCGTAGTCGGAGGTTTCGCTCAACAACATTGCTGTATTGGGTAATTCCACCGATCCGTCGATGAGGCTGCAGATGAATTTCCCGATTTCGAAGTCCCTGATATGAATGGGTCTGAAGTCAGGGTTCCTATAGGCAGTCAACGGCTGGGAGGTGATGGCGTTGAAATTGTCGATCGTGAAGAGCTTGGCTACTGGAGTAGCTTTCAATTCATTGACGAAAAACTGAAATGCCGAGTTCGCTTCTTTGAGATTGAAATCTTTACAGTTCTTTAAGTAGTCATACAAGGTATTTTCCCCCGCCTTGTAGTCGTAGTGGACTTTATTGGCGACAAACAGCACGTCGTTGGTCAATTTTATATTTTTCAATACCTTCTTATTGGCAATGCGGAACCGATTGATGAAGTTTTTGGTGAACATGGGTTGTTGGTATAACCCCAACCTCTTGTTGTAGATGTAGTCACTGGAACCATCTCTGAGGACATTGGCATCGTCCAAATGGAAGTATAATGCAATGGGGAACTTTTGTCTTGTCAAAGCTTGCATCTGGGTCATTAGCGTCGACTTTCCTACTCTGTGGCTCCCTTTCAACATTACTTTGGTGGTCTGTTGTCCAAAATTGCGGTATAGTCTGTCTTGCAACGCTACAGTGTTTGCGGTCACCATGGTGATGGGTTCGGAGAATGCTTCGTGATGTTGGAACTTTTTAAACGACCCAAGCAACTCCAAAACTTGTCTGGTGCCAGAAGCATAGCGATACACCGTACCTTCCGTCATGTCGTTTACCTTTAATGGGGGCAAATCAAGCGATGGAGCCGACTTTTCAAAGCTTAAACTACGAACAGCGTCCCTAAACTTCAAGTGGGTCATTCCGGATTTCTTCGCCAGCACCTTGTCGGGGCGAGGTCCTCTGAATCCCTGTTTGATCTTGGTTTTTCCTCCCATCATGTTCTTCCCTCCGGCTGCCTTTTTCGCCGCTATTGCCGGGGTGGAGGAGAAATATCTGGCGCCTAATCTCATGAGTATTCGATCTATAGTTGGCTCTCAACTGCGAAAAATTTTCCACCTCATTACTATGGCATGTTAGACAAAAGTGGATTACGATTGATACGATACTACGCAAAGCCGAGTACGATCAAGATAGGAGGTCGGAAACGAGTGGTGGGAAACAAAGCACCCACCAAGTTGTTTCAGTTTGGAAATTTCTCCAAACTCGTGGTACCCACCAAACGACAACTCGAGACTGCTACGGTCAAGGACCATAATCTCGACTTTGATGCGTTAAGGGTGTTTCCCAGCGTCAGGGTGGCGATGCGGGAAGAGATTAGAGACCTGTATGTGTTGCGCAGCACGTACTACCGGACAAAGGAGGAGTTGGATATCAAACCCACCCCGGTACAGGCGTTGGCCATCAAGAAGATCAATCAGGTCAGAAAGCCGAAGAAGATTAGTGACAGCAAGGAGATTTTCAACACGTTGTTGGAAAATCACGACAAAAAAACTAAGGTGTTCACTATTGCCGCCGAAACAGGGTCAGGAAAGACGTGGTCGTACTTGGCGTGTGTTCTTAGTAAGTTGAAGGAAGACGATATGAACCGGTTTAATACCAGTGCAAAGAAGTATCTTGATTCTCGGACAGTAGCCAAAGTTCGGGCGGTGATTCTCGTACCCACCAATGAGTTGGTGGACCAAATCTTTCATACCTTGAGGAGGGCTAACGAGATACCGTTGAAGTTACTGCAGTCTCTTGATGGAAAATATTTGAACGATAAAAACTTCAAAAACTTTTTGCATCACGAGTCTCAGATCGATACTCTTGATCTTAGCATCCTTAAATGGGGAGCAGGAGAACCCGCATCGAAGTTTTTCGGGGCTTTGAACAAGGGGACGGTGGACGTGTTGGTGACTACTCCAACCAAACTTCAGTCCTTGGGAAAACAGCACAGCCAGGAGGAAAATCCCTACAGACATTTGTATAATGTGGAATACTGCGTGGTGGACGAAGCTGACACCCTTTTCGACCCTTCGTGGCTAAAGGATACCACGGCAGTACTTGAAAAGTTCTCTCGGTGCAAGGATATCATTCTTGTGTCGGCCACTATTCCCAAGAACTTCCAGAAATCCGTCACAAAGTACTTCAAGGAGACTATTGACGTAGTAACTCCGTCATTGCATAAAGTACCGTCGCAAATCAATGTCAAGATCGTTGATGCCATGCAGAATCCCTATAATGGCAGCAAAGTCAGAGCGTTGGCGCAAGCGTTGTATGCCATTGAGAAGGACAACAGCGAAGCCGGTCAGGTCAAACGAGTGATTGTGTTTGTCAATAACAAAAAAGAGGTGCAACCCCTTATCAGTGTTCTCAGCACTAAGTTTCACCAGAATCCAGATAATTTTGTGGGTTTATCAGGAGACGACTCGCCGCTAGATCGAGCACAGAAGATTAAACCGTTTATCCAACCGCCGGCACCTATCGTGGTGGACGAGGAAAACGACCACTACACCAGCAGCAAGATCAAAGTGCTAGTCACAACCGACTTGTTCGCTCGGGGGGTCAATTTCAACAGTGTGAAAAATGTTGTCATCATGGACTTTCCCAACAACTCCGTCGATTTAGTGCATCGAATAGGCAGAACGGGTCGAATGAAACAGAAAGGGAGGGTATTTATCATCACTGACAACAAATCCAGCAAGTCATGGGTCAAGGCGTTGCCCAACGCAGCACGCCATGGCTCTAGAATTGGTTGAATGAACCCCTCGTGACACCACGGCAAACCTATAACGACGTTATTGAAATCACAGTAAGAGAAAACCCTGTATAGAGCCTAGACTACGGCAAACCCTTGTAATGCCCATCATGAACAATGTAAATAGCAAAATACCCAGATGATCTGCTATTTCACGGTATGTATGGACATGATGAATCATGATTTTTAGACGTTAGACTACTGATATTTGATGATAATCTTTTCTGATCCGATATACTAACTTTTAGACCAATAGTCCTATTGTCGTAAATAGTTTATAAATATAAAAGTTCCTTAATGGGACATGCCGCTAATGTCGAATCGCCTTTTTAACGGACTCCCCAGTGTATTTCCGGAAAGAATTATGTAGATAACCAAAGTGCCTTTTGCCAAAAGGCTCGGATGAGCTTCCATTCCCAATGAGGTAATTGGAAGCGTAAGGCTCCGCACGATAAATACCTGTCAGTTCGTCTGAGATGACAGGGATTCTTATCTATACAATTTTTACTTAGTGTCGGTAAATATTGAAGGTTGGATTCCAAGTTATGTTTGTTTTATTAAGCTATCACTATAAATACGTTTTGTCGTTTTAATAACCTGATCGAGATCAAAATGAGTTTTAGAAAATTAACATTGGACGATGTTCCCAAAGCTGCAGTAACGTTGGTCGAGGCGTTTACTGAGGATGCGTTGGCGAAATTGTTGACTTGCCACTTGGCCGACCACGAACAACGAGTATTGGTTGAGACAAAGCTTTATGAAGCTTATTTGAGACAACATATTTTAACGGGATTGGTGATTGGCACCAACGAAGGGCCGGAGAAATTCGAAACTGTAGGCATGTGGTCACTTCCTGATTCCATTGATAAGGGGTTGGAAAGTTTCTCTACTTTTATGAAATCTGGCTATGACGAGGTCTGGAGAGTTCTTGGTGACGAAGGCAGAGACAAGGTTTTCGAGGGAATGTTACCTTTGTTACACGATACTTGCGAACGAATTATATCTACTGATAAGAGATTTGTCGGCAGAAACTTGTATACTTTGGTGTATTTAGGGTCTACCAAGGAAGCCCGGGGAAAAGGAAATGTGCGTAAGATGTTTGACTACATGTTTGACAATTACATCGACAAGGACGTCAATAGTTTAGCCTACTTGGAAAGCAGCAGTCCTGCAAATATTCCTATCTACAACAAATTTGGATTCTACCTCTACGAGGACATCGTTTTGGGAGAAAAGGGTGCTGATGCCATCGAAGGAAGGGATTATGCTGTCATGAATGTGATGATTCGAAGCTACAAGGGCAAGGACTGGACAAGTGACCAATCAGCAGCTTCAGGAGACGCAGTGTCGAAATTGTAATTTTTGGCAATAGTCAGGCTATTACCTAGATTTGCAGTATAGCTTTAGAGTATTATTGAATAAAGAGCACGAGAAATTTCTCTCTGAGATATAATTTGGTTAACTATTTATACTATATACTACATCCATGCCCTCATACTAATTACTCTTCTAAAGACAATGCACTCCTCTGGGAAGGCAACGTCATGCTCTCGTACTTCGATATCACCGCCTTACGCCTCTCTGCCTCCTGGGACTTTGTCATTGGCCGTACTATCTGATCGGGCGATACAAATCTGAAATCTCCAAAACCAAATTCTCGGTCGGACATTTTATTCAACACATACAACTGCGACCTCACGTATCCCACCAACGCTTCCACGTGCCTTATATCTACATTAGTGTCACCATTAAACACATTTCTCCATAATGCCGCTGCTAAAGTGATATCATCGGTAGCAAGTGCTTCATCGTATGAGAACACACATCCAATTAATTGAGTGTGGTATTCTTTCAAAAACTTCTCGATAACACTGGTGGAGTTTATTCCCAACTCTTCATGCATTCTGAGTTCCATGTCCTTGAAAATTCTGTCGACTAGCTTTTGTTGATAGTTCTTACCGTATTTGAATGGCATCGCTCTCATTCTCACCGATAACATCCAATAGTGCAAAGCTGTTATCTGGTACCACTGACTGAACGACATAGGGAGCTGCAACGTCTGATAATAGAATTTAGCTGTGTCCAGAAGCGGTTCATTGGGATAATATAATGCCTGACGTTTACATTCTCCGAAATATACCGATCCAGCCACTGACCCGGACCGAACTTTATCCATATCAAAGTTGAACATGTTGATAAACATCTGTCCCACTTTCAGACTGAACCCCGATATCTGATAATCTTTACTTTCAAGCTTGTTGTCGGACAAAAACGCTGCTTTGGCTTTGGCTTGACGAGGGCTAATCTTTAAATCCTGCTTGATATGAGGCAATCGCGAATCCGATGCCAAAGATGCTGGAGATTCCAAGTCCTGCTGGTTGAGCTTACTGAGTAAGGACCTTGTCTCGAACGACATCCTTGCCGTTCCGCTCAACAGTCTAAGCTGTCGAATCATTGGGTTTACAATATAATTGCGAAAAATTTTCACCACGACGATTTTCCCCGGGTGGTACGAAGATGGCCAGCCGTAGGGCGAAGGCGGCCCCGCAATGGCGGTAGAACCTGAGACGCAGATCTGTCCTTAAACTTGCAATTTTTTAGATATACGGCTTTCCCTATTGGGGTATATGAGGTGTCATTTGGAGCAATTTCTCCAAGATTATAAAATGGTAGGAAGGGATCTCAAGTGGTCGACAGAAAGGTGTGAATGGACAACCAACAAGCCATTTAGAGATATTTGTGGCTGATTTAAAGGAGGACTGGTTCTCATATTTTACAATCCACAAACGGTGGTAGATTTGGAATATATCATTTGTGATTCCTTGGGTGTCACGTAGGGTGTTTCACTGATTTTATTCACTTTGACTGGTTGAGAGCAAATATCATGAATATGATATTGATTGCACTTTTGATATTTTCAATTTCTATGAATTATGTGACAATTGGGTTTCTAGCCACAAACTATCCTGAAGGAATGGCAAAGATTATACCGCATGGGCTTCCTATTCTTGAACCATTGGGTAGTTTGACTGCATGGTATTGCATTACCATAATAAGCGAAGTGTTTTTCAAGTTTTTCAGATTCCGATGGGGTTCTATTGTTACGGGTATTCTTGTGGTTTGGTGCTTTAAGGAAGGAATCTGCGATGTAATAATCAGCAGTTGTGAGGGTCATGGGTTGACTTCCGTGCTACGAAACACACTAAGCATGTTTGTCGTGATTACACTGTCGCTAGTAGAGGAGGAAGTCTCGGAGAATACCCTGATTTATGACGTTGTATAGATTGTGATGTATTTGGATAGAATATAGAGAACAGATTAGTGAATAACCTCGTGACACCCCGAAAAGCGACCACCAGCCCGTCTGATTAAATATCTTACATTTCGTATCTTATCATATCTACTAGAGAATAAAATTGGGATTAGCATACCCACACAAAAGGTGAAATAGTTCCACCTCTTTCGTTGCCTTGACGAAACTCCATAGTTCACCATCGGTAACATCACTCTTGTAGAATACTTCGAGGAGGGTGTGGACGATTCTTTCAAACTCTTGGTCGTATTTACATTCGATCAACATTTCAAACGATTTTATCAAGGTATTTTCCTCGAGGGTGAATACTTGATTATTTATTATCGTCTGGATCAACTTGAGTTTCTTTCGATTGGGAAGCTTACAATCGAGAATGTTGTGGAGCACAAGATTGACATTGACGAATTTGAAATTCAAATTCACCATCAAGATCTTAATGGCAGTATATTTTCTAGGGGTGATGAAATTGAATGCCAAAGGGAATTTGGGCACTGGCAATCCAAATTTATACACCTCTGAGGCAGTGTCTTGGGAGATCGGGCGAGATTCTTGGACAGTTTCTACGCCGTTTGTTTCATCGTTCATCCCCTCGATACCATTCATTTCTCGGACGACTGCCATTCTGCTCATTTCATCGTAGTCAATCTCTTCGTTGTCCAATCCTTCTCGCAATACCTTTATCCTGCTTTTCACGTAACTCAACCGTTTTTTTCGCTCCTTGTCTATATCTATCAAATCTATCATGAAATACTTAGCGAAGTAGTCTAGAGTTAACTGAAATGTCACTTGATATCGAAACACTTCCACATCTAATGCCCATTGATATTTCTTGAACAACTTTAAAATCTTGTCGATTTCTTGCACGTTGTAATTGTTTATGCCCTTCTCTTTATACTGAGCCAATAGGTCATCTATGGTATCAAAATACGCCATGATTTCGGTATTCAAATGGTATACGAATTGGTGCTCGATCAATTTTCCAATATAAAACGACCCCAAATTTGCCGATTTGAAAAGATTAAATAGATTCCGACACGTAAGATGCAAATTATTTTCCCCTAGTCTTATATGAGTGAAGATGTGCAATAATATTTCATCGGGAAAATCCAGGAATCTCTTGATGATTTGTGGTTGGTATTGAGATTCATCATTTATAATATTGTCCAGGTCATAATTGGCCACGTCGTGATTTCTCTTTGAAAATGCATCCCCTGTTCGCCTTCGTTTATGCTGACTCAGTACTTTGTTTTTCGGGGGTAGTTTGACCAACCGTCGCTGGCTATATATTCTCCCAGGATTTATGAATCCCATACTGTTGTGAGATGTGAGATTTTTTGTTTTTATTATGTGATGAGATTGAATTAACACGGAAATACAACTATAACTTATGATTTCTGTAGTTACGGTCAGAGGAAAGACTGGAGGTTATCTAGTGACATACTACTTGCCATATTACATATATTGAAGCTTTTCCGTAGCTGTGGGTACCGATGAAAGTAGAATAATATGTAGAAGTAGGTATGGCAGGATCGAAGATAATCAATTTGAATTGCTCTAGAGTTCTTTGATCAGAGACCAACATCTAAGTCTTTCAGATTAATCCTAGGGGCAAAAGAGGAAAAGAATAAATATGTATTACATCTAAAGTTTACCTGAAGCTTTTTCCTTGAACTGGTCCTCAGTGACTCCTTTACCCATAGCAGCAGTAGAAGACACCCCACCAGTAACCATCTTCAAGATACCATCAATGAATTCTGCCCCAGACCATTTCTGATGTTTAACCACCTCAACACCTTGTTCGATTTCTGGCTGTTGAACCAAAGAACCGTAGGCTTTCATTCCAATCTCACTATAGTTTTTACTGAAGTTGTCGACAGCAAGAGCCGTGGTATGAAGACCAGCCAAAGTGATGAATTGCCAAACAAAACCTAATTTGCCTAATCTCTTGATATATGTCTCCTGTTCATCAGCAGGCATGGCACGGTTCCAGTTGAAAGATGGCGACAAGTTGTAAGCCAACCATTGGTTGGGGTATTTAGCCTTGACTCCTTCAGCAAATTCTTTGGCTTGGTTAAAGTCTGGCAATGCACTTTCCATCCATACCAAATCGGCGTAAGGAGAGAATGCTCTGCCTCTCATCACGGCACATTGAGTACCTCCTTGGTATCTGTAGTAGCCTTCTCTTGACCTTGAAACATCCCAGTTGAAGTAAATATCTTTTCCTAAAAGCTCTTTGGCCAATTTTCTGGCTTCCTTGTTGGAAGTTTCAGTCAAGGGCCCGACTTTAGAGGTGAATTTTGCAATAGCCCCCTTTTTGTCAGAAATCGAAGATGCGTTAATAGCATCAATAACTGCCTCATGGAATAACTTCAAACCTGCCTTTTTGGTCCATTCATCTTCAATGGATTGCAAGGCAGCGCCATAGATACCATTAGCTTCTGCTTCGGACATCAAAGAAGCCAAGTCAGGGGAATCTGGGTTTGTGGCCCCCTGAACAAAGTAGTGGTCTCTGTGGTCAATGGTGGAAGTGATCAAAGTAGCGGCTTCAGAATCAGTTCTAGCGACCGCTAATAAATCACTACCGAGCATATCAGCTGAGGCTCTAATGGCAACCAATCTGTTGATGTGTTCTTGAACAGGCACTAACACTTTACCTGCCATATGTCCACATTTCTTCGTCCCTGGAGCTTGATCTTCAATATGAATCCCTGCAGCACCTCTTTCAACAAACAATTTAGTCAATTTGATGATAGCAGTAATACCACCGTGACCAGTATCAGCGTCAGCAACAATGGGTCTCAAGAAGTCGATATATGGAGTCTTGGCTCTTTCTTCCTTGGACAAATTCAATCTTTCTTCTCTCTGTTTTCTGTCATGGAATAACTGAGCAAACCATAAATGTTCCACTTTATTGGGAACGGTATCCATAGGATAATCAGCCAAATCGGGTGATGGTTCGTTAGAGGTTGAAGCAGTCGAAGAACATTGCCATCCACTAACATAAATGGTGTCCAAGTATTTGGCCATTTGCGTGATATGAACGGGATCTAATGCCCCAAAAGTGTAGGAAACAGTCTTCGTCTTGTCATGTTCCTCCAAAACCTTGTACAACTTCTTAGCTTGGTTAGAAGAGGGATAATCGATTTTGAACGAAGATCTCTTTTTAGCAATATCTTCGGCAGAATAAATTCTCTTGGTTTTGTGCCATCTGGGCTGTTTCCACCATTCTTCGATTTCCTTCACCTGTTGTTGAAAGAATCTTTCTTCTTCGTCGACATTAATTTCAGTATAAACCATGATTAAGTATGGTCACTAGGATATTCAACAAAATTAACTTTAGAAATTCATGGTGATTTTTCATCATATTTATATTGAACTCTACCCCAGATTTCGATGTCGCACTACCCTCCCTTTTGTCCAGGGTCGAGCAAATGTGATGCTTCGGGTGAAGGGACATTGCCAAATGTCTTCTGATATTTTCAATCACCGAACCTATTTGGATCTAAGGGAACGATGGTGACCCCTGTGGGTAGACCAGATATGATCTTTGGAGCACACTGGGCTGTGGAATGTGCAGTACTATACCCTATGTTGATTTGGCCCGTTTGCCGTGGTTAAATCTTTCAACTCTATCCTCGGGGTTTGGTTCCACAATTTGAGACGTCATCACAGGAGCCGAAACGGAGTTGCAATGTCTCTGATTCAAAGATAACCGGGCTACCACCAGATGGACGATCGGATACTTTAGAGGTGATCTGTCGTCGGTCTTAGATATGTTGCCTGTTGGGGGCGACGGCGTTTCACCGTGGTAGAGTGGTTGTAGATTAATCTTTTAGAAGTAGAGTTTCTATGACTCGATGAATCGAAGTTCAGAGAATTGCATGAAAATTGGTGTTAGCCGTGGAAGACGGCGAATATCTTGAGTCACATAATTTCCAGCGAATATCACGATTATCTCTACTGTAGCACTGCTAGTTATGATGGAAGAAGCTATTAGTCCAGGCAGAGTGTCTATTGATGGACCAAACTCTCTGATTCCAGAAAAGGCAATTAGAGAGATAAGACAAAAGAGGAGAAATGAATGTAAAGTCTCCTCTTCTTTGTCAATTGTTCGCTGCATCTTTCTGGTCAACTGACACCCCAATGACATCATTGGAAGCCGTAGTATTTCGCAGTTGGTGAGCCTGTTCTCTCACTATTTGACCTCTTGAGTTATGGCGGCTTTAGTGTAGTAGAGGTATCCCTCACACTCATCGTCGCAGAATTCCTAATGTTGACATTTGGGAGTAGCACGAAGATATGGTTCAACTCCTTGAAACCAGGGAACTTGAAAAGTCTTCAGAACTCCCTTGTCAAGTTACAAGTTCCCAATTTGAATCCTCGAGTTACCATCACCAATGAGAAAGTGAAAATCGATTCAGAAAACTTCATCAATGAAGTGAATTTTCAAGTTTTTAACAATGCTAGCTTACCTGTGAAACATCTCGTATTTATTCACGGGTATGGGGCATCTTTGTGCTGTTTTGCTCGTAATTTCTCCATGGTCAATCTATTCACCAACTTGAAATATAACTACCAAATTCATTTCCTCGATAATCTTTCCTTCGGGCTATCTTCCAACCCTAAGATTCCAGGTATAAGCAGGATAATTCCCAAATGTCCGACATTAAAATTGAATGATAACGAACCCACGGACCCCAAGAAGTTATACAACAAGTACTACAAGCTAATTGACTCTTACGAGATTGATACTGACGAGTTCAAGCAATATCACCGCAAATTCTCAGGTGTATTGAAGAATATTGAAAGCTACTACATTGATGGCATTGAAAACTGGAGAAAGGCCAAAGGTATAGATATAGACTACCTTGTCGGGCACTCTTATGGTGGTTATTGGAGTGGCAGTTATGCCGTACAGAAGAAAGTGGGAAAATTGATATTATTGAGTCCCGTTGGAGTGGAAAGACATGTCCATGCCTTGGAAAATATCGAACGAATCGATCGTGGTAAACCCAAAGTGGTAGTAAAGCCTTCGTTGGATCCAACAAAGTACACCTTTTTGAGTCGGTTTCCCATTTTGAAGCCTCTGGCTATATCCAAATGGTACTGGCAGCCATTTTTACCCCAGATACTTAAATTCTTGGGGCCTTGGGGAGTGAAGATCTACTGGAATATGTGGGAGAGTAAATTGCAGAAAATCAACAGACTAATGGCCAAACGTAAAGACATACCGGAGAGTAAAATTTATGGCACTGAAGAAGAGATATCGATGATTATTGAGTACTTGTATAACTCCATTACCAACGGTACTAACTCGGATTTCTACATCAAGTACTTATTGACTCCATCTACGGTTAGTAAGATTCCATTGTACGACAAGTTTGTCAAATTCAAGAACACAGACTCGTTTGGAGACTTTGACATTCATTTCATCTATGGCCAATATGACTTTATGAACTCCGAGGCTGCTAGAAAGTTGAAAGATGAACTCAATAGTGATAAAGAAATTGTCAAATTTCATACTATTGATGAAGGAGGACATAACATGTATATTGACAATCCTTTCGATACAAATCAGTTGATATATGACATTGTTAGAAGTGACGAGAGGAAGTTAGACAAAGACTAAAAGAATGAATAACCCCAATTTGAACTGATGTACTGCATTGAATAAAAATAGGCCCAATATACTTGGAAACCCATACCAGACTAAGGTCGGGGTGTCTGTACTTTGGTTCAGCAATTAAGCAATTTTTTTTATAAGATTGTTGGAAGATAGTTCAATCTTAGAGATTATTATTTATTATTTATTAAAACTTATATAGAGAATTATAGCCAATTCACCAATAACGATACCCAGACAGCTTCGTAGGATGATTTTTGCTTTACTACATCACACATTGGTTTACCTTCCCTATACCACCGTCGTATTATTAATACATCTCGGAGGATCTAGAGTTATTGCCTAATGCGGAAAGTTTACTCCGATGAAGTCAAATACGGGTTCCCCCCATAATTCTTCCCTTCTACAACACCCTGCAACAAATGAAGGTCTTGCTAATTGTATGGCTAACGATAGTGGCTGCATACGCCCCAAAGCAAGTCCAATGCCCCAAAACCAATCTTCTTCGACAAGGAAATGATATTTCCAACAATGAGAAAGAATACGTCAAGAAAAGACGTCAAAAGACAACCGCAGCGCTCGCAGACTATGTAAAAAGCGTAGGACTCGACCAAGACGTGATAGAGTTGGTGGAGAATTCTTCCATCAATATTGGAATCGCCTTGAGTGGCGGAGGCTATCGATCAATGTTGGTGGGAGCTGGTCAGTTCGCCGCATTAGATAACCGTACCGACGTCGAAAACGGAACAAGCTTAGGAGGTATAATGCAGAGTGCTAGCTACATAAGTGGACTAAGTGGAGGGTCATACTTAGTTGGCTCACTATCGTTGAATAACTGGCCAAGTGTGCATCAATCAGTGTTTGAGACCAATTTATGGAATCTCACTCAAGCCAATCAGCTTATAGACACTGACGGACTATGGACGATTATTTGGTCGGTGTTAACTAACAATCTCTGGAGTGCATTATCCCATGCAAATCACTGGATTACGGGTACCAATTCGGGAATAAAATACGATTTGGAGGCGAAATACGATGCCGGGTTCCCTGTAACCTTAACCGATGCCTGGGGCAGAGGACTCTCATACCAGTTGTTTGCTGACGACAATAACGGACAAGATTTGGATTTCTCTCAAATCCAAAATCAATCTGCATTTCGACACTACGACATGCCATTTCCATTTATAACCGTTATCGGTCGAGTCCCCGGAACCAAAGTGTACAATACCAATTCCACGGTGTTTGAGATCAATCCTTACGAAATGGGATCGTTTGACCCTTCGTTGAACACCTTTACCGACATCAAGTACCTTGGTTCAAGACTATCCAATGGAACTAGTAGTAACGGCAGCTGTGTGACAGGATTTGAAAATGCAGGATTCATGGTGGGGACGTCATCGTCATTATTCAACTCGTATTTAAACACCTTAGTATGCGACGATTGCAGCCAGTTGAATTTTGCTGTCAAGTGGGCCCTCAGGAGATTCTTGACATACATGTCGAATAATGGTCTAGACATTGCCCAGTATCCCAACACGTTCAAAAACTCGCCATACGGAACATCGAAGAATCTCGCAGCCAACGATACGTTGTACTTGTTGGATGGAGGATTGGCTGGAGAGGTGATACCCATCACGACAATGATGACGACAAAAAGAAAAATGGATATGGTGGTAGCGTTGGACAACTCTGCCAACTGGCCCGACGGATCCCTGCTTATTTCCAGTTACCAGAGGCAGTTTACTCCCCAGGGCAGAGATATGGTGATACCTCACGTTCCTGACGAAAAGACGTTCTACCACAACAATTTGACGGCCAAGCCGACGTTTTTCGGCTGTGACGCTGCCAACTTGACTGACCTCGTCAAAGACGACGTTGTGCCCCCGGTAGTGGTGTATATTGCCAACCGGCCCTACAGTTACTGGAGTAATATCTCGTTGTACCAATTTGCATTCACCGAGGACGAAAAGCGTGGCATCATCACCAACGGGTTCGAAACAGTGCTGCGTCTCAACGGCACCATCGACGAAAACTGGCCCAAGTGTGTGGCCTGCGCTGCCATACGGCGAGAACAAGAGAGATTGGGGGTAGACCAGTCCGAAGACTGTAAACAGTGTTTCCGCGATTACTGCTGGAATGGAGATGTATACCACGGCGACGACCCCTACTATCCCCCGGTCAACTTCACCGACTCCGGCATGACCAATGCCTCAGTAAACTACAAGGGGATATCCAGCGTCGCCTCCAGTGGGTCGTTTAGTCTCTTCAAATAAAAGTAATCTTCCTCTACTTCATCTCAGTCACCTCGTTTCCCTCACCCATCATTGGCTGCGTCATAATACTGAATCTTTGACCTTCAACGGCGATGACAAATTCCGCGGCAGTCCGCGGTAGCAGAAATTGTTGCATCGTCATGCTAGAGATAGATTTACACTATACCACTCGAAAAGACTCCTCCCCCATCTCATGGAGTCCGCCGAAGTGGTGCTGATCTCTCCAAAATATGAAAAGATCTTTTTTCCCCAACCAAGTAACCGTCAGCCTTGCACCAGGCTTATCTTCGGCCACTCCATCGGAGTCACCGCGCGGGAAATTTTCGCAGCCAAACTGCCTCTCTAACTACCAAAGGTTGAATCTAAGGGGAGCATTCAGGGGTATATGCGCAAGCTAAAGGTGGGAAACCATTGTAGAGAGCACCAGGTGTGATCATAGCCATTTTTCTGCCAGGTTTCTCTCGTCCGGAGGTCAAAATCGCTACTTTTCCCCTTCAACAACCTTCCTTTGGAATGCCCCTGATAAGGAATGAGGACGTTTCCGGTGCAGAGTATTATTCTTGGCTGACTTAAAATTTTTCAGACAAGATGGGCTATAAAAGATGAACAAGTAACGACGATAAACTCTCACCATCGACTTGATATAGCTTTATACAGTCAGAAAAACCAATAACAATGGATCCAGAAAAGAAAATTGGGATCGAGGAAGAACGGTCTGCCTCGTCGTACGAAGAAGGCGATGTTACTGTAGCAAAGTTGAGTTTTATCAACCAGATAGGGAAAAAGTTGAAAGCTGAGACCAAGGGAGTTGAGCTTGTGACTGACGATGAAAAGGTTGGCGATTCCTTGTGGAATGCTGCGTCGATGTGGTTGTCGGCCAATATGGTTATTGCTACCTACTCTTTGGGTGCCTTGGGGGTGACGGTGTTTGCGTTGCCCTTCTGGACGTGTACTTTGACCATCATCTTTTTCAACTTGTTGGGAGTGGCTTCGGTGGCTTTCTTCTCCATCTTTGGTGCCCGTTTAGGGTTGAGACAAATCTTGTTGTCTAAGTTTTTGGTTGGGAATATTGCCATGAGGATTTTTGCTTTGATCAACTCCATAGCCTGTATTGGTTGGGGTGCGGTGAACATTATGTCTTCAGCTCAGTTGATCAGTATCGTCAACAACCAGGCTTGTCCTCCTTGGGTCGCCTGTCTTATTTTGGTGATTTTGACCATTGTGGTGACCATTTTCGGATACCATGTTATTCACGTTTATGAAAAGTGGGCTTGGATTCCTAACTTGGCTATTTTCTTTGCCATAATTGCTCGGATGAAAATCGCTGGTACTTTCACTGCTGGAACCATGGTGGGTGGTGAAGAAACCGCCGGTAGTGTATTGAGCTTTGGTTGTACCGTTTATGGCTATGCCACTGGCTGGACCACTTTGGCTTCTGATTACACCGTTTATCAACCCCGTAAAGTCAATGGTTACAAGATCTTCTTTTCGGTTTACGCTGGTTTGGCTTTCCCTTGTATCTTTGGTATGATTTTGGGTGCTGCTTGTGCCACTGGAACTCTCACCAACGTCAGATGGGCAGAATTGTACGCTGAACATTCCATCGGTGGTTTAGTCTACGCCATTTTGGTTGAGGATTCCTTAGGAAAGTTTGGTGAGTTCTTGTGTGTGATTTTAGCCTTGTCCACCGTCTCCAACAACATCCCCAACATGTATTCTGTTGGGTTGTCTGCCCAGTCGATCTGGTCAGGTTTAGTTAAGGTTCCCAGAATTGCCTGGACTATTGTGGGTAACTGTATTACATTGGCTATTTGTATTCCAGCTTACTACCATTTTGAGGATGTAGTGGAACACTTTATGAGTATGATTGGGTACTACTTGGCCATCTACCAAGCCATTTCCTACTCGGAACATTTCATATACAACAAGGGTAAGTTCTCCGCTTATGATTTCGAAAACCACAAATCGCCGGAATCTCATCCTTTGGGACTTGCTGGGGCATTTGCATTCTGCTGTGGGGTTGCAGGTGTGGTGGTAGGGATGGCTCAAGTATGGTGGACCGGTCCTTTGGCCGGTAAAATTGGGACATTTGGCGGTGACATTGCGTTTGAGTTGGCTTTTGCCTTTGCTTTCGTCGCCTATAATATCACCAGACCATTGGAAAAGAAGTACATTGGTCGTTAGAACTCATTTAGTGGAATAAATTAATAGAGTACGACCTACAGGGAGTTAGAGTCAGTTCAACGTCAAGAGTTAGTTAATTTATGTGCAAATATAAGGAATATAGTGAGCGTAAGCTTCTTCTTGATTACAAGTACTTAGATCCTCTCAACTCGTTCCCATCACCAAAGGGATCGCTACCGGTGGTGGCATTTGTATCGGTACGCCGTAATGGGGCGGCCAAAGATGGTGGTTTTGCGGGCCTGACAGGAGGCGATTTGACCGTTTTGGAGCCACCTTCTTCCATTCCCATACGATTGACATCATCCACCACCAGTTGCAACGATTCGTCATCTGTCTCGGTATAGTAACTCTCGTCACTGCTCTCGTCGTCATAGTTGGGTGGTGGATTATCGACAGTGTAACCAGCCAGCTCATCGTATTTCTTGAACACCTCCACCAACTTCTCGTTGGCCATAATCAAACTACCCAAAAACTCGTCATCCAACTCCTTTACTTCTTTGGACTTCTCCTCGCTGTTGCCAACGCCCACAAATTGCAAGTACTTCAACACCTTACGTCGAATGGTCTTACACTTGTCAAACTCTTTGGCTACTTTATCGTCATCCAAAGGGGACACTCCAGAGGGAAGGGAGATCAATAAGTTACTCAATGAGGTGGTGTGGGTGTGACAATCAGCAATAGTAGTTCTAATCTTCGGTGCTTCAATTTTGTAGTTAATTTGGGGGATTTGGTACTGCTCATCGGCATATACCACTCCGTTTCTAGTGGTTCGTTTAGATTTCCGCTTATTGGACTTCTTCTTTGGCCGCAACGATGAACTAGAGCCGAATTCACTGGGTTTGGGGGAAGTGGGACGCATGGGAGGAGCCTTTCGACGGTCCCGAGTCATCGCTGGACTAGTAGGCGATGGACTTCTAACATTATCTTCATCCTCAAAGGCATTTTCAGGACTATCGAACTCATCATCTGCTCGGGATCGAGTCCGAGAATGATGAGACCGACGATGAGGAATACTTTTCCATAACGACGCCATGTACCCGAACCCTTCCAAGTCGGCCAATTCACTCTTCCACCCAACAGCCAAGTTTCTCGCCTTGGTGGTGACCTGGCTATGATAAGGCGAACCAGTGCCCGTTTTGCCTGAACCGGTGATTATTCCCTTGAGCACACTCAATAGCTTATCGTCCCGAGCAATAACCGCACCCACCTTCGTCCCCGAGTTTAGCATCAATAATTCCAAAATAGTCAACGCCCGCAACTGCTCCTCTGCACTATCACCATATTTGATTCGTTTCCTGATGGCTCTGGCAGCTTCCCCAGGACCAGTTCCGGGCTGGATTTTGATCAAATGGAGCAAATCCGACACGTACAACTCCAACGTGTTGTCAATGTCGTCATTCTGATGTGGCTTGGCCAATTGGTCGATCTTGATCGTAATCGACGTGTAGGGGTGATCATTAAAGATAGCCATGATGTCAGCCTGCCCCCTAATGTTATCGTCAGTTCGCGCACCGTCACTAAAACTAGGGAAGGGTGATATATTATGGGAAGACAAGATGGGGAATGAAAACGATAGCCGGGTGACGCGAGTTATCGTGGTGGTTGTGGTGGTTGTGGTGGTGTTGGTGTACCAAATTTTGGAGCTCGACCGTTGGTTGGGCCGAGACGACGAGATAGGCGCTGAACCTTCACCCTCGCTGTAGTTGGATCCAGGAAGGCGTTCAGGAGGTTTTTGGCCGGGGTTTGGTGGGTATATGTAGTATTAATGTAGATTATGGGCAGATGCATTCGGGAGAGAGAACCTGACATTCCATCGCACTACAAGCTCTGTTATCATGGCAATGAAGTGTCTTTAGTGGGATTTAAGAAGAATCACCAAATCAGAGTAGAGGAAAATGGAGTATATCAAGGATGTCATTGGAATCAAATGCGGAACGCCTGAATAGCACAAGACGGAATTGGTAACTGTGGTTTTGCAACAGTCGTTTTACCGGGTCCACGGAGTGTGGTAGCTTTTGTATCGTCAGGATAGTGAAAAGGCTTTATATAGAAGAACTCATCAATAAAGCTTCCAACCCACAGACCACTTGAAAAGTCCACATCTGCCACGAATAGCTCCACGATGAATCAATTATGTTATTCATTTACCCTCATTAGGCATTACCACTTTTTCGAGTTCACACCTTCTCCGCTTGATAATGCAGACAGAGCGATTCCCGGTCCTGGTCCTTAACTCCCGCCTTGATCATCAACACCTCCATCACAACTCCAGTTCGCCTCCCAAGTCCTAATCCTGCCTCCAACGGTACACCCATACATTCTTGATTTCTTCGCAAAAAAAAGACTCAGAAAATTTTTCCTGAAGCCAAATATCATGTCCAGTCAAGAGAACTCATCCGACGACTTAAGCGGGAGATTACTGAAGACTTCTCTTGGAGACGAGTCTGCGGGTAATGCTCAAGGAGGATTCAACCCTAACGCAGCTTCAACGTTTGTTCCTGGCCAGAATTATGGAAACTACCAAGCATATAATCAGTACAATGGGCAATATAACAATCAATACAACAACCAATATAGCAATCAATACCAAGCAGGGGGATATCAGGGAGGATACCAAGCTGGCTATCAAGGCTACCAAACCCCTCCCCAAGGTGTGAACCCCCAGGGTCAATATGGAGCTTACAATCAGTACCAACAAGGCAATCAATTCCAGGCATATCAGCCTCAGCAGCCTGCTGGAATGTCGTTGGCTGATTTCCAGAAGCAACAACAACTGGCCGTAAGTTCCCAGCCGGCAAAGCCCAAAAAGACTTTGAAATTGGCTGGAAGCAGCACTATCAAGCTAGCCAATGCGAGCAAACCAGTAAAGAAGGAGGAAAAGAAGGAGGAAAATGTGACTAAAGAAGAATCCAAGGCAGAACCCAAAGTCAAAGAACCACCTCAAGAGTCTGCTGATCCCAAACAGTCGAAACCTGTCAAGGAATCCGAAGAATCTAAGAAGCCAGAACCTAAAACCACTCCGGCTGCTCCCGTCAAAGACACACCCCCTCCAGAAGAGGTCGTCATCGATGAAGAGGTCGTTAAAGATCTTTTTGGCGGAAAAGACCATGTTTCTATCATGTTTATGGGCCATGTCGATGCTGGTAAATCTACTATGGGTGGTAATATTTTATACTTAACCGATGCCGTAGACAAAAGAACCGTTGAAAAATACCAAAAAGAAGCTATCGATGCTGGTAGACAAGGGTGGTACTTATCATGGATCATGGACACTAACAAAGAAGAAAGAAGTGACGGTAAAACTATCGAAGTGGGTAAAGCGTACTTTGAAACCGAAAAAAGAAGATATACCATTTTGGATGCTCCTGGTCACAAAATGTACGTTTCAGAAATGATTGGAGGAGCTTCTCAGGCTGATGTGGGTATTTTGGTGATTTCCGCCAGAAAAGGTGAATATGAAACTGGATTCGAAAGAGGTGGTCAAACTAGAGAACATGCGCTTTTGGCCAAGACTCAAGGAGTGAACAAAATCGTTGTAGCGGTGAACAAAATGGATGATCCCACTGTCGGCTGGTCAGAGCAACGGTACAAAGAATGTACTACCAAGTTGGGTGTTTATTTGAAAGGAATCGGTTATAATAAAGAAGATGTCGTGTATATGCCTGTTTCTGGTTATACTGGTGCAGGGTTGAAAGACAGAGTCAATTTGAAAGACTGTCCTTGGTACAGCGGACCTTCTCTTTTGGAATGGTTGGATAATATGAAAACTGTTGACAGAAAGATTAATGGTCCTTTCATGTTGCCGGTCTCGGGTAAATTAAAGGATATGGGACTCGTAATCGAAGGGAAGATTGAAAGTGGGCACATCAAGAGAAACCAATCGTTATTGTTGATGCCCACCAAAGTGAAAGTCGATGTGACAACTGTTTATAATGAAACCGAAGAAGAATGTGAGCAAGCTTTTAGTGGTGAACAAGTCAGATTAAAAATCAAAGGGGTAGAGGAAGAGGAAATTCAGCCAGGTTATGTCTTGACTTCTCTCGATAAGCCAGTTAGGACAGTTTCCAAATTCGAAGCTCAAGTGGCCATCGTGGAATTGAAATCTATTTTATCCAACGGGTTCTCTTGTGTTATGCATGTACATAACGCTATTGAAGAGGTTAAATTCGTCGAATTGAAACATAAATTGGAAAAGGGTACTAATAGAAAATCGAAGAAGCCTCCAGCATTTGCTAAAAAGGGAATGAAGATTATTGCCGTGTTAGAGGTGGCGGCTCCAGTATGTGCTGAAAGGTATGCTGATTATCCACAATTGGGAAGATTTACCTTGAGAGATCAGGGTGTGACTATTGCCATTGGAAAGATTACTAAGCTCTTAGAGTAGTTAATAAATAGTATATCATTTGTTGTTTAGAATAGGAGTGACGTGTGGGTTGAATGTGGAGCAGTGAGGGAACAAGGCACATGAGAATGCAAATACCAAGTGTCTTCTTGGCTGTGGTTGTCTATTGCTTGAATATTGCGTGGATGCTCTGGATCTTTCTTTTAGGTACTGGACCTCTTCTTCAGATGCTCTGGATCATTCTTTAGATGCTCTGGATCTATCTTTAGGATGGTTGACTATCATTTAAGCTCTCATCAGTCCCGTCTACTCCAATTCATTTAAGATAATCTCAAACATCTCAATCAAATTCTCTATTCCCTGTAGTACATTATCATCAGGACCTCCACCAGGAACGAACTTGGCATGGGCAAAGTCTATAAAGTGCAATGAAGAGAGTCTTTTAATTGCAACGGTGGCTAAATCCTCAGGCTCTACTTCTTCATCGCTTTCATCCTCATCTAGTTCATCTAAAGTCTTATCAAAAACCAATGGATCATGTACCGACAAATCTTCGCCAGCCCGTTGTAGAACCGTAGGGTCGTTTTCAATTATGAATAGTAGTGAACCAGAAATCACTCTTATTTCGTAATCTAATAGACAGTTATATAGCAATTGCAATCGCTTATGAAACCGACTATAATAATGATAAATCACTTCTTTATCGGAAATAGCATTTTCAACGAATAACTTGATCGCCTCCGGTACCGTATCCTTGGTCAAGCCCCTGCCAAAATATTTGTTGAACAGTAAGTATTGATCATCATCAACTAACTCTATATTGTTGTCAGTTGGGCCAAACTTGGACAAAACGTCCTTGGGTATTTGACGATTATTCAGAAAGAGTTTCATCCCACACACTCTCAAATGGAGACTACCACTAGTGGTTGATTCACTGACTTTCTGTAATCGGGCGATTTTTTCGGGAGATGCCAAATCGTCCGCCAATATCTTCCCTAGTTTAATATCCAAAATACTAGGGCTGATAAACTCTTCATACAAATTGTTCATCAATATGTAGTTTTTACCACTGGGCAGTAACCCTTCAGGCAACGTAAACTCCGATGCCACTTTAATCTTATGCAAATGGTCAGAGACTTGAGCTAGTGACAGGTCGTCCTGGCGATTCTGTTGCAATTGACCGTAGTACGACGGCACCCAGTCACTTAAGTAGTCTCCTAGTAACACATTATCACCATCAGTATTTCTCCTCGAAGCATCTGCCAGAGATAGATCAGAATAAAACCGTGATTCCTGATCACAGGCAAGTTTTGCAAATAGCCCTTTAGCAACCAAACTCCCATCATGGCCCGCCACCTGGTGAGTAGAAGGGGTAAACTCCATCGTATAACAATTAGTACCGTTCGCGGTAGAGGTTCCAGTAAGCACAGCCATAGGGAAGATGCCGTACCATTTCTCGCCAATTTCCGCCACCCCAAGGCGAAGCCGCCTTATCCTTCGCGGAGGCTTGACGAGATTTTCGTTTCGCATCACTGCCATTTGTGCAACACGAAATCTCAAAAACCGTCGAAGTCTAGTCGATTGTTTTGAATTAAAGCATCTGTGGTCAGGACATTAACTTTTGTAAAAGTGGTACTGGGTTCTTCCATAAGGAAAGTTTGGTTGAGAATAAACGGATACGACGGTTTTTGATTGGAGGTTCATCTATTTGAACGAGAGTTTTATCAAATTAAATTTTTAGGCGATACAAGACGGTGGATTAATTTTTACACGAAATTGGTAAAAAAGTGGAAATTAAATTTTGGTGATAGACAACATGAGCAACCCTTACGGATATGAGTTGAGCGACTTGAAAGGGTCAGAACAGAGTGATTTTGTGGGATTTATGAATGAAATCCAGGACATAAATAATCAATTAGATCAGTATGGTAATTTGATTTCTTTGATCAGTAACAAGCAAAGAAATTTGATACAAGAAATTGAGTTGAACACCGAGGATAGTGAGTACAACAGTAGACAAGTTGACTCGTTAATCGGTGAAGCTAAGACTTTGCAAGATAACTTGAAATCTAGAATTAGTTCCATGCAAGTTTCGTCAGTTCACAAGAATGAAAAAGCTAGAATTGACCAGATTGAAAATTGTAGACAACGATTCTTAGAGCAAATTCAAGAATATAGAATCATTGAAAACCAAAATAGAGAACAGACCAAATTACAGGCAGAGAGACAATACAAGATCATTAAACCTGATGCTACCGAACAGGAGATTAAAGCAGTGGTCGAGGATGGCTCTGATTCTCAACAGTACTTTCAACAAGCTTTATTGCAAAGCAATAGAAGAGGTGAGGCTAGAACTGTTTTGAATGAAGTGCAAACGAGACATCGGGAATTATTGAAGTTAGAAAGAACCATGGCCGAACTTACTCAATTGTTCCATGATATGGAGGAATTGGTAATTGAACAGGACCAAGCTATTCAACAAATCGATGAACAAGTAGCCACCGCTCAACATGACATTGAACAGGGTGTCGGTCATACCAACAAAGCCGTCATTTCTGCTAAAAAAGCAAGAAAAAAGAGATTATGGTGTTTTATCATCTGTCTTATTATTGTGGTTATTTTGGCTGTTATCTTGGGGGCTTACTTTGGTACCAGATAATTGTTTTTTTATATACCCAAATCCTAATTATATGAATTCTCACAGAATGAAGTAAGCCAATTCTCTAGAGGAGTTTGTATCTTAATTTAATTGATATGATACCGAAAGCACTGTCATAGAATTGTTTAATGTAAAAGTAATTGGATATCTCTCCTAGTCAATCTAAGACAACGACCTCAATCTAAGACTACAAGCTCGCCGTTGATCGTCTCGTCCACAATCACTTCGTGTACTTTGTTCACCACTACTTCCATATCCACTGGCTTCACATCCAATTTCACGTTCGATCCCATATTAGTATCTTTAATTAATCCTGGTAGTATTGAAACCACTCTCACTTTACCTTTAAACTCATTAGCCAATCCAATGGTCAAGCCATTTAAACCCGATTTCAGTGCTGTGTATGGCACTGTACCAGGAACTACATTATGCGGGAGCGATAGTACAGAGCCGATGTTGATTATTACGGGAATAAGTCCCCCTCTCTGTCTCATCATAGGTATATACGCTAATCTGGATAGTAGAATAGGAACGGTCAAATTCAATCGTATGGTGTTTTCAATCTCCTCAGCCGGGGTACGGTATAACAACAGGTGGTTAGTGATACCGGCACAGTTAATTAGAACCGAGCAGTCTTCAAATTCTGATGAAAGGACAGATACATCATCGTTAACTAAATCTAATGCAATTGATTTATGCAAGTGGCTATTGTGAAGACTAGCGATTGTTGAATCGAGTAGTTTCTTGTTTCGAGACACAAGTGCAAGCTGGAATCCTTGCTGTGCTAGCTTCTTCGATATGGCATTTCCCAACCCCCGTGAAGCTCCGGTGATAATAGCTTTCATGGAGATGTCTCGCGAGGTTTTTACATTTATGAGATATTCAATTAGTTGTAAAAATCACCAGATATGAAAAATATAAAGCATTGAACCGCAGCGAATGTTTATTAAGGTAGAGATACGCTAATTGTGATCAAGGCAATTTTTGTTGAAACAACCCGTTGCGTCGTCCACAGAACAATTGAGTTTGGAGGTTTCACCATAAGCTTGATCAGAGATCAAGTTAGGATTGGAATTGAAAAACTCTGGTTGGATGGTAGCGGAATGGATATTGAAGGTGTGTAAAACCTCTCTAACTTTGGCAACGGTATTTATAAACCTGGATTTGTCAAAATCTTTGCTATCGAAGTTTTCTACCAACTCGACATGTAACGAAGCAATTAGAATATCTTCATTGAGATTCCATAGATGAAAATCGTGAACTGATTTGATATTCTCAATGGTGGTAATGGCCTCAACAACTTTATTGGAATCAAGGTTGGTGGGAGTGGCTTGAAGTAAAATCTTCCCACTTTTCTTGCACAAGGGTAAGGCTGAGGAAAATATGATAACAGTAATAACTAGAGAGATCAACGGGTCACTATAAAATCTCCAAGACCAGTCAGTTTTCCATATGACTAATGCGGCAACAATGACACCAATGTTGCCTAGAGCATCTCCCAAAACATGCAAAAACACCCCTTCCATATTCATGCTTCTCTTTTTCTTATCACTCTTAGAATGGTCCAAACTTTCAACCACATTTTCTGGCATGTACTGTCTGAAATCGCCGGTGGAATGGTTATTCTCACGATTCAACAAAGGCTGGCGTTCTGCTGCGGAAACAGTATAGTTAGAGGCATGACTGTGGCTGTGGGGATCCTCCGACCCAGCGTCACCGCTATGAGAATGACTATGACTATGGCCGTGCTCATGGAACAACACCAACCCCACCAAATTACTTGCGAGCCCACAAACCCCTACCACCAAAACCAAAACCGGTGAAGAAATCTCCGGAGGACTTACTAATCGTTGAATTGCTTCAATGACAATGGTGAAGCAAAGTGCCAACAAAAAAACAGCGTTTACTAACGCCCCTAAAATTTCCGCTCTCTGCCAGCCGTAAGTATATTTCCCATCAGCAGGCTTGGTGTTTTTCACCTTGACTGCCCATAACGCAATGAATAATGAAATGATATCGTTTAACATGTGGAAAGAATCGGCCACAAGAGCTAACGAATGAACGGAATATCCCACAATGACTTCGATTAAGAAGAACACCGTGTCCAACACCAACAATGATGTAATCCTGATCTCCTTACTCTTCATCGCTCCTCCACTTGCTAAAGCTGTTGTAATCTCTTGTGTATTGAGAAATATATTTTGTGCGATTTATGGTCCTATAAGGTATATTTTGGCACCGGACGGTATTTTTGGGGTGTTTCTCAGCCACAGACTGTTGTCGAGGTGATTTAGGTCAGAGCCACCTATCTTGGGACAGAACCATAAAGTAGCACGACGTGAGGTAGAGAAAAGTAATGTAAAATGCATTAAAAAGGTCATAAACTCATTATTTACTAGATCCTAATAAATCATTAAATGAAATTTTCTGACCTTGCTGGCTTGCTGGCGAGGGTATAGTCATTGAAGCCGGAGATGCAGCAAATCCCGGCTGAGTAGGACCCGGCGTGTGACTGGGCACTGCACCAGGAGGGGGGTTAAACGGAGGTAAGCCATTGGCAGAAGGTTTGGCATGATAGGGATAGTAGTACCCAGGAGCCTGTCCGGGGTAGGTTTGGTTAGCCACCATGGGCATTGGGGCCATAGGGGGGCCAAGTTGAGGTTGGGGATGAGGTGGATGAGGTTGTGGTTGTTGGAGGGATGAAGGATTGGAGGCGACGACTGAGGTCTGTCCCCCTAATTGCGTGCCCACATGCTGCTGAGGTGGTGACACTAATATCGGTTGAGGATAGTAGTACGGGTATGGCATTTGCGGGGGGATTTGACCAGGGAATTGTCCTGGCCCTTGCGCCGGAGCAAACCCCATTTGTGGCACGGGCATGCTCACAGGACGCTGGGGAACCGCAGACTCTTGCAACGTACCCGCAGACGATTTGGGTGATTGAAAGCTGGGTTTGGGTAATTTCAAAGCTTCGGGCGAGGAATGGAACGACGACCCAGCATAAGCGTCAGGCTTTTTCGTGGGTTTCTTTAGGTTTTTAGGTTTTTCCTTCTTGTCCCTGTCATTTCTCTCCTTGTCGTTTCTTCCCTTATCGCTTTTCTCCTTTTCATTATCACCAAAAGAAGGTTTAGTTCCGTGCGGTAATGAAGGAGGATTATCCTTTTGAGATGAACTATTACTATGCTTGCTGTAGTTATTGGAATTACTGTGATTGCCGCTGTTGTTGCGAGAAGGTTTACTTCGGTTACCGAAATCTACCTTTCCGCCACTGGGCAACCGTCTGTTATCCTCTAGAGGAGGCGGCAGTTCGTGTACCATCATGTCGATATTGATAAACGTTGAGATTTTCTTTGACTCACTGTCAGAAAGATGGTAGGCGCACGAACACTCTGGCTTCAGTTTTGCAGCCGGAGTTGAAGAAGGGGGTGGGAGAGGTTGCAGTAGATGAGGGTGACAGGCAGTTAGCAAGAGGATGTTAATTAATCTTTTAACACTAGGGAGCCAGCAATTACACTTATTCCCACCAACGTCCACACGACAACATAATTGGGGGATCTAGCGTTGAAACCCACGGCTGAACCAAACATTGTAGATGCCACCACGGTCAAAAACCCCGAAGTGACAGCCATGGCGACTCCAAACACGAAATCCAAGTCTTGTAGGTTGTAATGACTCACCTTGAGAAATCCTATGGCCAATAAGCCCCCCAAAGGTTGCGAGAGTCCTCCTAAACCTCCACCGATCAAAATCGACTTCAACTTGGCGTAGCGGGCATTGGGGGAATTGGAAAACAGATAGTATAATGGTAAGCACATGGAGAATCCTTCGATGAAATTGTGAACCAAAAGACTCAAGAATATCTCCACTCCGAGCTTGGAGTCAGCTTCAGAGGTTATGAAGGTGATGAATCCTTCTGGGAGCTTGTGTAAGGTGATGGCCAACGTTGTTTGAATGCCTATCATCAATAATCGCGATATTGGGGTAGATATGTGGTGGTGATGATCCGAATGGAGCGATTTGGTTCTGGTCAATGTGATGTCTTCGTGGGGCGGACAATGATCGTGGGAGGGGGTAGAATAATCGTTTGAATGAATGGAATGGTGATAATCGTGAATAGAATGAGTTAAATCATGCGAATGTATAGAATGGACTTCACCTGGGTCCATGGTGTTTTCGTCTCTCTTCAAATGCACCGGTAATGAGCAGAAATGTAATTTCCTATGGTCGTTAACGCATACTTCTGCTGAGGAATACCCTTTGCATTCTCCTACGTCGTCTTTGCCAAATAAATGGATCAAGGAGAATCTTTTTCTCGTCGGAGGCTGCATCAAAGGTGTTGATTCCGTCAACTGCACCATTTCTTCAGTATGATTGTGAGATGGCGACTGATCCTCCTGACTATGACTGCCGTGATGAGGATGATTATGGCCATGAAAAATATGCCCGCTCCCTTCTTGACCCTCTAAATCATGACTGCAATGAACCACCGACTCGCTCGTCACCATATGTAAAATTCCATTCAACAGCAAGCAAATAATCAACCCAAATACATAAGATCCCACCAAGTATCTATTAAGCGCATAGGATTCTAGTTTGGTTTCGGACAAGTATTCGTACCCCTTGGGCAACAATCGATACAACGATGTGAATATCAAGCAACCACTACTAAACCCCAATGCAGCCACTAAAAAGGCCAAATTCTCCTTTAATTCGAAGGGATATTTCTTTGTGATGGTACGAGGGAACAATCCATTGTATATGTCATCGATGAAGATTATAAATCCTCCCAAAACACAAAGAATCGACGACAAGATGATAAGGGTCCACCCTTGACCAATAGTCGCTACTACGTTCCCCATTAATCCCAATAGTCTTACAACCATTCTTTGGAGATCTTTGGACTTACAATCAATTTTGTGATGCGAAAAGCAAAGAACCTTGGTGGTATTGCGGTTGACGGCGCCACGTTGCTGCCTAGGCGAGAAAGTAAGAGCTGTGATGGGGTTTGAGGGTGGGAGAATTAGTGGGAGTGTATTGGAGAGTACTGGGCTTGTTTTTCCCGTCTATTTAAAATGGTGGATTCAATCACCTTTAAATGTAGATAAAGGAATGTCTGAGTTATGCTGAGGTAAGGAGGAGTAGCCGTTCTTTTTCTTGGACACGAACGGAATACGTCTGTGACCATGGCTCTTGCCAGCGGCTTTCTTGACTTTGAGATGGCTCAAGTCTACTTTGTTGAACCAAACAAAAAGGTACATGCCAAAGGCAATGATGATGACTACAGCGGGGATCCCCATGATGGCGAAATACTTGTCGTAGTCGAGACCCTCTTCGATTTCTGTTTGTAGATGGGCGTATTTCTGCTTTTCTTCCAATAAGTTCAAGTCTTCGTTGTGACCCTTGTATACCTTTCCTGGTTTGATGAATTCCAATACAAGGGAATTCTTCAAGATATCGTAGTCTTCATCGGGAACATTATCTGGTTGAATCGATAGTAAGACTTTTCTTTCCATTTGCGTGTTGTCCTTGAAGAAATCCTCCACTACATGCAAAGGAAACATCCCTTGATCATTGGAAATCCAATCAGAACTCCAGATGGGCTTGCCAAGGACCTTTCCTCCATTCTCTATTATTGCTGATTTCTTTACCAAAGACCTTTGGAACAAAGAAGTATCAAGGAGAGATCTTTTCTTCAATCCTTGATCGTGCATGCTGGGTTTTACTCCCGATAAGTGTAGTTTGACATTCTCAGCATCGAAAAACTTCGAGTACCAAGTAACAAAGTACGACTGGCCGCTCTTCAACACCGAATTGTCCTTCGGGAAACAAAAAGGTGCCGATAACACATCCTTGTTCAACCCCTTTTTGAAGTAGAAGTCGGGAGTGCATCTTAATATCGGATTGAGAGAGTGGTAAGTGTCATCGTCGTCAATCCATTCAATTTCAGTATGGACTTCATCGTCAGCCATATTATGAGCCTTCAACTGTTCTTTGGAATACACTACCGTGGTAGGGATAGCGAACCACGTGCCATACGTAGGAGAAGCATTTTTCGTATGACCGTTTTTTAACTGTGGTTTTATGGTCTTGGGACTTCCGTTTTTATTCAATGAGATCCATGGCTCTAATCCATTGGTTTCTTTCGGGGGTTTTGCGCTGATGGTCACTCCAGCAACCACCGTGGGAAAAACTCTTTCAACAACACTACTGTAGATAGTCCTAATCCAAGGGCGAGGAGCGTCACTGGCCAAACTAGCTCCGTGAATACTCGCTTCGAGGTCTTTCAACTTTTGACGTTGTCTCTCGATATAATCAGCGTCGATTCTTTTCACCAATTCTACATCCGGAGGAGCCGTGATGGTGGCATCTGTTACATCCAACACATTCAATGGCTGTTCCATCGCAGCATCAGCGGTACTAGCCAAAAAGATGGTACTAATCACCAACTTGAACAACATCATTTCCGTCTTCATTGATTCAATTTCGCGTTATCTTTCGAGACGGTAAAACCGCTGAAATCCAAGGGAAGTAGCTCGACCGAAGCTAAGATACGGTTTGATTGATAATTGAGTGATACTACAGGGATGTGAATTTCCGTGGTGTGATAGTAAAGACGAGTTCTACTGACAGAATTCGATATCATACCGTAAAATTGCATTGATTTATGGCAAGTAAATTCCATCATTGGATACATGGGCTGTAAACATGAAACTATGCTAAGATTGCCAATCAGAGTGAGAGATCAATAGTTGTTTATATTAACTATTTCCTGGAAATTAATGGATCCACCTTGAAAATAAATAATTTCTCGTTGGAAAATTTGTGATGAGGTATATTTTTCGTTTTGTGTAATTTTTTTTAGATATAATGCAATTTTAACTGTGGATGAATTTGGGATTGGTTGTTAATGACCAGAATAACCCAACCGGTACTTTACGTCATTTACAAGACTAGGGTGGTGCCATGATTTGAGGGGAGAAAATGGCACTATTGCAAGCTTCTGGGTAATTTCACTATAGTTTGCGTAAACCTCAGTATGAGTGGTTACCACATGATTTAACGATTTATCAGGTAACTGAGGGTGCATAAGACCTTCGATAAACGCATACAATAGTAGATGTGAAGTAGTTACTCCCTCAATGTTGGAGGTATTGTAAATTTCATTCACTTCAGTGATAAACTCATTGAGTAGATTCACTGCTCGAAAGAGGTCTTTTGATTCTCTTATTGATAGTTTCTGCTTATTCCTCGCCAATATTTGTTGCTCATGTAGTTTACTAATAGGCACCATCTTCTCATCGTCATCACCGTCGTTGAAACTAAAAAAGTGCCCTTTGGACTTCCCAATCCCTATGAGCTTCAACTCTTCTTGAGCATCATTGTAGAACTTCAACGGCTGGTTATACATCATGGGAAACGGCAAGTAGTGCTTGAACAATTTCCTTGTGTACTGCTCGTAATTAGCCCGAGATATATACAAGTTGTACTGGTTTAACAACCGAAGCTTATTGTCTATAGCATGAATAATACTCCTGTTAATCAACTGATTTTCCCCCGAAAGGTGGCTGGGTGGGACAAAATCCACACCCTGACTTTGTAACACGCAATTGTCGCAGATAAACTCAGATATCTCCAAGAACCCTTCGTAGCATCCCTCCCCAGTCAAAAGAACCGGTAATTTGCCAGATTTCGACAAATTAGTGTTACATGAAGGGATAATAAAAATTTTGTTGTCTCCTTCTACAAAACTAGCTAGCCAACTCGCCGCGAGGCATTCAGGGGAGATTATCGACACCGAGTCGTTGTATCCCCAAATATGTAGCTCCATCATCAAATCCTGAGAAATTCGCAATTTTTTCCAGCCAGCTCTGTTGAAGTTAGACGCTAACCAAGACGTTATGAGTGTGTTTATTGAGAAGAAACTGCGATTAACCCTGGATCTGATAGGAAAACTCGAAGATGTGTTGGAGGACAATCCTTTGGATTACAACAAATGGATTAAATTGATCAAGCAGGTGATGGTTAAAGACAAAGAAGAGCAGATTCGGTCAGTGTTCACCAAATATCTATCCATCTTTAAATTAGACGGAGAGCAGTGGTGTAAGTTCATCACGTTTGAGATTAGTAGAGGAGATTTTAAAAAGGTGGAAGAGCTTTTCGCTAAGTGCATCACCACCGTAGACAACGTTGAGTTGTTTCGATTATATGTTTCCTACGTCAGAAGAGTCAATGATGTGATTACCGGAGGAGAAAAGGCGAGAGGCACGGTGATACTGGCATTCGAGTATAGCGTTAACCGTGTTGGTATTGATGTGAAAAGTGGTGAGTTGTGGAGCGATTACTTGGAATTCTTGAAAAACTGGACTCCCAGTGCTTCGTGGGAGAAGCAACAAAAGATTGATTTGATCAGAAAGGTTTACAAGAAACTTCTCGTTATTCCTACGGAAAGGGTCGAGTCGATGTGGTCGAGCTACACAAAATGGGAAAACGAAATAAATAGTTCCACTGCCTCACGGTTTATTGCTGATAAGTCAGGGGAATTCATGGAAGCCAGAGCATGGAATATCGAATGGAATAACATCACGGAAAAACTGCTTTCCCGCAAAGTTTTACCTTACAGTTTAAACGATGGAGATGAAGACTACAAGAAGGAGGTTCGTCAGCAATTGCAGTTCTGGTACAAGTGGATTGAATTTGAAACCCGTAATGGGTTAAACCTAAAAGATGAAAGGTCGTTGAATAATCGGATTGAATACGTCTATAAACAATCAATCATATCATTACCTTTCGTGCCTGAGTTGTGGTATAGATATAATCAATTCTTAATTAATACTGCTGAAAATTCTAGTGAACCGACTGATTCTTCAAATTCTAGTTCTAGTAATTTAAATAATAATATTGATATATTGAGTCAAGGATTGATTTTGAATCCTAAAAGCTACTTGTTGACATTTGAATTATCAGAATTGTATGAAAAGGAAAGTAACCTAGCTAAAGCCAATGAAGTAATTAATAATCTTGTAAATAATCTAATTAAAGACCATTCAATAATAACCAAAAGAATTGAGGAAATCAATAATCGCTCAATGGCTAATGCTCAGGATAACAACGGTAATGGAAACTCTAATGGTACCAACGGCAATGATGACGAAGAAGAAGTTAAGCAAAAGCAAGGATATTTCCTTTCAGAATCAGATATCAAGCTTTTGAATCAATTGAAACTCACAGAGAAAGAGTTGAGCAGAAATGTTACTTTGGTTTATACCAAGCAAATGATGACCAACAAACGATCAAGCGGCATCAAGGAATCCCGTCAAATTTTCAAACAGGCTAAAAAGTTTGATAATATCGGACATGAGTTATATGTAGAAAATGCTTTGATGGAGTACTATTCCGATAATCGAAAGACTGCCAACAAAGTATTTGAATTGGGGCTAAAGACCTACGGCACCAATGGGAAGTATCTTTTGTCGTACTTGGATTATTTGATCATGATAAATGAAATTGAAAGCATAAAGGTATTATTCGAAGTTTCGATTACCAATTTGTTGAAGGAAGTCGAGAACCCTGAAGGGGTGGATGATATTGATACTCCCAAATGGATCAAGGAAGAGAATTTGGAGAAAATTAACAATCATAAGTTCTTCATCAAACGATTATTCAAAAAGTATGGTAAATTTGCAACTAAATTCTTGGACTTGGGCATCGTAACTAGTCTTGAAAAGAGATTCAGAAAATACTTTCCCGAAGATGACGAGTTGGAGCTATTCCGTTCTCGTTATGGTTATGATTCCATTGATTTAATCAAATATGATTTGGGTCAATCGGTGAAATATATTGAGCAAGATACTAGAGGCGATATTGATCAATCTTATGATGTGGATACTGAAACACTCGATAGGAGTAAACGTAGGAAGCTTGATTTGCCTTCCAAACCAGCTAAAGTGTTGGAATCAAATAACGACAACTTTAATCAGCAATTACAGCCTCAAAATGGATTCATTGGTGAATCTATTTATAACCTCTTAAGAATCCTACCTAGTGCAAGTTACTATGGAAATGTGGAAGATCATGTTTTCAGTAGTAAGAAGTTGGTTGAATTGTTCAATTCATTGGACGATATTAGGAATTAAAGGGTTCATAATGTACATTACACAATAAATAATGGAATTTACTAATTGATTGGTATTAAATGGATTAAAAGTGAAATTCAGACTCATTGTCTCCCTTCTCTCTCCCCAAAGCATCCTCATATTTGGGTAATCCTGGAGATGAAGCTGATGATGAAGCATCCTCGCTAAACTCACTGGCTTCGTCGAGGGATTCATCATCGGTATCAATGTCACTATGTTGGACAGATTGTTCAGCAGTAATAATGCTTCTGACTTTTGCAGGTAATATATCAGGTCTATAAAATCTCAAGTCGACCCTCCCAACGGCATACATCAAAACAACCAACCCTTCGGCAGCACCCCAGACGACATACATAGCAATGGGGTTACAAAGGGGTGAACTGTCCTTCTGGTATCGGTCTTGCAACACGACGATGCATCGAAGAATCGACCCCACAAATAACACCACGGTGGAAATACATACAATGAGTAAAGAAGCGTTATGTGATAATGAACCTCTTTCGTTTGTCAAGCCTTCCACCATATTATAATGATGATGAGTGGCGGCAATGACTCTTATGGCATGTCTGTGGTTGTGATTTCGCTTCATAAACGTCTCTTCAGCTTCTTTGGCAGCATTTTTACGAACAAAGTAAAACGGATGGAAGGATTCAATCCACCATGGCTGATAGGTGTACAAGTTTTCATCCTTCTTCGTTGGTTGGAAGAAATAAGCCAACCCGAGTAAAGAAAGAGCCGTCAACGAATACAACACCACCAACACAGAAGACGCTTGATTGACCTTTCTAAACCTCTCATACACCTCTTCTGACAACAAGTGAAGATAAGGGTAGTAGGATGCCATGATAGTCATTGCCACAACCCCCAACACAAATGCATACAACGTCAACATGAAACCCCAAAATAACTTTCTCGATCCACCTACAGGATGTCTCCAGGTGAATATCCTTTGGGCCAAAATCAAATTGAAAGAAACAAGAACAACCGAAGGAATGATCAACATAACTTCAGACACTAGCCCAACAGCCGTTATACTCAAATCTCTTTGCCACACAATTCGAAGGGAAAACCCTATGACCTTCAAAATGCAATAAAACATGTAAGTCAAGGTGATCCAAAAGTAGTGCCCCCGCGTAGTATTAATGATAAATATCACAGTATGCAACAAGAACAAAAAGGCAAACACCCCAACAAAAATAGCACTAGGTATCACGTCCTTTTTGAAAGGATAGTCCCCGAATATATTGATTTGGTATGTGGTTTGATACTCAATAAACGTAGGGGGAAGCGAACCCAATAAGTTTCTTCCTTGAGCTGCCAAAACAAATTGGCCCGTTCCTAAAGCAGGATAGTTTTGCTGATACCGGAGTAACTGCATCACTCCGTGAGTGGCAGTATAGTTCTCAGCTGACATTCTTCACCCGCTATGACAAAACAAAAAAAACCTACTGCAAGTAACTACTTGTTGATGAGGTTCACTTAAAGGTCTTTCGTTTTCATATGACTTACCAAAGATATATAAAGAAAAATCAATTTAACTGACCCTACTGCGTAACTCTATTCATTCCCCTTTTGGGAAATTAATTATCTGCAGCAAAATTTCCTTTCGGGGAATTTTCATCAACATTTGTGCGGTGTTCGACGAGGTAAACTTCCTCATTAAGAAAGAGTCTTGAGAGACCTAGCCTAAATAGGAGATGATTCCTTTCATGGCACTGGGGCCGAGGTAGGATTTCAAAGAGCTATGCGGTAGAAACACCTTAGCTAAGACTTGTGGAAGGATAATGTCAAAATGCACCAATCATCGGTGCTATCATAGGCAGAAGACAGAGTGTTGTTTGCAGTCGATTAATCACGTTTGAGTGAACTTTAGCTCCCGTTGGAGGGTAGTTTCCTTGATTTTAACTTTGGGGCGATTCCCGAAATTCAGCCCATTTGCTCAATCTCTTTCTGCAATAATGGGTTGATAATCACTACTTGACGGTAAGTAGCAGCCTCAGCCTTTGACCATTCCAGTGGTATCTTCTGTATCGGACGGCCCTCTGATATGATTAATTACTACTCGCACCGTAATCGCACTTTATTATACGCGTATGCCTAGTGTAGAATTGGAATACTCCAAAGTTCTCCCTGTGTTGGACGAGACCATAGACACTCCCAATATCATATCTACACCTTACGGATTGTCGATATTGGAAATCCAGGGTACCTTGAATATACCCACTGAGCCAAATAGTGAGGGGGACTTTATTAAAGTCGATGACATATACGATGCAGTTAAATTTGGGCGACTTCAATTCGATGAAAAATCCCCTAGAAAGGTTACGTTGTTCGTCGGCAACTCCCAGAGACTAGTTGGAACTGTCCAAGACTTGGAGGTTCCATTGGGGGTTTTAAAAATCCCCAACGGCGGTGAAAAGTCTGTGTCTATGATAGATATTGTAAAGCGAAAAATCATCTTTAAACAGAGGCCGTTACCCATTATGTAATTTATTAATGTATGCTACAAATTAGGACCTATGGAGTTTCTGTGGCTCCATTGGATGAAGTTTTCCCCTCCAAAGTAGCCAATTCTATCGTTGATAACTATATTGTTAAAGATCCGTAAGATATCGTCATCACTAAACTTCAAGTATTGTTTCATGTAGTTGACAATTCCTCCGTACTTGTCGTTAAACAATTCAATGGTCGACAACATTGCTTCGTATCTCGAGCTTATCAAGTTGTTAAATCCATCATTTTCGATAGTGAAGTTACGCCTACCGTGGGTAATCGCCTTTTCGAACTCCAGTGACCCTCCGAGTTTTTGCTTCATTTTCTCTACCACTAACAAGAAATTGTCCTTAATCTTTTTGTGATCGGGCTTCAATCCTATCGTGGTCAACTCGTACTCTTTTGCGATAGTGTGGTGATCTAAACCTGCCAATAGTAATATCAACATAGAAATCATCCCTGTCCTATCTTTACCAGCAGTGCAGTGGAATACAAAAGGCTTATTTTCATCACGAATATATTGAAAAATCCTTCTGAACGCATTTACTCCATTCTCCAACATGTGGTCATACACATGCACATAAGTATTCCAGCTTGTCATCAAGTTGGCGTATCTGAGGGCAATTGCTTGTGGCGAATAATCGTCCTTGTCAAACACTGGAGCGTGGATTCTGTTGATTCCGTAGTCTGCCAATTTTTCAGCATACCCATCCCGCTGACATTCACCTTCAGACCTGAGGTCGAAAATAGTGGTGACGCCCAAATCTCTCAATGTGGATAATCCATTTTCCGTGATATTAGCCATGTTGGCGCACCTGTAAATCAAGTTATGAACAACATAATAAGTGGAAGGAGAAGGATCATCAACAGGAAATCGAGGTCTAGTCAACTTCCACCCACCAATATCCCGAAAATTAGATACACCTTCAATTTGTTTCCATCTTGACAAGTGACCGATGTTTTTGCTGAGCTGCAAGAATCTCTGTAGTTCGTTATGTGGCTGCAAATAATCAATGATTAAGTCTACCACTACAGAACTGTAATTGACAAGCTTGTTGGAATTCAATGGTAAACCTAAGGGATTGTAGTCCTCAGCGTCGCCATCGTTCTCAATGGGTACAGTTCCATAAAAGTTATGATCTGCCATGGGAATCAACTCTAGTTTATGTGATAAGTGACCTCTGTTCAACGCATTAGCAAAAGCAGAGCTGTCCACGATAGGTATGATATTATCTTCCAACCCGTAAATACTCAACACGGAAAAATCTAACGATAACTGATTCAATTTACTAAGATCAGCCGTTGATAAATCCATCAATTCCTGTTTCAAGATCATCTGAGGTTGAAATTTCCCATGTCTAAGCATCATCTGCGGCACCATTTCAAAATCATCATCGTGGATAGGATATCTATCCAAAACAGTGATGGAATTGTATCTCGAAGAGCAGTTGATTAAATTAGGAACAACGATGGCAGATTGGGAATTCCCACCTTTGATCAATTCATCTTGGCGTAAGGCCCACAAAAACATCGCCACCGCTCCTCTTGAATGAGCTACTATCGACGACACAGTAAAGTTCATTTTCAAAGGGTTTTGGCTGCCATCGATCAAAAACTCCAACAGCTGCTGGATATCGTCGATATCCTGGGCCAATACTCTACCCACTTTCAGATCCTCGTTGTCGGCAGAAGATCCACAGCCTCTGAAATCAATTCTCAAGGAGTAGACTCCCATTTCTTTGGCTAATCTATGTGCCAACAATTTCTGATAACAATAGTTCCGATGGCCCCCTTGGCCATGCAAAATCAAGGCAACCTTGTTGCTAGCGGGTTCCTCGCCGTCTCCATAACCGTTGGTTTTAGCAGAGTGGGGGATCGCCAACGTACCAGCTATACCTTTGCCGAAATAGACATCAATCTCTTCTGGGGGAACAGTCATAATTGTGGAGATTCATGTGAATCGCGAGAGTTGAGAAGGAAGAAGACGAGTGAAAGTGAGGATTGGAGGATGTGGTTAGGGCGACGATGTGAAATTGAGAATATAACATGGTCAAGAAACCACCAGATGCGAGGGGGGTGTGAGGGAAAGTTGAACGTGAAAACCCAACAACGAACGATTTGAGGAGATTAAAGGCGATAATGAAATCACAATGCCTACGTTAGACCCAATATGTCTCAAGGTGTCTACTGGGTGGTCATAATGCTTTATAACGTCGCAGACCCACACGTCTCAGCGAGTCGCTTACTATGTAACAACAAGATTCGTAATATTGGTCACCATTTGATCTCCTGATCGAACCTTATCGTCTCCACCATATCCAACACTCCATTGGATTTCGTAATACATCCCCAAAACAGCCGTTATGGCCACATCCACCCGTTGCTGACACCATCCCATTCAACACCCTGACCCGGGCTGTTGTATCAAAATACGATGGCCCAAGCCATTACCAAAATTAGGCTTTTCAATGTAACCCAAAACATAGGACAAGCTCAAAAGAAAAAAAAACACTTAGTAAACCCAAAACGGACATGACCTATATCCGTTGTAATAAACTACTCTTGGCTCTAGGGCAACTACCGGTGTATTCCGACGAGGACTCAATTAGTTCCAACGTGGCTTCCACCCAATTGGTTTCAGCCAAGCAATTTCCTACCAACTACCCCTAACTCAGTCTCGCTTACCCCTAAAAATACCTCCACGACAATTATCGATGATGAAGACCTCAACGGTTTGACGATGGTTTCTGCTGCTCCAAAGCTGGCGGAGGTGACTGTAAACGGTGGCTTCTGTTCCACAATGGGACAATCTTCCTTCCCAAGCCTCCAGGGGCACTGATCGCCAAGCCCCTAATGTGTTAGGTGCGATGAGAACATGTGGGCCGCCTAAGACATTGGCTGCGAATTGGGAAGCGGCTTGTCGGCAATACCGATATTGGTCTTAAATTGGAATACAATAGATGCCACGGAATACACACATGGGGCGTGGTAATATAGTGATGCCACCGGAGTATTGTCGAGCCGTAGCACCGGCGGAACTATAAATTCTATAGTGTTTGCCCATTGTTTCACCATCCACATTAGTGCAACCTTTAAGTCGCAAACTGATAGAATGGCTTTCAAACAGAGTATTTTGATCTTGATAGTGTTGGCGTTGTTCAACGTTGTCGCCAGTAACCCTGCGACTTCGTACTACTCTCAGGAGCACAAGAAGAACGTCATTGTCATGATCGGTGACGGGATGGGTCCCACTTCCCTTAATCTTGCCAGAGTGTACAAGCAGATTACTCAGGACTTATCCATTGATACCAAATTGAACTTGGACCCCCACATTCTTGGATCTATCAGAACTAGATCTACTTCTTCCCTTATCACTGACTCTGCTGCTGCCGGAACTGCTTTTGCCACGGGAAAGAAGACCTACAACGGTGCTATCAGTGTCGATGACGACAAATTACCCTTGGGTACTGTTGCCGAAGCTTTGAAGTTGCAAAGAGACTATAAAATCGGGTTGGTGGTTAAGAGTACTTTATCCGATGCCACCCCAAGTGTATGGGCCGCCCACAATGAAACCAGAAAGAATGAAGACAACATCTCTGAGCAATTGGCTGGAAGAGGAAAATTGGGTCAGATTGTTGATTACATGAGTGGAGGAGGTAGATGTTACTGGATTCCCGAAAGCCAAGAAAACTCCTGTAGAACTGACGATGTCGACTTAATTGCAGACTTGAAGGGCAAAGGATGGACCTATTTCGACACCAAGGAAGAATTCGAAAAATACTCCAACGAGGGTTTGACCTTACCTGTTTTGAGTTTCTGGGGAGACGACAATGTTGATTACGTCATCGACAGAAACCCCGACAAGACTCCTACTTTGGCTGAACAGGCTAAGTTGGCCATTGACACCTTGCATAACGCCACTGCTGACTCCGATGCCGGTTTCTTCTTGATGGTAGAAGGGTCTAGAATTGACCACTGTGGTCATGACAACGATGCCGCTTGTCAACCAAGAGAAACCATCGAATTCGATGATGCTTTCGCTGTTGTCAAAAACTACATTGATTCCACCGATGTTCCCACTTTAGTGATTGTCACTGCTGACCACGAAACTGGTGGTATTTCTTTGGGTTACGACGATATGCCATCATGGTACCCTGAAGTCTTGATCAACAAGACTCACTCCAGTGAATACTTCGAAAAGCAAGTTCTTAACTTGAATGAAACTGGTGCTGACAACGCCACCATTTCTGACTTCATCAAAGACTGGGTCTTGACCGAATTGTCTGTCACCGACGCTACTGAGGAAGAAATTGATGTCGTTTTGGAGTCAGTTAAAGGTGATGGTGAAGTCATCCACGCCATCTCTCCTATTACCTCCAACAGAGCTGCCGTTGGATTCACTTCTGGTGGTCACACCAATGTTGATGTCACCGTCTACGGTTACACCAACGATAAATCCATCGATGAAAACTTCCAAGTCACCGAAGCTGGTTTCGGATTAAAAGGTAACCAAGACAACACTGACATTGCCAAATTCATTGAACAATTGTTAGGCACTGATGTAGATGCCATCACCGAAAAGTTAAGAGAATAAATCACTGTTACTGGTCTGAATTCTCAACAAACTCGTGTTTCGATAAAATAATAATTTATACGCTTTAGAATCCATTATTGCTTCTTCTTGTGAGACTCTCTTTTTACATTCTTATTTTCTTCTCTGTTTATAACTACACTTACACCATGAAATTGTGAGAATCGCAAACTCGTTGAAATGAATACCGAAGATGATAGGGATGCTTATAGTAGATTGGGTAGTTATTTGAGCCAAAAACACGCGGACCATTTGTCTACTCAGTTATCAGTATTCCAGTCTGCGCTAATAAACTTTGCTGAAGATCATGGCGATGAAATCAAAGCAAATAATGAATTTAGATCAAAGTTCACGGAGATGTGTCAACTGGTGGGTCTTGATCCTCTTGAATTAATGCTTCACACTTCCTCACTACATAATGAACGCAATGATAACTTTTATACTACCCTTGCGGTGAAGATGGTGGAAGTATGTCAAGAAACGAGAGATTTAAATGGAGGATTGATTTCATTCAAAGAATTACTTCCCCGATTACAAAGCAATGTTAATTTGAAGTCAGACATTATCGAACAGGATATATTCAAGTCGTTGGAGGTATTGGAATCCTTCGGTCAAGGGTTCGAATTGTTAACCATCAAGGAGAAGAAATGGTTGAAGTTTTCCTTAGCGTCGACAGTTGAAAGCAATATAAGTAATGACCAAAAGAAGATATACGAGGTGTGTACATTTATGGGGGGATATGTTACCCATAGGTTGTTGATGGATAACTACGGATGGGACAAAATCCGGTGCAAGACAGTTATAGATGAGATGATCATGAATGGTTTTTTATGGATAGACTCTCAAGGAATCACCGGCGAAATGCAATACTGGGAACCCTCATGGATCAGTAGTTGACGATGCCGTTCGTTTGAGTTTCTTCTGTCGAAACTTTTCATTCACCACTTCAAAAGATTCGGCTACGTTCCTATCCACTATGGGGGTATAATTTTTGAAGCCTCGTACCTTTCCGTTTCCTAGATATATTGTTCCGCCATTAGAATTGAGTTTATCTTCATTTTGAATCACTGTAGTTTGCATAATGTCACCAACAAGGGCTTTTAGGCGATAGTCCAGGACAAATGCCTTCAACTCGTTGTATTTTTTTGCATTCTTATTGAAATTTGGAACGTCAATTGGTTCCAGCCACTCCATTTCAGGGAATACACAATCATATAGAATCAAAGGAATTTCATTGGCCATTTCGTAATGAGGTTTGGACGGAAATTTTTCAACATTTAATAACTCATCGATAACGGTGACTTTCTCATGTTTCTGTCCTATTGTCAACAATATAGCTACCATACAACGTACCTGATGCCATAAAAACGCCGTACCTTTCAAATCAAACATATAAAACTCATCATCGTACTTTATGATCTGTGAACTGTATACTTCCCTACGATAATTGGTGATTTGTTTGGCTCCATCCAATTTACAGAAGTTACGAAAGTCATGGACTCCGACGTATTTAGCAGCACCCTCATTCATTAATTCAATATCCAACCCTTCCTTGTGAATCAAGTATCTATAGTGTCTATACTTACAGCTGAATCTAGCATCAAAGTCTTGGGGTGGTCTGAAACATACTGCAGTCACCCTTATGTCTGGAGGCAATAACGAATTCAATATCGCCATATAAGGGAGCTCGTCCTTATCCAACTGTTTATTTGCCTGTTGTTCAACGGAAAGATTCGAGCGGATATTTAATGAAATTACTTGGTTCATGGCACTAACTCCTCTGTCGGTCCTGCCACATCTACTGAAATTACAACAATTAGGATCGATATCTTTGATCAACTTAGCCTTTTCTAGTGCGGTCAATATTTCTTGCTCTACTGTTGGCAAGGGAGTAGGTTCAGATTGGAAGGCCAACCCGCTATAATTCCATCCCAAGTATGCAAATCTTAACGCTATGAATCGAGTAGGGTATTGGGAAAAGTCAAACTTCTTCTTCTTCTTTTGAGGTTTCTCATCGGATTCTGTAGACGGAGTCGTCAATGATGTGGAAGCTACAGCTACTTTTTCAACAGCGTTGGAAACTTCAGGGTTGGAACCTTCCAATTCCTTTATCTTTTCTATCAACTGCTGTTTAGTCCAGTTTTCATAGTCACAAACCGCTTGCTTTTCAGCGTGGAATAGACTTCTAAACACTCTTTTCATCATCTTTATCTCATCTCAAAACTCCATCGCGGAACTGTTTTGAAGATTAATGTCTGGTGAAAAAGGTGAAAAAGAGTCATTAGATTGGGAGAATTTGAAGTATGAACTACACCCATGGCTAAAGGAGGCGATAAGATCGTTAGGGTTCCCCACAATGACTCCGGTTCAAGCATCTACTATACCCCTTTTATGTAGTTCTAAGGACGTTATTGTGGAGTCCGTTACAGGATCAGGTAAAACTTTGGCATTTGTAATCCCCATTCTCCAGAAACTATCCAAGTTTCTTTATTATGATAATGAAACCATAAAGAAGGGAGAGTTTTTTGCTCTTGTATTGTGTCCTACGAGAGAGTTGGCCAAACAGATCCAAACAGTGTTCGAATCAATACTCGAATATTTGCCTGAAGATAAACATTCAATCACCACCCAGCTATTGGTTGGTTCCTTGGGTCAAGTCAGAGAGGATTTGGCAACATTTAAGACCCAAAAGCCTCAAATTTTAGTTGCTACCCCTGGTAGATTCTTGGATTTCATGTCATCAAATGCTGTTAAAACCAATTCCCTTGAGATCGCCGTCTTGGATGAAGCTGATAAGCTTTTGGACATTTCATTCAATAAGGATGTCATAAAAATTCTTCAGAGACTTCCTAAACAAAGGAGAACAGGGTTGTTTTCGGCGACGTTATCCGCAGCTGGTGCTAACATCTTTCGAACTGGTATGACAAATCCTGTAAGAATCACCGTCAAGGGTAAAACGCTGGAGAATAACGCACCTAAGAGTTTGAACTTAAGTTACATGATGGTAGACCCCAGGAAAAAAATCACCACGATGTTGAAACTAGTGGAAAATTACAAATTCAAGAAGGCGATAGTATACTTCCCAACATGTACCTCAGTCAAGCACTTTTACTTGGTGTTTAAGCACATATTACCTACATCTTTTAACTGCAAATTTCATTCCTTGCATGGCCAGTTGACGACCAAACTGAGAATGAAAACATTGAGTAACTTTACTGAAGCAGAGACTTACGAACAGAAACAGGTGTTGATGACCACTGACGTAGCTGCTAGAGGTATCGATATTCCCGATGTGGACCTAGTTATTCAATTGGACCCCCCCACAGATCCCGATGTGTTTTTGCACCGTTGTGGCAGAACAGGTAGGGCTAATAATGTAGGACATGCAATAACATTTTTGAATAAAGATGGCTTGGAAGAAGAATATGTTGATTTCATGAAAGTTAAGAATGTGATTATCAATGAAATCACCGAGGTGGTTAACAATGACCATGAAATATTCCAACGTAAGTTACATGAATTCATGTTACAAGATAGAGCACGCCATGAACTTGCCATCAGAGCCTATGTTGGATTTGTAAAATATTATACCAAGCACGTTGCATCATCGATTTTCCGAATCGGATTATTGGATTATCTTGGGTTGGCCAAAATGTATGGACTATTTAGGTTACCCAAAATGCCCGAGACAAAGTATATTCCTACTGAATTAATGCCAGAAGATGGATGGCTAGACGAAGTAATAGACATGGATAAATACTCCTATAAGGACGAGGAGAAGGAAAGGGTGAGATTGGAAAATCTAGAGACCGATAAGCAGAACAGGATTCGTGACACCAAGAGAAGAAAAGAATTGAAGGCTAAGAATGAATCGTGGTCTCAAAAGAGTGATCATAAGGAAGCTAAACTGCAGCGAAAAGAGAAGATGAAAAGGAAAAGAGAGGAGATTGAGAAGCAAATCAAAGAGGAGTCTGATGATGAAGAAACTGAAGTTGATTGGAAAGACTTAGTACGACAAAATAAGCAACAAAAAAGGTCTACCCAGGTCCAAGCAAGTTTCGACGACTTGTAGTTCCTTCAATATCTGGCTATTTATTAAATTCCTTCATTTTCTGACGGTTCAATGAACTAATCAATACTTTTTTATTCCTATAATCTATATTTATCACTATGGGAACGAATTCCATCAAACACATAAAGATTATCCAAAGGAATGTATTGGGATGTGGTGAGTTTCAATACTTCCTGCGATACAACCCCACCCATGAAGCTACTCAAATTATGGTAGTTGGTGGAATTGTGGCAAACGAATTCTTTGAAGGTCTTTAATGCTGACAAGGGTAAATCTGGTTGACAGCTAAATGTTTTAGCAAATAATCTAACAAAGTTATCAAAATCAGCTTCACCAGGCACAGTTTTATTTTGTTTAATGAAGTGATTGAATGTCATTATTCCGTAGTAAATCGCCAAATGATTATATTCTTCATTATCATGCTCGTTACTATTATTGTTTACCATCTTGTTGAGTAATGTATCGCTTGTCAAACGGGTTGATCCGTTTGATACATGAATAGAGTGACAGTTTTTGCAGAACAAACCGATAAGACTCTTCTCCAAACTTGTCAATCCCTCTACTCTTCCTATGCCAACCAACACCTTTAGCACTTCCTCAGTGAAGAGATCCCTATCACTAGCAGCTTTCTCTCGGTATAAATTTTGTAGTGTCACGTAGTTGTTGGTATCGCTTGCCATATCGGGCAAACTTCCTGGCAACGGCAAATCTCCATAAAGGCAGACAAAATTCTTCAACGACTTGACGAGGATCCAGAAAAAAGGTGTATTTGCACTCAAATTCTTATCATTAAGCTTTTCAAGATTAAACAAATGGTTCAAATGGTCAGGCACTTCGGTCTTTTGATAAGCCCTAAACACCGAATTGGTAGCTTCAATGAAATTCACTTCATAATTCATATTTCTCGACTGGTTCAGTATCAACTTTTTGAACTCTTTTTTTTCAGAAGAGTTCTTTGGTCCATCACCATGGATTTGTTTCCAGGCTTGTAGTGCTTTGATCAATAGTATTACATAAGGAACATGCGAGTGCTCCGTGTCATCTAGAGACTTTAGATCAATGCTGTTGGACAATTGCAATAACTCTGGCCAAGGTTTGTCAATTCGTAAATCATATATTTGTGAAGTATGGGTTTCGATTACTGTGACTTCATTGGCAATAAGATTAATACTGCCGTAAAACCCTACAGTATTGACGATAATTAACGGAATGTTTTTGTCGAATAAGAGCTTTTTCAATTTGTCCAAGAATTCTGGATCAATATAGTCACTTATAACGACAATGTTGAAACTGTCCCACAATGAATCTTCCAACTTTTCCACAGGAACAATAATCGATTGTCCTTTGGAGTCTTTATTCAACTCCATGAGATTTTCACATACTGAAGTAGCTCGTGGCCGGCCAACGTCGCTCAACGTTAAGAAAAAGTTTCCTGACAAATCATCATCAGTTACTACTTTATCATCAATAATGGTAAATTTTCCAATACCCGGTAGAATCAAGTTTTTTAGCACCTCCGAGCCAGTAGTGGTGGCATTGATGAGGCAAATGTGACTTTCTTCTAAGTTAGACTGTCCTGAAGATGCCCAGAGTCTCAATTGCCTGTCGTATTTGTTGGCTTTATCGATTATGGGATTCATACAGCTTTACCTTCGCAATTTTGCGATACATAATATTACAAGGAGAGATCACAACGGTAAATGTAAGTAGTGATTTAGAATGGTAGTCATGTGGTCAAGACACGTATTAGGACACTACGGAGTTGTGAACGAGAAGAAACAAGGAATAGAAAATTCCACAAGTTAAGGGCCGAATAATTGGGGACTGGGAGTGAGAGGAGTTCTTGGTAATGTTCACCGTCTTGGGCTCTATGTTACATTGTACGTATACATCTTAATTCTGCTGGATTACAAAACAGCCTCGTGAAGTCTAGGTGATGATACATTTTGCATCGCCTCCAGCGAATTCGTTATATCTTTCCTTTTGCCTCTCCTTTATCTTCGCTTTGGTTTCCTTGGGAAAATATTTGACCATTTTCAAAGTCAAGTCTACATCGATGTTGGACGAGTCTGCTTGCTCCACTGCCTTTTCCTTCTTACAGAGGGGGCACTCATCATGTCCTGCTTGCATATGTTTAATCATGCATCTGACACAAAATATATGATTGCAACTCAATCTGATTGGCTTGTAGGCAATATCACCACATATGGGACATAGATAATCATCCAATTGTGGAATTACAGTGAGGATCTTGGTTTGAATGATTGAGCAAATGGTTTTGGCTATTGAGCTACCATGGATAAAGATATGAGAAGGTGTGATCATTTCAGGGACTTGTAGTTTAACATTGAGTGATGTTCTTTTGTCAAACTTTTTCAAAATTTTCGTCAATGCAGTGGAATTTATCGTTTGGAACTTTAATACTTTTAGCAAACTTTCGTTCACCAGTAAGAATTGGTTGAAAGTAGACTGTGACTTTTTATTCTTGAAGGAATCTAAGATTTTAGTTTTTTCGATATTGTATTTGAATTGTTGTAGCCTCGTCTCCACCTTTTCACTGCTATTCTGAAACGTCTTGATTTCAGCGTTGTTGGTTCTGAAATAAATTTCTCCGTCGATAAACATTTTGAAAACCTCCCTCCATTTGTATATATCGCTTTTTTTGAGGGATTCCTTGCCTGATATCTGATTAAGAGTGTCACTGATTGCCTTGACATCATCAATCAATCTCTGTTCCTCTTTGACCCTCAAGCGATCAAGAATTGTTAATTCCTCGTTCAACATGTGGAAAAATTTGGCGTCTGATTTGAGCTTGATAGTGATTTGGAACTTCTTGGGGTGTCCTGCCACTGCTGTAATAGAGGTACGTGGGGATAATTCCGAGGCTTGCTCCAACAAAAAGTTGCTCTTTGCACTTTCCTTACTTATGGAGGTATCATCACTCCTCAAAGATCGAAGACTACCACTGTCGTAACCAGCATCGCCGTTTTCTTCGATATGAGAGGCTAATTTTGCATCCAAAGACTCATACTCTTGAGTTGCCAACTCATTGTCGCTGGAAGTGTAGTTGACAATGGCATCTAACTTGTTTTTCAACATGACGACACTACTGTTGATATAATCATCGGTCAACTCTTCATTATAATCGATTATAATCTTTAAACTAGGAATAATTTCGTGATGAGTCCTGGACTTTTTCAACACGTATTTTGCAACTATTGGATTCGATGCCGTTGTTTCGTGTTCATTGATTTCAATATTCTCCAACAACAATTTAAGGGTATTGCGCTCTAACCCCCAATGATTTAATTCTTTGACTACTTTTCCAATACACTTTTTTAGTGCTTTATACTGAATAGCAGCTTCGACCCATTCCTCAGGTATCTCGTCATTAGCCAACGTATGCTCGAACTCTTTGGCGAACTTCATATTAGTTGGATTCGTTGACAAACGCTCATGTAGGAACCACCGGCTGGGAATTAGTTGACGTCAAAGCGATGGTGTGTTACACTCAGGTTGGGAAGGTAAACGTTTGTAGCCAATTTAATTTGAGTTTTTCGTATTGCACCGAATTGCTTTTTTTTGACAGGCCAATTGACATGTAACGATGTACACGACTTGGATCAATATTTGTTCAGCATATTGATCCCAGCAGTCTAGCCGGTAGTTGCACTAGCTGTAAGAGAGACACAGCGTGAGATGTGTTTTAACATTTGCAGGAGTGCCGGGAGAGTTTAGAACGTGATACTCGAACTGAAGATTTTTTCAACGAAAAAAATGCAATGTAGCTCAAATTTACCTGTAGGGTGAACACGGAAATCCTATCACCATCAAAGCTGAACATCATAGAAATGTAACACCCATGAACTTCGGTTCAAGGTCAAATATGAGAATTTTCTAGAAGTGCGCTCCAACGAAATTTATATTGCACAGTGTAGGAGAAGACAACTATGGACTTCGAATTAGAACCTACATTAGAGTCAATCGTCAAACAGCAGTCGTTGAAATGGATATTCGTTGGTGGTAAAGGAGGAGTAGGAAAAACCACGACGTCTTCGTCAATAGCGGTGCAGTTAGCGTTGAATTACCCCAGTGAACAGTTTTTGTTAATTTCAACCGATCCAGCTCATAACTTGTCGGATGCGTTCTGTCAAAAGTTTGGAAAGGATGCTAGACCGGTAGACGGTTTAAGCAACCTTTCGTGTATGGAAATCGACCCTGAAGCGGCGATGTCCGACTTACAGCAACAAGCTAACCAATTTAATAATGATCCTAATGATCCATTAAAAAGTATGATGAGTGATATGACAGGTTCCATCCCTGGGATCGATGAAGCATTGTCATTTATGGAAGTTTTGAAACATATCAAGAACCAAAAAGTCGATGAAACTACCAAATCTTCCGACACCCCTGATATCAATCAGATTGTCTATAAAACCATCATCTTTGATACCGCCCCAACGGGTCACACCTTGAGGTTCTTGCAGTTGCCTTCGACTTTGGGCAAATTATTGAGTAAATTCAATGAATTAAGTGGGAAGTTGGGCCCCATGATGTCGATGTTGGGAGGCGGAGCTCAACAGAAGCAAGATATGTTTGAAAAGTTGGGGGAAATCCAAAAAAACGTCACAGAAGTTAACGAACAATTCACTAACCCTGATTTAACAACATTTGTATGTGTGTGCATTTCGGAATTCTTGTCGTTATACGAAACAGAGAGAATGATCCAGGAGTTAACCAGTTATAATATGGATGTCACTTCGATTGTTGTCAACCAGTTGTTATTCGCTGACAACTCCGAAGATTGTAAGAGATGTAATTCCAGATGGAAGATGCAAAAGAAATATTTGGACCAAATGAATGAGTTGTATGAAGATTACCATTTGGTTAAAATGCCATTATTGGGGTCCGAAATCAGAGGAGTGGAAAACTTGAAAAAGTTCTCCAAGTTCTTGTTGACTCCCTATGACCCCAAAGTCAACGGCAACCTAGTGTATGAATTAGAAGAGAAGTAGTCATATTTAATACATCATTGAACCACCTCATGCACTCACGTGACAGTAAGCTTTGACAAAATTTTAAAATTATTTTATCACCTACAACTTTAATACCCTTGTAAACTATCTATCAAATTTAAGATGTTTTTTCTTATCATTTTATTATACATATGCAACTTATTCTCTCACGTGTTTGCTTCTAATTATAGTGAAGCAACTAACACAACTGAGCCTCCAATTATTAATTATGATTTCAAAAGCATATTCTCTACCCTTGTTAATTCATTTCAAAATATATCTAACACTTACAATGGCCTGATTGATTTATACGCATCAGATGAAGGAAAATATTACGTGTATAGTAAATTATATGAAAATGAATCTATACAGGATGAATCGTTATTGCAATTAACATTTTTGAATCTTACGGAGTTCATCTTTATATCGAGTTCACTTCTAATGAGAACATTTATCCATCAGATATTCACAGCAACTATAAGAGTTTTGAGATAGTGCCTTTGGCCCCATCAGAAATATCAAAACGTTCGTTGTCAATCATAGACAGTTTGCTAGAGTTTTCACTACAAGGCAATAATACTTATGTATTGCCTAGGTCTAAGAAAACAGGAGACAGTCCATTATCTAAGAGATCAGTAATTCAAGCAGTGGCATATGAACACTTATCTTCAAATACATGTGCTGGTCCTGGTGATGAAGAGTACCATATATACTCCTATGATGTTGATAGAAAGTCGCAAATTCGAGAAATTAACTATGGCCAGGGGAAATCAAAGAGAGTTAGCACGGGCTAAGAACATGAAGAAACAGCAAGACGCCGCCAAGTCACAGAAGAAAGGCGACCCTGCCAAAAGAATGGAAAGTGACGCTGAAAAAATGAGACAAAAGCAAGCAGAAGGTACGTAATGGTGTTAGATGTTGGGAACATTGACTCACTATACGACAGAAATATTCTATACGAGATGGATTATGTACAGATGCGTTGCGTATCTTTTACAGGAGCGGTGTTGCAACAGTGACAATGAAGCAGTACTAACGATTTAGCTGATGCCAGAAAGGCTGCCGAAGCACAAGGGAAGAAGTAAAGAGAGGTGACGTGTTAATAAATGATAGATTTAAGATGACTTCTCTGATTTTGGTTCTATCAAACGTTGAGATGCTTCCTTTGACCAGCGACTCTCTCAAGTTTGTCTCGTAGAATCTCAACCTCTTGTAGGACTGAAAAGGACCATTTATATTGAGAAATGTCCCATGGAGACCATTTCTTTGCCGCATTTTTGCATTTTTATTGCCTGCTACAACTGTTGACGGCTAACTAAAATCCTATCATTGCACCTGCTATTTACGCTTTAAAGCAACCAAGAAACTAGTTTAGCCATCATGTTAATCGAGGAATATTATCATGACGTTGAGACGTCTTATGGAACTAAAATGAGATTATTCGTCTTCCATCCCAAGATCCCCAATTACCCCAATGTGAAGTTCCCAGGGGTAGTGGTATGGTCAGAGATATACCAATGCACTGGACCAGTGTCGAGATTTGCCAAAGATATTGCTGGTCAGGGGTTCATTGTGGTGTGTCCTTCGATTTACCACAACTTCGTCAATCATGAACCATTAGCTTATGATGTCAAAGGCACCGATATGGGTAATGAATTCAAGATCAAGAAGCCCCTCAAGTCCTATGATGAGGACAGTTCATTGGCTGTGGATTACCTATTATCGTTGAAAACCTGTAATGGTAAGATTGGGGCTAGTGGAATGTGTCTCGGTGGCCACCTAGCATTCAGATCGGCTTTAGATCCCCGAGTCAGTGCTGCAGTATGTTTCTTTGCAACCGACATCCATGACCACGCATTGGGCGAGGGCATGAATGACGATTCATTGGAGAGATCAGGGGAAATCAAGGGTGAGATTATCATGATTTTCGGCTGTAAAGATAACCACGTCCCACTAGAAGGCAGAGACTTGATTAGAAGCGTATTACGCAAGAACAATGTGGAAATGACGTTTATTGAAATCAACGATGCTCAACATGCGTTCGTCAGAGACGAATTGAGCAAGGGAAGGTACGATCCTGCAACTACTAAGAACTGTTTTGAATGGTTATTGGAATTGTTCAACAGGAAGTTGAAGTTGGAATACGGACAACACGATGGCATTGCTGAAACCATTGAAAATGTCTGCTGAACTATATTTTTTGTCACCCTTCAATCACATCATTGCGTTGAGTTACCTCCACATCTACCACCCTGCTGTAACTGTTGGCTGCAACTGTTCTATATCTCTAGTCGTGTCGCGCTCAACTTAAAACCTTCTCAAAAAATTTTCACCATCAATTTCTAACGTTACCATGAGACCGATTAAGTTAATGGGACATGAACGTTCCCTTACTCAAGTAAAATACAACAGAGAAGGTGATTTGCTTTTTTCTGTAGCCAAAGATAGCTCTGCATCCATTTGGTATTCCTCCAACGGCGAAAGATTGGGTACTTTAGAGGGCCATATGGGGACGATTTGGTCGATTGATGTTGATTCTGAATCAGTATTATGTGCCACTGGAAGTGCCGATGTGTCGATTAAGTTATGGTCAGTTTCAACGGGGGAGTGTCTTTACACCTATCAAATGAAATCCCCAATCAGAAGGGTGGTATTTTCTCCCAACAGTAAGCAATTGTTAGCAGTGACAGATAAAGTGATGGGACAACCTGGTTCCATCGTAGTATTCGATATAAACCATGAAGAAGGCAGTTTGACCAACCAAGATCCAGAACCGTCTTTGATCATCAACACCAGAGAAGACGCCACCAAAGTAACCGTTGCTGGGTGGTCTCATGATGGAGAATACATTATTGCCGGACATGATGATGGAGTTGTGTCAAAGTACCACGCCGAAACCGGGGAGTTTATACAATCAGTCCAGGCCCACGGGATTCACAACGAAGAGAAGGTCACCAGTATCACCGACATCCAGTTCTCCCCCGAAGACCAATCATACTTCATCACTTCCTCCAAAGATAAATGCTCTACCTTAATTGATGTGGAATCGTTTGAGTTAATGAAAGTGTATAAAGCCGACGCCCCCATGAATACCGCTGCCATAACCCCCATCAAGAACTTTGTTATATTGGGAGGGGGTCAGGAAGCCAGAAACGTCACCACCACCGCCGAAAGTCAAGGGAAATTCGAAGCTCGATTCTACCACAAGATTTTTGTCGATGAGATCGGTAGAGTCAAAGGTCATTTCGGGCCATTGAACACCATCGCTGTCCACCCAGACGGTACAGGATACGCCAGTGGAGGAGAAGATGGGTTCATTAGAGTGCATAATTTTGACAAATCATACTTTGAGTTTGAATATGATGCTGAAAGAACTGAAAGAGCTATTGCCTCAGGTGCTACTTAGTCCATGTTTTATTTCACATGAGAATTATTTCAACTTACTTGTACATTACGTCCTAATATAGGTATAGTCATAGAGATACATCCCAATATAGGTATAAATCTGTCCTTAATTTAGGGAACTTCTCTGGTTTTACCTGCAATATTTCTCGTTTGTATAGAAATCCCCAAGATAACGGTGTATTCGTAAGCAAAAATGTGTCAAATGGTGCGCCTGGTGAAAATTTCTGATAAAGACTGTGAAGAGAGCAAGCTTAAGTAGCTAAAATTGCTATATACTGTTGAAAATGCCTTCAAGTCAAGAGTCTGTAGAAGATTTGGAGGGGGGCTTTATTGTGGGTGACGATAACTACGCTTCTAACCAGAAACGCCGCAGCAAAAGAGTGAAAAATGACACATCTTACAAGGAAGATAGCGATCTTGATGGTGATTTGGAAGGTGATCTGGGGGTTACTGGAACTGTGAGTAATGGAGATGCTAGAAAGAAGCGTAAAACACGTAACAACGCGGTGAAATCACGCAAAAAGACCAAGAGTGCCTTAAATGAGCCATTATTTGATGATGGCGACGATGACGATGAGGAATATACTATTGAAGTTGGTGGTGACTCCCTTGAAGATGACGATGACGATGAAGTGATCATTTCGGGAACTTCTTTCACCAAAAATAATGGCAGTTCCATCGCTGACGCCATCGAATTGTCTGAAGATGATTTACCACTAAACGAACTCTCTCGCTCTCCAGAGCCACCCAAGTCTAAACCAAAGGCGAAAAAGGTCAAGAGAGCCCCGAAAAAGGAAAAGAAACCTAAAGTTAAGATTCCTTACTTTACCAGGGTGACTCAGAGATTATACGAGAACCATTCTTATTTGAAAGATGTTTTCCCTTACTTGGAGAGCTTACCGTTAATCAAGCCTGAACGTGCCCCTCAGCCTCCAGGTATGTCAATAAAGCTCTTGCCATTCCAATTAGAAGGTCTTAATTGGTTAATCAAGCAAGAAAATGGGGAGTTTGGAGGAGGAATCTTGGCCGATGAAATGGGGATGGGTAAAACCATTCAAACCATTGCCCTATTCATGCAGGATAAAACCAAAACGCCAAATTTGGTGGTGGGACCTACAGTGGCGTTAATGCAATGGAAACACGAGATTGAAGCCCATACCAATAATGCATTGAGGGTTTTACTCTTCCATGGTGCTAACAGATCGGCCAACACCGAAGAACTCAGTAAATATGACGTTATATTGACTTCATATTCCGTTTTAGAATCAGTGTACCGTAAGGAGGTCCACGGGTTCAAACGAAAAGCTGGAGTATTTAAAGAAAAGTCCCCCTTGCACCACATCAAATTTCATAGAGTGATATTAGATGAGGCACACAATATCAAAGATAGAACAAGCAATACCGCCAAGGCTGCCAACAATTTACAGACTGAAACCAGATGGTGTCTTACAGGTACCCCATTGCAGAATCGGATTGGGGAAATGTACTCTTTAATCAGATTTTTGAAGTTGAAGCCTTTCTACGAATACTTTTGCACGAAATGTGATTGTCATAGTAGTGAATGGCTATTTAGTAACTGGCGTCATTGTGACCTTTGTGGGCATACCCCCATGCTTCATACCAATTTTTTCAACCACTTTATGTTGAAGAATATCCAGAAGTTTGGTATTCAGGGTGATGGGCTACAAAGTTTTCAGCAGATTCAATTATTGTTGAAAAACGTTATGTTACGAAGGACTAAATTAGAACGAGCAGATGATTTGGGCTTACCTCCTCGGATTGTGGAGATCAGACAAGATGTGTTCAACAAGGAAGAAAAGGATCTCTATGTTTCATTGTACAGTGATTCCAAGAGGAAGTTCAACGATTATGTAGCAGAAGGAGTGGTTTTGAATAATTATGCTAACATTTTCACGTTAATTACTAGAATGAGACAATTGGCTGACCACCCGGACCTTGTATTGAAGAAGGCAGGAGCTAGTAAAGAAGCTTCAGGGGTCATCATCTGCCAGATTTGTGATGACGAGAGTGAAGATCCCATTGAGTCCAAGTGTCATCACAAATTTTGTAGAATGTGTATTCAGGAATACTGTGAATCGTATCTGGGAGATGAAAAGTCTTTACAGTGTCCTGTGTGTCACATTGGCTTGTCTATTGACTTGGAGCAGCCAGCTTTGGAAGTCGATGAAGAATCTTTCAACAAAGCTTCAATTGTCAATAGAATTCAACTAGGCACCCACGGTAACGAATGGAAATCCTCCACCAAAATTGAGGCATTGTTGGAAGAGTTGTACAAGCTTAGGTCAGACAAGCACACGCTAAAGTCGATTGTGTTCTCTCAATTCACGTCGATGTTAGACTTGATCGAATGGCGATTGAAAAGAGCAGGGTTCTCCACGGTGAAATTGCAGGGATCTATGTCACCTCAGCAAAGAGACAACACCATCAAGTACTTCAGTGAAAATGCCCACGTAGAAGTCTTTTTGGTGTCGTTGAAGGCTGGAGGAGTGGCATTGAACTTATGTGAAGCATCACAGGTATTTTTGATGGATCCTTGGTGGAATCCCAGTGTCGAATGGCAGTCCATGGATAGAGTCCACAGAATCGGGCAGAAACGACCTATAAAAATCACTCGTTTTTGTATCAAGGACAGTATAGAACTGAGAATCATCGAGCTACAAGATAAAAAGGCCAACATGATCCACGCTACCATTAATCATGATGATGCAGCAATCAATCGATTGACCCCCCAGGATCTCCAGTTCTTGTTTCAGAACTAATCGAACGATCACACTAGAGTTGTGGTCACAAATGTGCAACACGTTTAAACAGTTGCCGTGGTATAGACAACAGGTATAGGAATAGATAATTGGTTTACGAATAGTTCAGTCTCTTCTCTCACTACCCGTCGCACTATATTGTGACTCATTGGAACCAATTTCTCCCTAAACATCCCTCCGCGATTGCGAAAACTTTCATCACCAACGATGTCCCAGTATTGGATAGATTACTTAGACAGCCCAACGTTGTCAATTTTCCCTTTCGACTACTTGAGACCACAAAGTAACAAGTCCATTGAAAGTACCCACGAAGTTGAATTGAAAACCGACGGCGATGGTGATTTCTTGAAAGGTTTAACTTCCTTCATTGCCTTGATCTATCGGTTAACTGGTGATGAAGATATCGTAATTGCTACCAATACCAAGGAAAGTGGTAAAGAATTTATTGTGAGATTGAACATCTCGCCAAATTTGTCTTTCGCCCAGTTGCACGAGAAAGTCACTCACGAATATACAAACAATGTCAAGGAATCATCGAGTTATACATCACTAGATGAAATCGCTGAAGCAATTAAAGATAAAAAAGCCACAGAGGAGTATCCTAATTTGTTCCGCTTATCATTTGAGTACGCATCGTCATCCAATCAGCACTTGAATTCCTCTGTCAAGGGATCAATTAGGGACCTTGGGGTGTTTTTCCATAACGACAAATTGAGTATTTACTACAATGGGTTGTTATTTAAACAGGAAAGAGTGGTGATGTTTGGTCAACAGTTTGTGCAATTTCTCCAAAGTGCAAAAGCTAACCCTGACATTGAAATCACCAAAGTGAACTTGATCACCGTCTCCCAAAAACAATTGTTACCTGATCCGACTACTGATTTGGATTGGTCGGGTTATAGAGGGGCTATCCAGGATATCTTTATGGAAAATGCTTTGAAACATCCAGAAAGAACTTGTGTAGTGGAAACCAAATCTTTCTTGGATACCAACTCCCGCACGAGAACCTTCAATTATAAACAAATCAACCAGGCTTCCAATGTGGTTGGTAACTATTTGGTGAAGACAGGCATTAAAAAAGGTGATATTGTCATGATATACGCTTACAGAGGTGTAGATTTGATGATCGCAGTGATGGGGGTGTTGAAGGCCGGTGCAACCTTCTCCGTTATAGATCCTGCTTACCCTCCAGCCAGACAGAACATCTATCTTTCAGTGGCTAAACCAAGAGGGTTGATTGGGTTGGAAAAGGCTGGAGTGTTACATTCTCTAGTCACCGATTACATCAAAAACGAGTTGGATGTCGTCACCACCATTCCTCAGTTGAAAATCCAGGACGATGCCTCATTACAGGGGGGAGTCATTGACGGTGAGACAGCCGACTGTTTAGCAGATTACAAACAATACGAGGATTTCCCCACTGGGGTTATTGTCGGTCCTGATTCAAATCCTACTTTGTCTTTCACATCTGGTTCCGAAGGTATTCCAAAGGGGGTTTTGGGTCGCCATTTCTCTTTAGCATACTACTTCCCTTGGATGGCCAAAAGATTCAATTTGAGTGAGAATGATAAATTCACCATGTTGTCAGGAATTGCTCATGATCCAATTCAACGAGATATGTTTACTCCCTTGTTCTTAGGAGCTCAGCTTTTGATTCCAACTGCTGATGATATTGGTACCCCAGGAAAGTTAGCTAGCTGGATGGCCGAATATGGTGCTACAGTCACTCATTTAACTCCAGCTATGGGTCAATTGTTGAGTGCTCAAGCAACCACACCTTTTCCCAAATTACATCATGCATTCTTTGTGGGTGACATTTTAACCAAACGTGATTGTTTAAGATTACAGTCATTAGCTGAAAACGTATTCATCGTCAATATGTACGGAACCACGGAAACCCAGAGGGCTGTTTCATATTATGAGATAAAAAGTGCTAAATCTGATCCAACGTACTTAAAAGCCTTGAAAGATGTTATGCCAGCAGGTACAGGTATGTACAACGTTCAGCTTTTGATCGTTAACAGGAATGATAGAAGCCAAACTTGCGGTGTTGGAGAGGTTGGGGAAATCTATGTCAGAGCTGGTGGTTTGTCCGAGGGCTACAGAGGATTACCAGATTTGAATGCTGAAAAGTTTGTAACTAATTGGTACGTTGATCCTTCCCAATGGGTAAAGCAGGATGAAGAAAACAGTAAAGGGGAGGACTGGAGAAACCATGGATGGTTGAAACCAAGAGACAGATTATATAGAACTGGAGACTTGGGACGTTACCTTCCTGACGGTAATGTTGAATGTTGCGGGAGAGCTGATGATCAAGTTAAGATCAGAGGGTTCAGGATAGAATTGGGTGAGATAGATACTCACTTGTCACAACATTCTCTAGTGAGAGAGAACGTAACTTTGGTGAGAAGAGATAAAGACGAAGAGCCTACTTTAGTGTCATACATTGTTCCCAAAGATTGTGAGGAGTTGAAGACCTTCAAATCGGATATCGACGATCAAGACATTGTTGATGATCCAATTGTCACTGGTTTGGTACAATACAGAGAATTGATCAAAGACATAAAGGGATATTTGAAGAAGAGATTGGCTAATTATGCTATCCCAACTTTGATTGTTCCTTTGGTCAAGTTACCGTTAAATCCTAATGGGAAAGTCGATAAACCTAAGTTACCATTCCCTGATACCGCCCAATTGGCCATAGTGGCTAAAATATCTCGTAACAGTGGTCCAGAAGAAGAAGAAGCCTTTGATGAGATTGAGTCTATCATACGTGATTTGTGGATTGAAGTGTTACCAAATAGACCCGCAACCATTTCCAAATCAGATTCCTTCTTTGATTTAGGTGGTCACTCTATCTTGGCTACAAGAATGATTTTCGAATTACGTAAAAAACTTCATGTGGATGTGCCATTGGGAATCATATTTAACAATCCAACTATTGAGTTATTCGCCCAAAAAGTTTCTAAATTCGTTAAAGGCAGTGATTTTGAATTGGCTGATAGTGCTGATAGTTCATCTCAAGAGAATAAAGAGTTGTCATACAGCGAAGATGCTGAAGAATTGAGCAAATCCTTGTTGCTACCAAACTACCCAACTTTGGGCAAATTGGATACCTCTAAAACAGTAAACGTTTTCGTTACAGGGGTGACAGGGTTCTTGGGTTCATTTATTCTCAAAGATTTATTCGAAAATCAATACCTATCAGTTAAAGTTTATGCCCATGTTAGAGCTAAAGATGCAAAGAGTGGCTTGGACAGAATACGCAATGCTGGAAAGACATATGGGGTCTGGAATGAAGAATGGAGTAGTAAGATCGAAGTGGTGATTGCTGATTTAGCTAAACCTCAGATTGGATTAAACGATACCGAATGGAACAAACTTGGTGAAACTATCGATGTAATTATTCACAACGGGGCATTGGTCCATTGGGTTTATCCGTACTCTCAATTGAGGGACGCCAATGTGATAAGTTCGATAAACTTGTTGAATTTATGTGCTGTGGGTAAAAGCAAGTACTACTCATTTGTGTCTTCCACATCGACATTGGATACGGATCATTATATCAGGTTGTCGGATAAACTTCTTAGTCAAGGTAAAGTAGGTGTTCCAGAAGACGACAATTTGCAAGGTTCTAGTACTGGGTTGGGTAACGGTTATGGCCAGAGTAAATGGGCAGCTGAGTACATCATCAAAGAGGCAGGTAAACGAGGATTGAGAGGATCAATCATTAGAGCTGGATATGTCACTGGTTACAGTAAAACTGGGGCTTGTAACACTGATGATTTCCTATTAAGAATGTTGAAAGGATGCTGTGAATTGGGAATCTACCCTGAAATTGGCAATAATGTTAATATGGTACCTGTTGATCACGTAGCTAAAATTGTATCGGCTGCATCGTTATACCCTGTTGACTCCGACAACTTAGGGGTGTTCCAAGTCACTGCTCATCCCAGAATAACGTTCAACGAATTCTTGGGATCTTTGATTGAGTACGGATACCAGCTAAAACAAGAAGATTACCCGATTTGGAAGTCTGAGTTGGAGAATTTCGTGGTAAACAAATCCAAAGAGTCAGCATTATACCCGTTATTGCATTTCGTGTTGGACGACTTACCAACAAATACTAAAGCACCAGAATTGGACGATTCAAATACATCAAAGTCATTGTCATTATATTCCACTAGTATTCAAACCCCAAAGGGTGTAGAAACTTCATTGATGGGGACTTATATCAGCTACTTGATTGCCATTGGGTTTTTACCCAAACCAAGTGGAAAAGGGCAGCTGTTACCCAAAGTAGAGGTCTCTTCCGAACAGCTAGAATTAATCACTTCTGGATCAGGATCTCGTTCCCTGGCTGCCAAATAACTTACCTGGCTAGAAAAATAGATATTAAAATCGATACTTTCTTCAACTGTAGAATTCTACGTCTATTCCCTCCAGATTCTCCGACAACTACTTCAGATATTTGCAATATATTGAGCCTAGATCATATCAAAAGGCTGCGAATTTTCCCAAATTATCAGAACTGCGGGCAGTGAATGAATCCTACAAAAGTGGTGAATAGCACTCCAACACGACGGAAATCCAGTAATGACAGTACCTCCTCATCGTTACTCGAGATTCCTATAAAGGCCAAGCATGCCAACTATGACAAAGAATTGATAAATAGTTTAAGACGAGAGTTACATGAGCGAAGTGGCTGTACACCCGCAAATTTAGAATTGCCATTTAAAGATATAAAGAGGAACTCTGGAGGAGGGCTTGCTACGTCAGATAACAGCTTATCGTCACAATTCTATAAGTCGCTTTCCAGTTCCAATTTAGTCAACCTGAAGTTGGGCCATGAACGGGCTTTATCGAGCACTTCGCTATCGCCCAAAATCCTCCATAAACGACAGTATAAAAAAAATTCTTCAGGGTTTAATTTGCCCAGTTTAAGTCCCGGGAAAAGGGAGGGGTCAATCTCTGGTATCAGCTTAATTTCCAATGGAAATGAGAGTAGTGGCAATAGCATCTCCAGTGCCATTGGTAGTCAAGGTGCAGATCCAGGAGACAAGGAACGGCAGACGAACGATGCCGTAGACAAAAAAACATTGGTAGACCAGTTCTATTCGATGAACGATGTCCAGCCGTTAAAGAAAGATGAATTGAGTGATTTGAAATATGTCGCCTTAGACGAACATATCACCACCGACCCTGAGTTGACCAATTACTTACTAAACATAGATACCATAATGAAGGAGGTGTTTTCCAACAACCAGGACGAATCCCAATCATTGGCTCCACTTTTAAGTACGTTGCGAACAGTCAATCAGTCGTTGCATACCACGTCATTGAATCGAAACATATCGTCTTTAGAGGATGTAAATTACCTTATTAATCACTTGAGGCTGTTTGAGATTTCAATTCTCCAGTTCAACACAATGTTAATCGAAAACTCTCATAAAGTTTCCGCCAAGTACAAGCCGGAAATTGGCAATATCATCAACAGACTAAATGACTTCCTTTCCACTCTCGACAACTTGGAGTTTAGACTCAACAAGACAAAAACAATATTGCAGGAATGCAACCAGTTAATGACTAGTGAGATCCTTCAAACAATCGAGACCCTAGAGTATATCGACACCAAATTCAAAGATTACACCAAACACACTCGAAAAACAAGATTCAAGCAATTAAGCATTACATTGGCAGTGGTGGTGGTGGTAGCAGCTGTTTATTTCAGCATTAATAAATGACTTCATCTCCCTTCCATTCTCCCCCATCACTGGCGACTCTCCCATCGCTGTAGCCTCAGGGTTTCCGGGTAGGTCCCTTGTTTGGCGGCCCCTGAATATCGTTATACACACCGTCGTGGGCCCACCAAAAACCGTTGAAAAATTTTAAAACAGGGTGAGGAGTTCTCGAAGAGATAAAGACACAAAAAGGGTGTTGGTGAAGAAAGTTCCAGCGGCCACACACCAAGATTATCGGAATATCAAAAGCATTTGGTTGAAGACAAAATAGCTATCCTGAAACTTGGTATCGAAGCTATTAGGAAGATTACTTGTAGATTGTTTACGGAGCCTGGTTTGGATTTGGTTGGTTGGCTCTAATGGCAGAGATTATAGTTTACTCTGAGTTGGCTATATCTGCAGTCGAAAAGATTAAACATGAGGGTGACGTAGTGTATTATAATGATTTTACCCAAATTTTACGGGAGTTATTCCGAAAAGGCAATCAAGAGTTTGACAGTAATCACGTAACGACTATTGTTATTGATGATATTCGTTCCATCTCCAGTGATGCGGCGATAAAACGGTCACCGTTGAACCGGTTGTCGGTAGAGGACAAACTGTTACTTTTGAAGTATTACTTCAACCACTTGAACCTTTTAATTGTAAATAGCCATCAATTGCAAGATGATGTCTTCATAACTAACTTGAACGAAACTGTTACTAATATCACCAAATGTATCAAGGATCGGTTGACGAGAGTTGAAGTTTGGACTGGGTGTGGTTGTAATTGTATTGACGATCAATTTAAAGCTGATCAAACAAATAATCAAATCAACGAATTGATAAATACCATGTCTTACACCGTCGAACGAGTTATTAACAAGTCCAAAACTACCGTGACGAAATTGCAGTGGCTAAAGGACTTGATCATCCAGGAAATCGATTTCAAGTCGTTGTTATCAAATCATAGCACCAGCCATTTACTGAAGTTGTGTAATTTGGTAGGGCATTGGTCGTTTCCTGCTCATGAATTATCCAATGACGACTTGATATATTGTGTTTATTTGATTTTGAAGTATTGTCTTGATCAAGTGAATGACACCGCAGTTACTTTGACCCCCAACGAGTTGATGGGGATGATATATATGGTCCGAGACACTTATAAGAATGGCAATCCCTTCCATAACTTTCGACATGCTGTGGATGTGTTGCAAGCATGTTTTCATTACGTTATACGGTTAGGATACTTGCCGAGCTTCACCCAGTTTCAAACCGATCCGAAAGCCAATGAATTGATTTGCTTATACTCGGAAAAGTTCGGTAATGCCGTGGAGTTAATCCCAATGACAAAATTGTCAAAAACCAGAGATGAGACGAATTTGAATTTGTACCAAACGTTAGCTTTGTTACTCGCTGCATTAGGCCACGATGTTGGCCACCCTGGGGTTACCAATGCATTTATGATCAAACATTCCACCCCGACTTCACAGTTATACAATGAAAGGTCAGTATTGGAGCTGTTTCACTCCTCGATATTTGTCAATAAGATTTTGATAATAAACTGGCCCGATTTATTGTCATTTATTACCGATGATAAGACCAAATTAACCATGAAAGACATAATCATCACCAGCATTTTGGCCACTGATATGGCAGAGCACTTTGAATATATCGACAAATTGAACCATTTTTCCAACAATTCATCAAAACTAGGGAATCGAATTAAGTTGATCTCCAGTTTGTTAATCAAATGTGCAGATATTTCCAACGTCACTCGTCCGTTACGAGTGTCAGCTCAATGGGCTAGTGTTTTGGGAAGAGAATTCGACGAAGTAGTTAAATTGGAAGACAAATTGCAGTGTAGCTCAACTCAAGAACCATCCAATGGTCATGATGACGCAACCAAGATTAATGGAGATACCCTCCTCCGTGACGGATATGGTGCAGATGACGTTAAATACGATAAAATCCCCATTGAACTATCTCAGATTCTTGAATTGAATCCTAATTTGCATAAAGGGCAGATATTCTTTATCAATACTTTTGCCGAAAATTTGTTCAACAACATCGTGGAGCTTCTACCACAGTTGAAGTTTACTGGCGATATAGCGAAAGAGAACAAGGATTTCTGGCTCAAGAGAGAATAGCTGAGACTAAGGCATTTGTTCAAGACTAACAGATTAATGTATAATGATTTATGGAGGTGTTTTCTTTTGTATTTCTTCTGCTTCTAACGGAGAAGTGTACGATCACTGGTGAGATCGATATCTCTTTGTCCGTTAAGTACTTCTCTTAAACTCTGACAGAGAAGTGTAATGACTGAGGGAAGAGATTTTAATTCATCTCTTCATCTTCTGACAGAAGAGTGTATGACTGAAAGTTAAAGACGTTGCCTATTCTCTGTCCGTTTTCCATATCTCTACTCTTCTTTGAGTGAGATTGTAGATGACACATATTCCAATTCAAGGGCCACAAGAAACTCAGCTCAAATTCTAAAAAACACACAGCACTCCTTTTAAAAGACACCACTTCCCGTAAGAGTTATACCTCCCCGTTGTCCCTCCACTCCACCAGACCCCGTCTTCAGTCAAAAATTACTCTTCGTCATCGTCGTGTCCGCGACAACCGTTGATGAAATGAGAAAAAACTTCTGCAGTATTTTGCACTGGTAATTCCATCTGCTTCACGAATAACCATTAGAATCGGCGAAGTTTAGATCGTAGTACTACACTAGTGGAGCTAGTGGAAGTAGAAACCCGAAGCATTTATTCTGATTGCTGGAAATCGTCATTACTTGTGTATAACGCCAGGTTTAAATTGGGAAATTTCAGGTATCCATCGTCTGGTGTTCAAGTTAAAATCAGTGCTTTCGTGATATAATACCGAGCGATACCGCAATATACACCCGTATTCCGATATGGAACCAAAAGATACATCACCATTTCCGAACAGACCCATAATATTGTCCCCCCCTCCCTTGAACAGTCCGTCGTTAGAAGATAGTTATCACACCAGGAGGCAACAAAGCGTGGGATACAATCTCCAACATGAGTTTGAGACTTTGAGTGCTGATTTGGACTTGGATTTAAAAGAGGACAACAAGGGTAAAATCGCTGCTGCCTCCAATAGTAGTTTGTCGAACAGCGGGTTAAATCGAGGGTTAAACCCCCATTTGAATAGCGTTAGTGCTCCCGTTACCGCTACTTCCAACGGTGGTAATGGTTCTCACCATTCGCAGTTTGCTGCTACCATATCTCCAACTCCGACAAATGTTAATGCTTCGCAAGCTGGACTTGGTTCATTACTCAATCAATCGTTTCTCCCTTCGCTAAACTTACCCAATCGGCCTCACAGTGTCAATGATTACAACGTTTTTCTGTCGAACTCAAATTCCGCCTCGGCCAATTTCGTGGGAAACGCTAGCGGCAACCCCTCCAGGTCGTCGTCTTCTCAGCTACCCGGAGTTCAGTCGGACCAGTCGAACTTTTACGTGGAATTGATGAGGTTTACCAACTGGATCGAAAGTTTGTCCCCTCAAGACAATTTGGTAATGTTCGATTATTTGATCAATAACTTACCCCCAGATATCTTGTTCAGCTTCAAGTCGAAGTTGGAGCAACATTTGACAGGGTCGCAGACGGGGTTTTACCTGCATCAACAGCAGCAGTTGCAGCAGCAAAGTTCATTCTCGGGAGTAGGATCTCCTTATCAGTATCATCAACAAACGGACTTTGTTGAAAACTTAGATGGTTTGACGTTAAACGATGGGGTATTGCATCAACCGAAACCTCGAGACAAGAACATCAAATTCACCTCCAACGGAAATGGCTACCAGCCCAATATGAATGGTTTCGGAGGACCTAGATCCCGACCAAAATCAGCAGAGCCCACAGTTAACCAAAACCTCCACAATCAATCTGTACATAAAGCAAACTACCAGTATTTGGACCGGGCCAAATCCCCCACCAATCATTTGTTTGAGAAAACCAGCTTCTTACAGTTAGCAGCTGCTCAGTCCCCAGGGCTAAATCCAACGGATGAGAGCTTGGATATGTCACAGAAGTTGGGGGCGTTGGCTACCATTAACTCTCGAGTCGCTCTAGACTCCAACAAGAAATATCACCCCCATTTCTACGACCCTAGTGGCAGGGCCGTCAATTCCAATTCTGTTCCCTTGAGCAACGCTAGCAATGGAGGGAAATTGACGGTCAAGTCGCCCAACTTCAAGAATGCTACAAATAGAAAGAATGCATCGTCACCATTACAGGCTAGAGGCGAAAGCACCCAATCCAACAGTTCGATGCCCCCCGAAGTTGCCAGCCTTCAGTTGCTCAATAACATTCCTGCGTGGTTGAAGTTATTGAGACTTCATAAATACACCGACTGCTTGAAAGACATACCCTGGAAACAGTTGATTGAATTAAGCGACAATGATCTCGAGGATAAAGGGGTCAAGGCGTTGGGGGCTAGGAGAAAGTTGTTGAAAGCATTTGACTTTATCAAGACACAGAACGTAGTTTGAATATAGAGTTTCTCAACCACAGTGATTTCTCGTTAAGTTTACTATATATTAATTACATGATAACACAACATGAATTGGTCTTCTTCGCTTGCTTGTAGAACATTCTAGAGGAAGACGAAAGCGCTTCGGACTTATCAACCAACGAGTCTAATTTTTCTCCTCTTTGTAACACATTTTCAATTGTTTTGTGCAACACAATCTTCGTGTCATCTAATTCCTGCTGGACTTTCATGATGGAATCGGCTTGCGATGGGTCCTGGTACTTCTTCAAGTACTGCTCCAACTTGTCGTAATGTAACGAGTTGTTTGTTTCGGCAATGTTTTTCCATTGATTGCTTGGATGCAACGCCAAATACTCCTCCAATACTTTATTGATTAAAGTATACGCTGGCCGCTTGGGATAGTCTTTATCGGTGATAATGACGCACGCCAAACCCTCCAGTCTGGCATAACAGTGACCAATGTAGTTTCCTTCCTCCACACTTTGTCTCACCCCTGCATCAGTTCTCTGAGCAACCGTTTCAGAGAAAAACGTCATAAACTGAGACACCCCCGATCTTTCGAAGAACAGAAACTGGGATAACTCCTTAGATGCCGTTAACTCCACTGCCTTGTCTCCCCCTGTAGTCAAAATTCCAATATAGTAGAGTTTCATTGTCGACAACTTTCACAGATTCGGTTCCTTAAATGTTGAAATTAAGGCGAGGTTCGCGATGATTGACGAGGAGTTGATAAGACTGGAGCGAGCGTCCAGATAACAGTCAAGTACAGACATCGTATTACCCGGCAGAGTCTACCGGGCAGAGTCTACCTCACAGTGTATGTACAGGTCTGATGGTGGACAGTCCCTCGATTCCAACGTTCAAGGTGGTGTTATTGGGAGATCTGGGAGTGGGAAAGACTTGTATACGATCGCAGTTTGTTCACCATATTTTCACCAATGCTTATAAGGCCACTATTGGCGGGGACTACCTTACTACCACGGTGGAGGTGCCGCCGCCCGGGAGTGATCCCGCGGGCGATGCCGCCAAGGTGAATTTGCAAATCTGGGACACCGCCGGCCAGGAACGGTTCAACTCTATCAGTCAAGCGTTCTATCGAGGCACCGACATTGTGGTGTTGGTATTCGACGTCACCAACTATGAGAGCGTTTTGAGTCTCCGAAACTGGTTCAAGCGGTTTTTAGAGAACTGCCAGGTGTCTGATCCCGGGGTAGTCATCATTGGTAACAAAACCGACAAGATCGGTCAGCGGTGTGTGGATATAGAGGAGATCAGAGAAATCATCACCAACAACACCGACGTCAGTGTGGCCCCGTTTGTTCGCGACTGGGATTTGGATTTGATGGAAATCTGTAGTAAAAAATTGGACATGGTCAATAAAGCGTTTGCCCGTGTGGCCCAATTGGGGTTGGAGTTAATGAGTAACGACAGTGGGAGGAAAATCGTGGGGTTTGATAGTATAGATTTACACCAGGGGATAACTGAGGACAAAAGTTCTCGTTGTTTCTGTTGAGGATGTGTTTCATATAATATGTACAAGTTTTAATCATAGTCTATGTAGTTTTGGGAGACGATGCTGCCACGGCGGTGGCCTGGGCCGGTTCCGCTTGGGGAGTGGCCGGTTCCGCTTGAGAAGGAGCAGATTCCGCTTGAGAGTCCTTCTCATATTCCGCCTCCATTTGCGCCTCATCCTCCAACTGTTCTTTATAATGTTCGGGGTATCTTCTGAAACAGGTTCTCATGTTTTCGAACTTCTTGATACAGTCAATACCCTTGGGTTCGGTTTCAGAATACACAAAACAAGCAAATGCTTCTTTGAATTCTTCACCACATGGGCCGTGGGCCATTCCGCCTAAACAGGGACAATCCCAGTTGATTTCCCCCGTCACTGGGTTATAAGCTGCCCCTTCATAGTCTTCAGCTGTGGGTTCACGTTCTTCAACTTCGGGTGTGGTGACACCTTCAGTTTTAGCTTCCGCGGTAATGTCCTCAGGTTTAGCTTCCGCTTCTTCACTATTCAAGACCTTGGACTCTAAAGTCTCTTCGGTTTTGCCATCGTTTGCAATAGCACTATAAGAGAAGGGAATCGCAAGTAAAGCCACTCCCACGCCAAAATACAGTGCTCTGACTGGATGATATGCCCCAGTACTGTATCCTCTGTTCGCTCTAACAGTCCTGGCCAGAGTTCTGGCGGCGTTCGTTAAAAGCGTTCTAAACATCACAACGAGGTCAACTGAAAAATTTCAGTTTGTCATCAGTGAGATTTTCGATGCATCACCACAACGGCCTCCCGAAGCAGTATTCACGAAATACCACTTTAGTAGTCGTTGGCAAACAAAGAGACATCCAAGAGCTTAATGTACATTGATGATATTTACAGGAATTGAAAATGCTCTAGGACTTCCGGATATCATTTCCCAAGTCGTTTATTTCTGGGGTGGAATATGGCTGGTCGGAAAAAGAACTAGCCCAGACTAACAGGCACAACACTACGATGATGGAGACGCCCCCTGTGGCTCTTACAATCTTCAATGTTGTTTTAGCCTCCACGGTTCTCTCGTCTCCTATTCTGTTTATTTTCTTGTTCACATTGCTTATTTTGGAGCTCCAAGATGCTGCTCTCACTCCAGATCGGGTACGTAACATTGACCTGATCATTACTGCACTATGCGTCAGGTGAACAAACTGAAAGCGTTGGGAAAGGTAGATGGTGATGTTGTGATGAGCCAAACTCTGTGCGAAAGATGGGAACTGCAGGGCGAGGGTTCGGGTGAAGGCGCGACCTAGACGTAGCGAGAGAGTCCGTCAAGGCTGGTAGCAAAATCGGGCTCAGACTTGATCCAAAGGATATCGTCCTTGATGAAACAGTCCACCTGTCTGTTGGCACCTACCAAACTGTACAACTGCACTCCTAGTTGAGGATGCATTCTATTTGTGGGCTGAAACACTATTCCCTCGTCGATACATGCTTCTTCGACTACGTTTTTGAAGGTAGTGGTGATTCTGTAAGAAGGAATTCCCTCTACGTTTACTGAATTTGTAGTGACAAAGTTGATAATTTGGCTCGATGATGGCCGTTCGTCATTGTTTAAGGTAGGTAACGGCAAAGGCTGAGTACCGTCGCTCTTGAGTAGTCGGTTTACGTACCAATTGATAATGTCTTTATCAACAATGTGATACTGTTCAATCAATATCTTGACAGTTCGGTAAATTTTGGCGAAGATCCCAGCAAACCTGACGGCATAGTGCAGCTGATTGCGACTCGACTCCACGCTCATTATAATTGGATTGAAGATTTTGAATTGAACAATGAGTTCGAACTGTTCTGTGGTTAAAAGTTGCCTGACCTTTAGCACCGTCTCAAGATGTTTGATATCTGTAATGTCGCTGTTATCAAAATATGTTAATAGGTTGTGGAAAATTTTGGAAATAAACTGGTTTACCGACTCTAGACCCAAAAACTGCCGGAATACCTCGAACCAAATGTGTTTAATTGGCTCTATGTCTTTCTCTTCTACATCACCCAAGCGTGCATCTTTGAACAACAGCACATACTTATCGTAGATGAGTTTAATAAGCGGAGTAAAATCTTGTGTTTCACGTTCTAGTTGAAGATAATTGAGGACAAATACTGGAGAATCGCCTGGTGGTTGCCAACGGTCAATCAGACTATGCAAAAACGGGTAAATATCATCATTTATGAGTTTGGTAATTAGGGATGTATCAACAATAACACCCAGAAGCGTCCAATATTCCAAAGTATCAAGGATCTCTTTGTGCTGTTGATTTTTGGCGAATTCTTTGACAATCAAAGACAAAGTTTTATACAAAACCGAATCCCAGGGATTCAATACTGGCTTGTCGAACCCCGGAAGTGTCTTGTATACCTGCAAATAGTTCAAAATCTCCGGGACGTTCTGATCAATGAATAATGTGGTAATGGAGGGAGCAAAGCAGGAAATAAAGGAATGCTTCAGCTGTGAACTAACAAGTCGGCGAAAATCTTCAAGTTTTGGTTCTTGGGTTTGGAGTAAAGCTTTCAATTCAGTGATGCTAGCTTTGTCTTTATCTATCTGCGAGATATCACCCTGAAGCTGCTTATTCTTAAACCCCAAGTACCTTTCTTGTCTGGTGATGGCATCCCATTCGTCATTTATCTTAGCTAATTTCTTGATCACAGCCAGTCTGTCGCCATCTAACGTCTTCAAACTTGACGGTATCTCCAATCCTTTGAGATCTAGTTCCTCCAAGAGTTCGAACACCTCGATTCTTTGTTTTCTGGCTCTGGAGTCTTCCTCGTTCTGCTTCTCGTTCACTTTTTCCCTTACGGCGCCCACACCCACACCCTGGGGGCGAACTTTCGTCTCAATTGGATTAACTATACCCTCGTTGTGCGCCCCTAAACCAGTTCCAGCTTTGTATCCCATTTTCATCATGAGCTGGGCGCCAATTCCATATTTGCTGAACGTTCCAACATCGATGTTTTCATGAGTTTTCACATCCTCCATATCGTTGTCGCTCTTCACATCTTGTTTAGAGTTTTCTGCAGCACCCACAGTCCCTATCCCATCAGAACTCCTCTGAGGAGAGTGGGACTTATTGAATGAAACGAAATTCATCAATTGTCATTTAGTGCGTAAACGCAGAGATGGATCATATATTTACCGCCACCAGGGCGAGGATTTAGGGAGACTTTTGCATGAATTTCTTGATAATGTCTAGTAGTTGCTTTTCCTGCTGGACGTTATCATCCTCCATGCCATCAGTGATCACTTGCACCACTGCAGGTTGACTATCTCCGGGCAATTTGAATTGTTTGGGGATGAATTCACCGTATTTCTTCAACCAGTGGTCTCGTCGCTGTTTCTCTTCTTGCTGAAAGTTATACAAGTCTTCATTCAAAAACTTGTTTAGTTTAGCCATAAATTTGCGGGGGACGGTAAATTGTTGGTGATGAAGTTCCACCAAGTATTTGGTCTTGAACACCGAGATATATTGTTTGTAATGATATATCAATTGGCTGATGACATGACGGTAGTTATCCAAGGGATATTCCGATGATTCTAGCCACGACATCTTTTCGTATTCGTCGTATTTACATAGAAATACAATCAACTGGAATAAATTGGTTGATTTGAACTTGGCGTAGACTTTATTCAAATCGTTGATGAGACTATTAAAGTCGTCTATCCTTGCAATAATCACCGAAATGAACTTCTTGCTCCGTATTTCGTTGTTGACAATGATATCGCACACTGTCTTCAAGTCCTTAAGAACTTCGGGGACTTCATAGCTATCGTTTTCGAGAATTTGAAAGTTGATACTGGAGGAGGGTGATGTTTCATCAAATGATTTCAACCCTATGACACACTGGTCGTAATGATTGGTCAACATTTCCAAGATTGAAACCAACTCCTGTTCCAACGACCCATTTTCCTTCAATATCGTGCTGACAAGATTACTATTCATCGAGTGGGTGACGATAATCTCATCATAAACCTTGAGGATCTTGGTATATTTCTTGTTCAACACGTTATTGAATGGGATACTCACCGTTTCCTGGAAGCTGTCGGTCATGAACTTATGCAATTTTTTGATATTACCATGGTAGATATCGATATTGCGTAATAGAATGGTGATCTCGTCGGTAGATATGAAATCCTTTAGCAGAGACTCTTGCTTCCGCAGACCATCTATCAATATCGAAGGAACCTTAGTTTGCTCCAATTGGCTTAAAACTTCATCTAGTGACTTCAATAATGGCTCGAGCTTGCTATATTTGCTATCATACACTTCGACAATATCTGTAGTGACTCTATCTCGGATAAAATCAATATAGTGCAGTACCAAATCATGTAATCGTTTTAGGTCCTTGACTTTATACTCAAGTTCCTGCAAGTTTCGGCGGAGATTTTCAGACAATTGGTGACTGACGGTAGCAAGCAGCTTCTCTGAAGTGGAACAAAGCTCCTGCGCTTGCCGTAGGGTTGTCTGCGCCTTGTCAGTCCATTGTTTAACTTCTTCTTTGGTAACACTCATGAACTAAAGGTCGCACAAAATCTTCCATCAACGTTATTTCTGAGTTTGGTGATAATTCAGTTGTAATTCCAGTTGTTGAAAGACATGAGTGAAGTGGTGCAGGTGGAAGTTTTAAAACACGCCATAAGTAATAAGCAGCCGGTGGAATTGTTGAAAGACGAGCTGGTGGTAGAGAAAATAAACGATGCCAATAAAGTAAAAATAGGTGAAAAAATTTATGATATTTCCTTGCCGACGAATTTCTACAACGAAGCCGACCAAACGGACTTAAAGTCGGTGATATTCTGCTGGTTGCATGACAAATCTTCGGTGGTTGATTATAAGAAGGAGTGTAACGAGTTTAAAATTCCCGATTTCAAGTTTTTGGTGAAAACAGAGTTGAGTACTTGGTTGAACGGTAATTCGGATAACTGTAAGTTCATTAAGCTGGACGGAGGTGAAACCACTGCAGATTCATCAAGAAGTAAACGTAAGTTGGATGACCCCCAGTTGAACAGGATCGGTGAATTTGAAAAGGAATCTATCGATCATAATGCTATTTTGAGAGGGTCAAAGAATATTGATTTTGGATACTTGATCAAGGATGCTCAGAAGCTTATCGATCTGTTGAAACGTAATAGACCTTCCAAATCCACTACTTCGGCCCACGCAAAGAACTTGAAACTGCCGATTATAATAATATCTCCGTCTACTTCAGCATTATTGACTTTGAGTAATATCAAGCAATTCTTGGAAAATAGTCAATTTGTAGACCCCAACACCCCTGATTTGCCTCCTAAGCCTGCCAATGGAGTTGTAGTAGTTGACCATCCTTCGGAAAAGCTACATGCTGCTGCTCACAAAATCACTATCGTGGATAACGTGGAGGTTTTCACCAAACCTGACTATTGGGACAGGGTAATTGCTATTTTCACTACCGGTCAGAGCTGGCAATTTGCTAAATATAAACAGAATCGTCCTGAATTGTTGTTCCAGAGGTATCCAGGGTTCTTTTTTTGTTACCAAGGAGACGTTGTTCCTCCCCAGATTAAAGACTGGAACGTTAGTGAAATCAAAGTGGATAGAGACAAAAGATTCAGGGATAAAATGATAGTTAAGGACTTTTGGCTAGATGTTGAAAGAATTTTGTATCAGAGAGGCTACGGAATATTGTGACGAGTGCCGGTGTATATACAAGATTACTATTTAAATTGTTTCTCTAATCCAATGAATGTATCATAGATCTGTTCCGGGGTGAGATTCTCTACTTTACGGCTGGTCCTTGTTCTGACCGCAACAGTCCCCTTTTCTATATCCTTATCCCCAACCATCAATATGTACGAGTACCCTTTAGTGATGGCTTCTTTAATTCGATTACCCACAGTTTCAGACCTTTTATCAATGTCTACATAGAAATTATACCCAGTGATGGGGCTGATGTCGTTATTCACCATTTCTCCACTCAACTTCATCTGGAGTGATTGACAATAATCAATATGGCTGGAGTTCACTGGAATTATTACTGCCTGTCTGGGGTTAAGCCAAAATGGCCAGTTACCTTGGTAATTATCTAAAAGAATAGCAAAGAATCGTTCAAGTGAACCAAAAACTGCTCGGTGGATCATTATGGGACGGTTATCTCTGTTTCCTTCGGCATCAATGTAGTTCAAGTTGAAACGAGAAGGCAACTGGAAGTCTAGTTGGATAGTCCCGATCTGATGAGTTTTGTTATAGTGATCTGTGACCATAACGTCAATCTTAGGGCCGTAGAATGCCCCATCCTTGTGTTTTAGCGACCAATTGTTGCCGCAAGTTTCGTCCAACACTGTTTTTAATTGCTGTTCAGCGACATCCCAGGTTTCAATGTCCCCGATAAAGTTCTCTGGTCGGGTGGATAACGTGAACTGGATGGTGCGGTCAATATCAAATATCTTGTAAGTATCTCTGATTAAATTGATAGTGTTTAGAATCTCGTTTTTGATCTGATTTGTTTCACAAAAGATATGGCCGTCATCCTGGTGGAACCTGCGGACTCTGGTCAACCCTGAGAGTGCCCCACTGGCTTCGTTTCTGTGAAGCGAACTAAAGTCTGATAACCTCACAGGCAATTCGGTGTAGGATCTGTCGAATTTGGAAAAGATGATGCAGTGTCCGGGACAATTCATAGGCTTTAGACCATATTCATGGTTGCCATCTCCAGAGTGTGTCTCTTCACAGTGGCCATCTTTGGAGTGAACATCTTCGCTATGCTCTCTGGCGAGGTCGTTCCCTACCACTTTAAACATGTCATCCTTGTAATTTTCCCAATGACCAGACTGTTGCCAAAGCTTGTTTTTGTATATCAAAGGAGTTATCACCTCCTGAAACCCGTACTTAATTTGTTGATTCTTCATGAACTGAATCAACTTGTTGAATATTCTCGTTCCGTGAGGCAAGAAGAATATCGAACCGGGAGAGAGCTCATGGGTGGTATAAAGTAATTGCTTATTAGCTATCGCCTGGTTCAGCTGGGTGCTCGACACGTGCTGCCATCTTCGAGGAACGTTGTGAAACACCAACCTCAAGGCTCTCATTAAATTTTTCGCAGACTAACAGTGAGAGGTCAAGACCAAAAGGAATAGAGAATGTGTATTCGTTATTCGTCGTTATTTAAGCAGTAGCAAGAACATCGCCAGGTTCTTCCTTTATTACCGAGGTCTTGATATCTTTGGATATTTTCCCCTCTTTTTTTCCTTCTTTTTTATCTCCTTTTTTACTCTCTTCGTCACCTCCTCGTTCCTTCTTCACTTTCCAAGTAACGTACTTGACCTTGAACCCACTAAATGTCTTGAATTGTCGAGGTCTCTTGACAAACTTATTACAAGGGCTCCCTGTTTTATCCAAGGTGTAGATCCCGGCGATACTGTTCATGGTCAACCCGGAGGTACTGGTCTCTTTCAACCCAGAGTTGATACGATAATTCATCTGGTCTGGTTGTGGCGACGACGTTTTGGAGTTGTTGTTAGACTCGCCATTATTCTTCTTGCCGTCGCTTGCTGCCACCTTCCGAACTCTCGACTTTGCGGCCGGGGCAATAAAGCGAGGAAACTTTTCCAACACGCTCTTGGGCACCTTCAACTTCACCCAATGTCTTTTTGGTGGTGCCATGATCTAACGGTGAGATTTAATTATTCCTTTACCATTCGCACTTTAATCCATGTCTCGTCCTCCCATTAACACTGACACTGAAGTAGCTGCCGCCGCTACCGGGGCCCAACCGCGAGGATCGACGTTCGAGTCGTTGGCCACGCCTCCTCCCAGAGCAAGATTGCCATCGCATCTTGATATTTTGGCCGATGGCATGAAATTGGATATTAGGGCTCACCAAAGAACCTACGAAGGTGCTTACACTAGAACGGCGGTAGGAAGCTTGGGCTTCAGTCTTTTGATCATCAAGTTGTTTTCTAATGAGTTCTTGCCTATTGGCATGGTTTATACTATATATGGGTCGGTTTTATTTGTGTTTGGGTTGTATAAGAGCCGTTCAGTGGATTTTTATTATAATCCTGATAAGGATAAGCAATATTACAAGACTAGTGGCAATTCGGTTGTTGCTTTGACGGTGGTAAGCTTGGCGTGTTACATCAGCTTATTGGTGTTGATTCTTAGAACATAGATGGCGATGGGTGTAGTATTTTGGCATATTTAGGGATCTCTATTTGTAGAGGTATTGGTATATCTGGTAAACCTGTGGTTTGCAAAATCAGTCTCGCTTACTCTAACACTTGGGGTGTATTTGCTATTTACATTACGTTAGACCCGCTATACTGAAAAATATTAGCTGGATTAACAATTGCACCGACCAGAACGTCACCTTCCTCATTCTGGTCAACCGGCTCTCTTCATCAACCACATAATTGGCAAAGTTCTCGTAAACTTCAATGGAAATATCGTCCATTAACAAACAATCATAAACAGTCCAAGAACCTTCGAAATCAGCTAATTTCTTGACAATGAGGTTTTCTATCTCAATAAAGGTGTTATTGGAATTGATGTACGCCACAATAGGCTTCACCAAGGCGTAGTTTATATAAGATAATTTCGATGACTGAAATGGAACTATGGATTTCACATTGTGTAACTTTAGATTTAGTTCGAGCTCCACTGAAGGCTCCACCTTGGGCTGGGGCGAAGTCTTGGAGCTGAAATTGGACTTGAAAGCAGTGAAGTAATCGGCATCAGGGATATCAGGAATCAACAAATCTCCAACCATATCGACTTTACCATGAGTAATCCACCCTAAAGGACCCTCGATTCCGGTATTCAAATGATCAATATTGAGGCTATCAATTCTTAACCTTTGTAGCCTGAAATCATCTTTTATTTTGGACTCCTTGAGCCGTTGTTTCCGGTGGATGGTGAACAACGATCCATCGTATGCTCCGTTAATGGTGTTGGCATTCAAAAAGTCGTAAAATAACCAATGTTTTCTCAATTGACTTAATTCACAATTGTATATCTCGACGTTGAATGGTCGAAACCCCTGGGGCTGTTTGAGTTCCAACAATACATCAGACATCTTGAAATCGTCAATTTCAAAATCTCCCGGCTGATGTACGTTTTTGTAGTTCGTTGCACTATCGTTGGGATCCCAAACCACATGGGTTCTGTCAACCACCCCACGAACCCCTGCCATCTCCAAGGTATCGATTATTCCCCGGCCGTTAACCCACTTCCTAAAGGATAATGTCACATTGACCTCTTGTATGGAGATGTCATACTGGGTGTAGTTTCCGTCATCGTACTCTTCATCATCTTCCTGCTGTTTGAAATCGGTCAACTTCGTTTTATCGATATTGGCATTCTTGATGAATTTCTTAGATATCTTGGGTCGTCTGCTGACTAGTACCCCCAAGAACTGGATTTTTCCATTATTCCAACTAGGCACTATTGCATTCTCGAAAATCACTGACAAATTGGAGTTCTGGGTGACAAGTTCACCACACTTTCTGGCAACGAATTCCTGAGCAAATACTGTATTAAAGGAAAATATCACTAGGGAGAAAAACGTTGTAGTCCCAAGAATGATCAATATCCCGTTTCCTATGACTAGCCATGACACAAACGCTGAGTAGTCGTCAGTGTTAAATGGCCGATTGGATTTTTTCAATAACCATTTAAACCTTATTTGCAATCTCGAGACCCAATTACTGGCGTTTTTGAGTAGTTGTTCCTTGGTGAGTTTAGGTGGATTAAGCCTTGGAAAACTGGGATGGTAATGTCGTATTAGAAGTCGAGTAATGGACCCTCCCACGAGCCCATTTCGGTGGTTGATTTGCCGTAAACCTAGGTTATTCCTTAATATTGGCCGCAACCTATACATCTAGAGATGCGAATTAAGGAACAAGGAATATTTGTACTGTGTATTATAGGTGTACTGGGGTGGGGGCTATTTATGGCAGTACGTCTTATTTGGTGTAGCGTGTCGAAGGCTGGTCATTGGTGATCGTTGCCGGAGAGTCTTAATAGAATTCTCTGTACCAGTTCGCTCTCAATGTCATATTTCGATAACTTGATCAATAAAGGCAACACTCGTCTCACTAGCGGACTGTCATTCTCTCCCAAGTACTTATCCAAGCCCGAAAGTAACAACTTCAACTCTGCGATCTGAACCGACAGTACAGGTTGTTTGTATAACAACTTGACATCATCCAAGGTTCGTCTGATGCTGAATAATAATCTAGCGATGAAGTAATGGAACTTTGCTCCAGCAAACTTATCCGATATGGTATAGCTGATGAGTTCTTGCAAACAGATAAACTTCATCTTATTATACTTGTGGGCTTCTATTGGTTTAATGATACCAAATGACACATCGTAATCGTAGGAAAGTAAGCTTTCGATCACAGAATCCATATCCTGGGGCGAACTGAGAAGCTCAACCTCTATATCGTTGAATTTGTATAAAAAGGAGTTGTTGTAGATTTTCTCGATGAACTCGTTAATAGCCCATTCTTTGTGCAAATGAGGAGTAACGATGGACACAAGTTTGAAATATTGTTTGATGTTCATAGACTCTTCATCCGCTGAAGAACTGTTGAAATTGACGATTATAGCCGAGATAATCAACTTCCATATCTCGTTGTAACTTTGACCATCATTTGTGTGTTCAAGTACCTTTGTGATTATAACCAAGAGAAACTCATTGGCATCAATCCAAAGATCAGTAGACTTATTGCCAACAACGTCCAATAATGAGGTAATTAGCTTAATCATCGTTTCGTCGTTGATAATGCTAAAGTCTGTGATCCTGCTCCAAGTCAACTTGGTCAAATCAAATGCTTTATAACTCAACGCTACAAAGGTGGGTAATTTGAATTTCAGTTTCAAGTTGGAGTTCATCAACTTGTTTTCTATTCTTTCTCTCACCTTGAATTGGTACACCATCAAGTTGCTTAGTTCCTTGAGTAAGATCGAACTCACGGTGTCGTTTGTGTTGGTGTCGATAATCATCTGGATATTATTCGTCACACTATTTTGAAGTGGTGTCACGGTTGTGTCATCCAGTTTATTAATGATAATGGGATACCGGATGATCTTGGTAAACCTCACCAAAATCTTTGCTACTTTGGATTCATCAACCAATTTCGCCGATTGCAATTTCTTATATATCACAGGAAAAGTGTTGACAGAACTAATGAGAAGGTCGACGTAATTTTCAGGATGAGTGAAGTTATATTCCAAAGGTAAGTCAATCCAAAATGAATAGAACAATTCCACAATTTCCAGATTGTCGACTTGAATGTCATAAATGGCCCGGAACTTTTCAATTACTATGATACTGATCTCCAAATCGTCAATCAAGGAAAAACTAAACTCAATCAATTTCTTCCAATCGTTAAATGACAAAAAATGTTGAAACTTACCATATATGGTAATAATGCCGTCAAATTTAAGTTTGGTGGTCTCTTTCAACTCGTTGACGGCTACATCATTTACTACAAATAATTTGCTGAAGACCAATGACATGATCACCTCCCATTGTTGTGGGGTAAATAGTTCTCCGTGACTCTCTAGGATCTCAAAGAATGTCTGGATCGACCCATCACGAACTTGGGCTCTAGAGTCCAGTGCCAAATTGACTAATTGAAGAAGAAGATAAATATCCAAAGCATTTATCCCTTTTCCGATACCCTCGATCTCCTCTTCTATATTGTCATCTTGAAACTTTCCTTTGATAGTATCACTAATAATGAAAAAATACGAGATCGATGAGAAAGATATGTTCAAATCATTATCCTGGTTGCAGAATTTGAACAAGTTGTCGATCAAAGTCTTAAGCTTGGATACTGGTAGAATATCAATGAACTCATTGATGACCAATTTCAATGACGTGAAAGAAGAATTAATAATGCTACTAACTTTGTCTCCGTGTTTATCACCGATAAGCTCAAACGACAGACTGATAATATCAAAAATTAACGTCCAGCATCCCTCCTGAGTCAACCGTTTGTCGTAGCTCTCAATGACAGTAGATAAAGTATCTAGTACAATTCCAACAATATCAAACACATTGTTCACCTTTAATACCTCCGAGGTATCGTCAGTCTTAATGTCGAGCGTCAATTGTTTTAATCCCTTTAAGCATGTATAATTAATGCTGTTGTACTTGTTGAAATCGTCAATTTGTGAAGTACAGGAGGTAAGACTAATTATGATTTCAGTATACTTGGTGATAACGTAATGTTTAAACGCAGTGGAGCTCTCATTGAGCCCTTGGTCTATGAAAAACTCGGAGTAGTTGGTGAAGATCTCTCCATTTAAAAATTTGAGCGGTTGAATTTGGCTGACTTCAAATAATTTGTTAATGAAAAACACTTTATTTTGTGGGCAAATAGGCAATTCATCATTGCTAGTATTTCTGTCGTCCTCTTTGCCGTTTGCCTTGACCAGTAACGACATTACCAGTAGAATCAAACTCTGGTAGCTATCGACAGGGTAATCCTCGATACTTTCATACAACTTAAGCATCGCCAGATCAATCACAGACAGCTCTAGGTTAGGTTTCACCCAATCGTCACGGCCACTGAACTCATTTGGTCCATTCAAATAATAATCGCTCCACTGCAAAGTTACCCAGATGATATCCCACGACTGAGTTAGGGTAGAACCTAAGGATATGGCTAAGTTTATAAGGGCTCTCAATGCCGTAAGGTGACGTACAGTGATAAGGTTGGGGACATGAATTATCGCCTTGGCCAAGAGCGTAAGCAAGCCATCTCTCAAACTGTTTAAGCCGAGAAGACCAGTTGTGTGAGTGAACTTTTGAAGCGAACGAATTAGACTATGGAAATTGTCATTATCAATAGAACAATGAAGGGTATAATGGAACAAATGCTTCAATTCCGGGTATGTCAATGAGATCAAGTTATTGATGAGTTCGATATCTGACTCGATAGTGGCAGAAGTAGGAGATAGGTTATTGACAAAAACAGCTGTTCCATCGGAGAACGCAACCAATATCTGCAATATTAACATGGTGGGGTAGGTTGCTGATACAGCCGGAGGTTCTTGCTTGTCTAACAGGTCTAATATTGGTGTTCTGGGGATGGAATTTTTGGACACCACCAAAGTCGAAGGCAATGATAGGTAAGGCTTTAACAACTGAGAATTCAAGGGATTACTTGCTAAATAATTGTTGAGTATGGAAAGGAGTTCTTTGATAACTTTCTTCTTCTTAGGGTTGTTGTCATATAACAGAAAAATGAGCTTCAAGTTGGAAAAGTTGTGGAACAACTGCTTGAAAACCTCCAATACTAGAATCTTAGACCACTCTTCGACTTCATTGAGTAATGTATGATTGAGAATTGACAAAATGATTTCGCCCTCTACAACTAAATTGGACAATTGAGTGTTTAGCAAGATCGATAAAATCCTCATGGTTCTTATCATAACAGGGAAGCCGTCGTTCAAAATTCGTAGCAACGAAGGAACTAATTTTATTCTCACCAAATAGTTCAACTCTGGGTGGTCCCTAAAGCTTCGGATATGATTCTGTAAAATGTTTTCCACGATTTCCAAGACAGAATTGATTCTGATATTATTCAATTGATTGAAATACGTGGGTAGCTGCTTATCGACTATTTTGCATAAATCCTGAAAAATCAAATATCCTTCGTAGGAGCAGTTGTCAACCACAATGGAGCCACTGTCAATTTCAATGGGATGTTGTTCATTCTTGGTATCTTCAGGAGCTTTGTCGAACACGTAGCTGAACAACTGCTGCAATGTGGCAAAGGCAGTATTAATCACAACCGTGGAATTATTGTTCAATGTCAAGTTGATGCATATCGTGAGTAAAGAAAGTAACAACTCACCCTCGAACCATGGCTTATACACCGCCATCAAACTAGGTAAACATTGTAGAATCTTCAATTGGATATCAATGGCCAAATGAGAGGCTTCAGTCAATCCTTTAATCAATTCTGGTAATTCCTCGGCGTTCACCTGGCCAGCTATAACCATACTATTAATAGCAGGGATAGCCAAGTTGGCGAATTTGGCGTTGTTGATGTGGCAGGAACTAAGAAATGGAGCCAAAAGCTTTGACTTATCGCCCAGCGACAAAGACTCCCGTTTAGTCAATGGCAAAGCGACCTCGCAGAGCTTACGAATGTCGCCATTACGTCTCTTGGATTCGTTTAGAAGATTGGTTAAATCTCCTGTGATAGATCGAGCCATTACTTCCAGACTGCGATAGATCGCGGTTTTTCATTTTTATGAAGACACCGATGAATTATTGAAGAATTAACTTAATATTTATAATGCGGGAAGAATGGTGCGTTATCGGTGATCAGCTGAAAGTAATTTTGGATTGGCCGTTGTATGGAAGCCAAAACCGACTCAAATAGGGGCTCGTAAATCATTGAGGCTCAATGTTGAAAAAACTACTCCTTGATCTGCAGGAGAATTATCTTGGGCTAGACTTGCTGTAGTGTTGTCAGGGAGGTATGGGATCTTCAATAATAGTAGATGTCGAAAGTAGGGGATATTTGACAAACACTAGTGGATTTCGCTTTTATGTTCATTGTTGTAATATCACAAAGTAACAATAATATCAAGTGATAGAAGTAGAACAACAGAAGTCACTGGAATTCGTTCAAATTGTGTGGTTTCTTAAAGCTGATATTTCACTTCTCGCCATTTATACCGTGAAAGTTTGGCAATGTAGGCTCATGCCGGTCTTGATTCTTGCTACTCGTTCATGATGATGCCGTGTTTGTATCCTGAATCAATACAGTATTCGGTTGCTTTAGGCTGCAGTACTTCTGAAGAGTCATGCCTAATGCTTAGATTGAAAATTCTATGCTACTGACTCTCAAAAAGTTATCTTTGTGGCAATTATCATATTTTACACAATGTCCTTCATTGACGTGAGAGCATCGTTGAATTATGTCCGGGAGTCTGCTTCGCTTGTTATCAATCTAGGTCCATTTAGTGTGGCAAATTTGAGCCTGTTGACCCCTTTTTCGTTAAGTAAATTACAAAAAAGATTCGAAGTATTCTTTCAAGTTGAACAGTACAACACTGCTATATCGTCATTTTTGGAATCAGCACATAGAATTTTTTTCACCTGTCCACCCAAGTTAGAGTATTTACCAGCGGAGGTAACTGGCGGTGCAATATCTCTGCACGTTTCGAACCTTCTTGATGCTATGTACGACATCAATCCAATATTCACTCAACTAGATGGTGATTACTTCGCTCAAATGTTCAAAGATTTCGATGCCGCCTTGAACAAAGAGTTCAAGGAGACCACAGTGGATACTTCAGACCATAGCGCGTTCTACAATTGGTGGCATACCATATGTATGCTGCTTCTGCTTCCCTTGAATGTTCGCTTTACCAATAGTCGTCCAAACTACTCCGAGCTGTCCAGAAAATCTATCTTTGAAACTTTCATAGCAAACCCGTGCCATGAATACATCTTGCTATTAAAACCTGAGGTCAAGATGGAATCACAGTTTTTATCAGCGCTGATTCGTGGCAGAAGTTATAGATTTAGACCGGATATCGTTTTTTTACTAGGTGATCAGGTTGTTGCATTTGTGGAGATGAAGGCTGGCGTTTTGAGTCACTTCATAACTGGGGATGTGATTAATGACGTGAGCGGCTTGCAGGGCTCAATTAAGCAGGTCACAAGTCAAATGCTTGGATGTAAGTTAGACTTTGCTATCCTTAGCGACTACGAAACGAGTGTCTTCGTTAAAACAAACATTCGGGGCTACATTCCTGCTGCTAGACCGCATGAGGACCCTGATAATGATAGAAAGGTTGTTGATGTTGACTACGAATATTCAGTTATATCCGCCAATGACTGTACCACGACAATACGTGCAGTTTTTGCTTCTCTAATGTTTAGGGAAGTTGCTTATACAAATGCGATGACCGAGTTCAAATCCGAGGTGGATCAAGGAACTGTTGTAAGCTTAGAAGATAAGTTAGAGCAACATGGTCTTGAGAGAACATTTCACGCTGCTAGAGTAAATCAACTAACTTTGCTCGAAAGAGGTGTCATGATGACTGCAGCGGATGCCATGAACAGGACTGAAGTTGTTGTTGACGAACAAGTTCAAAGATTGAAGCAATTTCTCTCCACGAATCCTAAATTTGAATGTTTTTCTGATGAAATGAATAACAATGTCACAATCATTGATACTGTTCTTGAACTGCTTGAGCTGTTGAGAACCGGTATTTACGAATCACAAGTATACAAATTCAAATTCGAAAAACTAGAAAAGTTCTTCAACCCCATGAAATTTTCAACTCCCCAAGCTGACAAAGAAGTTGTTTTGAAGTTGTATGACTTCAATCAGTTGGAGACGTACGCAGAATTTATCGAAAAGTTTGCTTTCGTCAATTATCTAGAAAATGTCAATGTCTATGACCACGCCATTGAGTTATTCATGACAGAAGTAGCATGTTACCTGAGAATCCAAGAGTTCAAAGAGTCCACTTCCAAAGCTATTAATATTCCAGATGTCTACGACTATGGTGTTTTAATCTACTGTCATGAAGGTTATCCTGTTATGGTTGGGTTCTATATATTGACTGAGTATTTTGCAAATGAAAAACTTGGAAACGCCGAAGCGGTCAAAGGAGCAAAATCTGAGTTGGAAACTTTGGTAGCCGACCTTGCAAAGATTGGAATTTTGCATCATGACATCAAACTAGACAATGCTGTTTGGAATGGTGGAAGTTGGCACTTGATCGACTTCGGTAATGCAGTTATTACCGACCGGCCAACCAGCAGTGATAGCGAGAAGTCTTCGATTGAGAAAATGACTATGGAAGCACTTGAACATGTTGAATCGAACCAGGCTACTTTGTCGTTGGTAAACCCTGTTTATATCTGAGTTATTAATATTTCTGTAATTAATTCTAAATGAAAAGTTAAACGAAATACTCTGTTGTGTAGCAATACCCTTTCTTCCGAAACTACCATTGATAGTTAAACTGCTGCTTGAATATCTCAGGCCTCCTTTCTTCAACTCTGTACATGTACACACAGTTGACACTCCTAACTCACATTCCTATGGTGGCGCCTTCCCCTCGTCACATTCGCTTGGTATGAGAGCTCATTACATAGAGAGTAAGATCTAGTAATCACTTATTACCTACCCATATAACATATCATAAAGCTAAGTGCACTTGGAGCTCCTCTCCGAAGGGCTATGCTCAAAAATTCTAGTCGAAACAGAATAAAAATAAATGTAGCCAACTCTTACAACCAATTTTGTGACGGTTTCTTGGTCTTTTTAGAATTGTACATTTGTTGTTGTTGTAAATGATCAATTTTGTCATTCAAATCAACTGGAATCGATTTTCCTTCAACCTGGCTAGAAAGGTTTAGTGGCAACGCACTCAACCCAATCTGGCCGATGGACTGTTGGGCCACTTGGTTAACTTGGTTTGTTCCTATTGGTTGGGAAGCTATGTTATTTGCTTGACTTGTTTGATTGGGTTGTTGCTGTTGGTCTTGTGGTTGAGTGGTTTGCTGTTGTTGATTGGTTTGTTGTTGATTGTCAATCAACTTTTGTTCTCTTTGTTTTTCTTGTTGAAATTTATATAATGTCCAATCAAAGACATAATCATAGCGATAATTTTCTCTTTTGAATAAATCTCTGAACAATTTTCTTAAGAAAGGATAATCGGGTTTATCCTCAAACCTCAATGATTTGATGTAATTCATATAGTCTAAGAATTCTTTGGGTAACCCTTTGGTCAAGATTTCGTTGGGAATGGACATTTTCTTTTCCATGATTCTATCATACTTTTGTCTTTTAGTAGCAGCCTTCAACCCCTGCCATGGTAATGAGCCGCGACAGAAGTAGATCAAAACATAACCCAAGCTTTCCAAGTCATCTCTTCTCAGTTGCTCGATACCAAGATGGGTATTGACAGAAGCGTATCTAGCTGTACCAGTCAAATTCTTATTTTCTCTATAAGGTATGTGCAAGTGAGTCCTTGGATCTCTATACTTTTTGGCCAACCCAAAGTCAATCACGTTAACTTGACTACCTCTTCTGCCAATTCCCATCAAGAAATTATCGGGTTTGATGTCTCTATGAATAAAGCATCTAGCGTGGACGTATTCAATTCTACAGATCAACTGATCAGCCAATAATAAAACCGTCTTGTAAGTAAATTTTCGATTACAGTAGTTAAACAAATCTTCCAACGAAGGACCCAATAAGTCGATAACCATGGCGTTGTAATCACATTCGGTACCGTACCATCTCACAAACGGAATACCCACACCACCGCTCAAAGCTTTAATAACTTTAGCTTCGTATTCCAATTGAGGATGTTTTGCTTTGACGTTTTCCAACTTGATAGCAACCTCTTCACCAGAAATTATATTGGTACCCAAGTAAATGTCACCAAACGATCCGCTACCGATTTTACGACCAATTCGGTACTTTTTCCCCACTCTTAAATCCATATTGCCCAATTATGATTCGATTATCGCAAGCAGATTAAACTTGTGGTTGAAATATCCTCACCAAGGAGAGTATAACAGTGATCCAGCGAGGATACTATATGACTATAATAAGAAAGTCGAGAAAGCGACCAGGATATGACGCCCAACACCGCTATTAGTGACAAATATAAAGATACCTTGAGGCGGTTGTTGTCACAAATGGGAAAATTTTATGTTCGCAGAGTTTCAATCCTGCGGTGACAGCGATTTAGCCATTAGCGATAATCGGCCGCAGGGGCTGGGCCGCGGCGGGGTGGAACGGGGTGCGAGCATGGGACGGTGATAGTGGTGGATATATAAGGAGTACATTGACGTAGTTAACACAGCGTACTGGCGAGAGGGTAGCTGAAGAGCGGCTGAAGAGTAGTTGGCTAGACGGTAAAGCTCAAAGGTTGCTGCTAGTAAATAGGATTTTAAGCAAATCTCGTGAGAGATTGCTGAACTAACACAGGAGAATTGAGGATTTAACAGCAAGACACTATCAGAAATACAACAACAATGCAACAAGAGAGTAAACAACGTCGATAGAAAGAAAAACAGAGAAAGAAAAACAGAGAAACACAACAGAAAAACACAAACCTAATGGTAACACTTATACCAAATACAATTAATTATTAAACACACCTAAGATACTGATTATTAAACTTATATCACAATTAATCCTCTCTCACTTTAAGCCTTTGCGGAGTCAGACTTTTTGAACTTCTTGATGAATCTCTTGAACAAGTCGTTCTTCTTGACTTCCTTTTCCACCTTGGAGGAAGTTTTTTGCACCTCCTTCTTTGCTTCTTCGACTTTGTCTTCAGCAGCTTCTACCACACCAGGTTTATCGGCAGATTCTTCGGTGGCAGGTTCTTCGGTGGCAGGTTCTTCGGTGGCAGCAGGTTGTGCTTCACCCTCGACTACCTCCTCAGGCTTGTCTGCAACTTCCTCTGGCTTATCTACAACCTCTTCGGCCTTATCTTCAGCAGCCGCAACGGTGTCCTCAGGCTTGTCTTCAGCAGGAGTAATTACATCGGTTTTATCCCCAGCAGTGTCCTCTACTTCATCGCCAGCTTCGGTTTTAGTAGCAACTTTGGTTTCGTCCTTGGATTCCTCCTTGGATTCATCATTGATAAAGATTCTGGAAGCTCTCTTAACCCTGTCTTTGATTCCCATAGTGTTAGTCTGAATTTAGTTTATATAACTTATAAATATTATCAGCAGGGATATTCTACTATTTATAGTTTTCCTTGGGATTGCCTAAAACAAAACAATGCAATAGACGAATTAAGGATTTAAACAAAAACACAACAATTGGCTCCCTAAGCAGTGAGTAGTGACCACTCCCCTACCCAACAACCCCCTGGGTAAATCTAGTACCGTCTCGTACTACGTGGCACAGTCTCGTCACTAGACGGTGGAGAGGGTAACAATGTCAATTTGGTCACTGATATTTCCTGGAATATCGTGTGATACGGCTGGAGAGGTTGCAAAAAAAACTACACCAAGCCGAGATGACTTTGCTCGCTAGTTGACGAGTACCGTCTCTCTAGAATGAACTATACAAACACAATAGCAATGGCTGGTGGTGCCGGAAATAATGGTGGAGATTCTGTAGCAACCGGGTGCAAAGGATAATTATGGCGTGAATGATAAGCCTGGTTACATAAGCTGCCAACCCAGCCAACCACTTAGAATGTCGATCGTAATGACGACAGCGACATTTGGGTGGGAGGACATATTTCCACAGTGGGTAATATCACGGTAGGTGCCACGCTGCTGGTGGTCGGGAGTGGCCAGCTTGGTCTTTGGGTCGACGGGTACTGCTTCCGGTACCATCTGACGTTGCTGCTGTGGACTATCGCCATGCAACATTGAGTTTCGGCTAAATCTTACTCTGCAGCTGTCAACTGTGTATTCTAAATATAATCCCTACCACGCGTGCTCATCACGTCCCCTACATACCGCCCAATCGGTCGACACCCTGAATCGTCCTCCCTGCGCCACATTCCCTGCCTTTGCCATCGGTTTTGTATTACTTGTCCTTTGGTGAAACCAGTCACAGACACGGTGGGGCCCGCGCCCTTGTCGGTCACGCGTGAAAGGTAATTCCGTGGTTTCGCGATTGTAAACACACCCACACTTGATACATCCTGGCGATAGATCAACTACCTTAGCTTCTATATGGCTCCGTTGACGAACTCCACAAACACCTATGAGTCGAAATCCAATCGTTCAAAGTTAAAACATGACGCCAAACCTGCGGCGTCGTCCAGGGTTTCTGAAACCTCTGCCCTTGCCGGCTACAGTTTGTCGCTAAATGATTTCGAAATTGGGAAGAAACTTGGAAAAGGGAAGCTAGGTAAGGTCTACTGTGTCAAGCATATCAAGACGGGGTTTATCTGTGCACTAAAAGTGATGGATAAGCACGACTTGATCAAATTCAAACTAGAACGAAATCTCCGTCGAGAGATCGAGATCCAAATGAAATTGAACCATCCCAATATCATCCAATTATATGGTTACTTTGTTGATAAGAAGAACATCTACCTCATAATCGAGTTTTCCATTAAGGGAGAGCTTTATTATCATTTAAAGTACCAGAAACGATTTAATGACTCCATTGCATCATATTATGTCTATCAACTAACCAATTGTTTGATCTACTTGCATTCTAGAAATATTGTTCACCGTGACATAAAGCCAGAAAACATCTTACTCGACCTAAATCATAATATCAAGCTATCTGATTTTGGCTGGTCAATCATAATAAATAGTAATAGTAAACGAAAAACCATGTGTGGGACGTTGGACTATTTACCACCAGAAATGATTGAAAATAAAAATCACGATTTTTCTGTTGATTTGTGGGCTCTAGGTGTCCTAATTTATGAATTCTTGATCGGAAAACCGCCGTTTGAACATTATGACAAGAATGTGACGTTCAAACGAATTGCTTCAGTAGACTTGAAGTTTCCAAGTTTCATAAACAGTGATGCTAAAGATTTGATCACCAGTTTGTTGAAGAAAACCCCCAATGAAAGGTTGTCGTTGGAGGGCATTTTGAATCATCCTTGGTTGTTGAATAACAAAAAGTTCTGGCCGGTGTAGTTTGTTGGTGTACGAATGTGTTTGTTTCACCAATGAAGTGGTGTATCACATCTTCCAAAATACCTGACAAATCAGAGAGCCAACTTTGCAAGAACATCATCCATTACAGATCCCACACACGGAATAATAGTTACAATTTACATTAATATACACAAATGAACAAAGTCAATCGTTTCTTTAGCAGATCTACTTATTCACCGCCATAGCTCGCTTTTGTAGTTCCTTCTGCTTCATCATCTCCTGTTGTCTTATCTTCATAATTTGATTCTGAAACATCTGCTGTTGTGCTGCGTTGTGTTGAGCTGTGACCAAAATCTCCTTCGATGGTGCTCGTACCTGATACATTTCTCCAGGAATGTTAGCAAGTGATTGGGTCAAAGAATCGTTTTCGATTCGATTAGAGTCAACATTAACCAAGGCTGTTCTTCCTTGTAACCCTCCAATTGAACCTGAAATAGCTTGATTGGCGAGAGTTTGATCACTGGTGTTGTTGGTGGTTTGATTGTTGGAGCTCGAACCGTTTATAATCAACGCATTGGCATAAGCTTCTCTCATATACAAGAATCTGTGGCGATTCCTCGTGGGTAAGATTATTTTCCTCTCTAGCGGGATAGGCTGGTTCTTACTCAACCCTTCTAGCACCAAATAAGTTTCCTCGTCGGGATCCAAGATCCGAGAGTTGGAATACTCATTGTCATTAAGCTGTTCGTTCTCCTTCTTTTGAATTGCCAAAGCACTATTAGCAGCAATCTTCGCCTGGTTCCGCTTTTGATACTGCTGTAATAACACGTCATAAGGGGCACTTCTTCCAGGAACGGCTCTCTTCGCTCCCATAGAGTGTGTTTTACAAGTCAAAGATCGAGCACAGAATCCTCCTGCCGGTAACGCAACTCCACACTGTTTCTCAACATCTACCGGGCCTTTATTCTTACCCACAGGTTTGTTTTGTTTAGGCAACTTTTTCTTTTTGGTGGTTTTATCTACACCACCGTTGGCAGCAGCGGCGGCGGCAGCGGCAGCGGCATTGGCAGCTTCTTTCTCCTTTTGAGTTTGAGATTTCTTGTATTTTTTCTTTGGTTTGGCGTTTGGAGTGGCAGGAGCAGGGGTGGTGTTGCGAGAACTATCTACTGACGATGGATCCACATCCACACGAGCCTTGCGCTTCCGCAACGGCACATCGTCCTCATTCAAATAGGTGGCCGACGAGGTGGTGTTCTTCTTCGGTCTCATTTTACAAAGTTTCACGTGGTTTTGCAAGTTCTGTATTCCGATGGGACGATTACAGTTCTTGCAAACTTTGTACTTGATGACACTATCCAATCGAGGAAGGGAATTGCTGGTGTCACTAGGCTCAATAAGTAACTTTTTGTCGAGAAACGTTCCCAAGTCTTTCCAAACGACAGCTTTGGAATCTGTGGGAAGGGATTGAAGGTTATCTAAAGTGAGGGTCTTGGTATTGGCCATATGTAGGAGGGGGGGTGAAGAATGGCAGTAATGGATGCGTGTTAGAGCTGCAGTAGTAATCCCAACGACCTCTTGACTGATGTTACTATCGATAACAATTTTCGCGAGAGAAAGGGGACGGGGGGGGAGATTACGGGGGAGAAGAGGTACCAATGACGGTTGCAGCCATCGGAATGGGTTTTGTAACTACTTTTGTATTTGACTAAAACCCACAGAGTTTAGTGACTTTGTAGGAGACTTGTGGTCTTTTTGGTGCTTCGTAGGGTGTGGAATAATGTATTAAATCTGTGACATTCACAGTTTCAACTAATCTTTGATGTGAAGAGAATGAAATTTCCATTCTGTTGAGTGAAGTTTCACAAAACTCTATACATATCGTCAACTCTTTCATACACATGATACGACAATCATAAGTTAATCTATTGCCTTATCTACTGCCTTATATTCAGCCTTATTTATGGGATACTACCAGCCTTGATATCAAGATTCTGCGATATGCCTCTATTAAGTATGTCGATAAGAAAAGACTCTTAAGAGAATTCCATTTGTGTGTTGAGAGTCAACCCAGGATCACTAATGGTTCCTACTGGATGCACGTATTCAGGAAGCCGCTCTTCCATTGAATTGAGGGGATATCCAAGGAAATAAACTGGAGTAGTAGGTTGTTCCAGTTGCAATTTAGCTGCGTCATAGACGATTTTGAAGAAATCGATTGCTTCCAGCAACAAAGGGTGCTCCAGACAAGAGTGCAACCCATGGTGAACCACCTCAAGTACAAGCTGCTGCGTAGTGGGGCTGAGGCTGGCGTAGGCTACGCTGGCAGTCATGGCGGAGATCTCTACTCGAACCAATTGGGGGACAAATTCTGGGTCCATTCCTAAATCTGAGTAGATAGTTTCCATATATGAAGTCAACGCTTTGTTGTACTCATCCACAAGAAGGTCAAGGCAGTGGGAGTTGCTGAAATATTGTTTCCAATTAAAATTAGTAGCTGGATCTGTATTCATATTGGTCTCTTCAACCAAAATCGTTGCCGGATCTTTATCTAAATCCATCGCTGGATCTTCATCCAAATCCATCAAATCCTCATCCTCCTGTTGTGCCACCATATTGGTGAAATGCTCCTGGAAGTGATTTCCACGCCCGCTCCGCCCACTGGACGTAGGCGGTGGAAGAACGAGAATACCATTTGACGACATTAGGAACGGCTGACTGGAATGGGCCACTTCCTCAATTGACAGATTCCGTTGGCAGACCATCTCCAGAACCACCAGTTGATGGCGGTTCATCGCTTCATCTTCCATGGCAAGAAAAAAGTAGCTATCTTCAGTGTGTTCAACGTCGACGACCACCATGTTTGTGGAACCATAGTGAAGAGATAGGAAGTACACAATCGGCCGCAGAGTCGGATATTCCATCAAATAAGAATTCGACAATGAAGCGGCGGTCAAGATCAAACAGTATCATTTGTACGATTCCACCACCAGTAGAACCAGGACACACGCCAGTAGAACCAGGACACACGCCAGTAGAACCAGGGAACACGTAACTTCCATGATTGTTACCGCCAACTGAGACTTCTCTCACCGTCTCACCTCCCGTGCGATTGTTTTTCGTGGTGCAGCTTGGACCATTTCCTTCCACATTAATTACCAAGACGGTACCTGATCTGTCTCATCACCACCCATCGTTCTGCCAGTCTCCCTACGCATACGGGCCACTTTTCTGACTGTTCTCATCCCATAATTCGAGCGCCACCGATTGGTTCTACCAGTTTTCTTTTCAGGGTTAATTTTCACGCCAAACTCAGCAGCAAACCCTCGCACACCCTCCGCCATAGCTCGCCCAGCTCCTCCCTAACTTCATTTCTTCTACTACTAATCATCGCGAAAATTTTCAACTATGGTCTCCACTGAATCGATAGTGATTATAGGAGCCTACCTTGTTGCAGGAGGGCGGCTATCCTTCGTGGTAGCGGGCCTCGCCCTTCATTGGCTCATGAGGATTTCCAATGGCGAGAAAGAGCCCGCTAAACCCCCTAGACCGTCTCCTATCTACGCAGTTGACTTTACGTCTACGTCATTTACCCCTACTATTGCCACTAATATCCCCAACACAGTACCAAGCGGGCCCAAAAAGCTCCGGCGAGCTAGAAGGGCTCCCAAGGTAATCAGAGCCACCAAGCCTCCGGCCGTTAATGCCACGGCGCAGCCTAGTTTGACAACCAATACTGTCAAACTCACCGAAGCTCAGATCTATATCTTCTACACTACGCTTACAGGATCAGCCCACCGAGTGGCCAAGTCGTTGTGCGAGACCTTGACGGCCATGGAGAACATGTCCCACACCCCCAAGCTCCTCAGTCTCGATAACGACGTCTCGGACTTGGAGGAGTACTTTTTGAACACTCCCGGCGCCGGTACCAACACCAAGAACATCTACCTCATGGTGTTGCCGTCGTACGATACCGATTCACCCATGGACTACTTTATTGAGCATTTGACCGAAGTGTATCAGGATTTCCGTGTTGACAAGTACCCATTACGCCAGTTGATGGGATTTGCCGTGCTAGGACTAGGCGACAGCGAGAGCTGGAGCGACCGCTTCTGCTACCAAGCTCGACTCGTGGACCGATGGCTCGGAAAACTTGGTGGACGCCGGATATTTCCCCGTGGTGAAGTGTGTATGAAGTACGAGGGGGAACCCAAGACTCAACTGTGGATTCAGAACTTTGCTTCTCTTCTCCAGGACGACGACCCGTTCTACCTTGACGACGATATCGACGATAGCGACAAAGAAGATATAGGTGACGACACCGACGACACCGACGACACTTTATTGGACGTGGAGGATATGGGAGATGTCATGGCCAAGGGAACCGACGCCGTGCCCCAGGTCAAAGAAATGGTGGCCAAGGACTCCCCGACATTCAAGTCACTCACCAAACAAGGCTACACCATCGTGGGGTCCCACTCTGGAGTGAAAATCTGCCGATGGACCAAGAGTGCTCTTCGTGGTCGAGGATCGTGCTACAAGTTCGCCTTCTACGGTATCAAGTCTCATTTATGTATGGAGACTACGCCGTCGCTTGCATGCTCCAACAAGTGTGTGTTCTGCTGGCGTCATGGTACCAACCCTGTGGCCAAGCTGAACTGGCGGTGGGTCCTCGATCCCCCCGAGAAAGTGTTGCAGGGGGCATTAGCGGGCCATTATCAGAAAATCAAACAGATGCGAGGGGTGCCGGGGATTCAAATGGACCGGTTTGAGGAAGCTTTCCAGGTGCGCCACTGTGCTCTCTCGTTAGTAGGAGAGCCAATCTTTTATCCCCATATCAACGAGTTTGTGGGGATGTTGCACGAAAGAGAGATCAGTTCTTTCCTCGTGTGCAACGCTCAGCATCCTGATAATTTGGCATCGTTGGCTAAAGTCACACAGTTGTACGTATCGATTGATGCTCCTACTAAGGGAGACTTGCGGAAAGTCGACCGGCCGTTGAATGCTGACTTCTGGCAAAGATTAATGTCATGTTTGGACATCTTGCGTACGATCCAGAGCCACCAGAGAACGGTTTTCCGGTTAACTTTGGTCAAGGGATTCAACATGGACGAAGTAAAGGGATACGCCGATATGGTGGAGAGGGCACAGCCGTCCCAAATCGAGGTTAAAGGCGCCACGTTCTGTGGATCGTCCAATGCCAATGGCAATCCTTTAACTATGCAGAATATCCCTTTCTACGAGGAATGTAAAACATTTGTCGAGAAGTTGACGGAAGAATTGCGGTCTCGGGGGCAGCAGTACAGCATTGCTGCCGAACATGCCCACAGTTGTTGTATTTTAATTGCTCATGACAAATTCCATATCAATGGCAAGTGGCACACCCATATCGACTACCCCAAGTTTTTCAATTTGCTCAAAAGTGGGCAGGAGTTTACTGATCTCGACTATGTGCTTGAGACTCCAGAATGGGCGGTTTGGGGATCTGACCAAGGAGGATTCAATCCTCAGGATACAAGATTCGACAGAAAGGCTGAAAAATTGAAGCGTAAGATAGCACGGGAGCAGGAGTTGCAGGGTGGCAACACCAGGGTGGAGGTGGAATTCGACCTGTAAGTAGAAATGATTATTTATGCCACTAATTGTCCTTAGTAGTCTCCGCCCTATCGCTGCCGAGTCTCTCCCTGATTCCCGCACCATCTCTCCCCAGGTTCTGCGTCAAACGCGCTGGTGAAAAGTTCACTTCATCTTCAAATGAAGATTGCATTCATTCACCCTGATTTAGGTATTGGAGGGGCTGAAAGGCTTGTCGTCGACGCTGCTGTCGGTCTTCAGGATCTCAATCACGATGTTACAATATACACTTCCCACTGCGACAAGAGCCACTGTTTTGAGGAAGTGTCTTCAGATCAGTTGAAAGTAACGGTTTACGGAGACTTTCTTCCCACCCAAATTTTGGGGAAATTCCACATTTTATTCGCTATACTTCGGCAGTTAGTCCTTGTGACGATGCTAGTGCTCACAGGAGAAGCTGAGCAGTACGACTACTTCATTATTGATCAATTATCGTTCTGCATTCCGATTTTGACGATACTAACAAGCGGAAAGATCTTGTTTTACTGCCATTTCCCCGACCAACTATTGTCGATTCCCAGTGGTCGGATTAAGAAGCTATACCGCATACCTTTCGATGCGATAGAAGAATACTCCACGGGATTGAGTGACAAACTAATTGTCAATTCTAGCTTTACTAAATCGGTGTTTCACAAAACATTTACTTCAATCAAGGCTGATCCTGACGTGATTTATCCCTGTGTGGATATCAATCAGGGAATAATCGAGACGGCCGATGATGCTGTTGCTGACGAGGAAGTGGCGAGTTTCTTCGGTGCCAACGAATTTTTCATCTCCATTAATCGTTTCGAACGAAAGAAAAACATCCAGTTGGCAATCAATTCCTATAGCAAATTCAAATCGTATCTTGCGGAAACTGGTGGTGCTGTACCAAAGCTTGTGGTTGCTGGAGGATTTGATTCTAGAGTTCCAGAAAATGTCCAGTACTTACAAGAGCTCGAGAAACTATGCAACAGTCTCTCTCTTCAACATTTCACCATCAGATCGAAGCTTCTTGTGATGCCTCCTTCAACCAATGTGTTATTCTTGCCTTCTATCAAGAGTACGGTAAAGAAAGCATTGATCAAGAGGAGCAAGTTGCTCTTGTATACCCCACTGAATGAGCATTTTGGCATTGTTCCTGTGGAGAGTATGCTTTTTAAGACCCCAGTTATAGCCCCTGATAATGGCGGGCCTTTAGAATCCATTGTGAATTACAGTACCGATCCCGTAGCGGCCACAGGATTCAATGTCACTCCTGACGAGGAAAGTTGGTTCCAGGCTCTTGTTCAGTTTCATAAGTTGTCTAAAGACGACAAAATAAGGTTGGGGGACAATGGGTTCAAGTTAGTACTAAAGAAGTTCTCGCGGCAGAAGATGGCCCAGGAGTTCTGGAACAACTTGCTGACAGCCCAGACAACCTATAAGGGGATAATAGTGAAGTTATTGCAGAATGTAAACTGGTTCACGTCATCAGTGTTTTTGGTTATTCTTATTGGGGTTGTGTGGAGGTTTAGATAGGATTTTTCGGAGATTCTAGAGTTGACTATTCTTACTGGGGTTGCGTGGAAGTATTGATATCCAGGAGGTTCTTTGATTAAGGTTTTCAGAGATTCTAGTGTTGGCTGTTTTTATTATGGCTGTGTGGAAGTATAGATAGTCAAGAGGTAATTCAATAAGGACCTATGGAGATTTTACGAGTTTTTGGAGATTTTAAGGTCATGTCGATGCAAGTGTTACCGATGCAAAGGTACGATCGTTGGAGCTAACTAATTTTTATTATCTTCATCTTTCATAATATCTAGTCCTCTTCCGATGGTTGAAGTCGCTGACTCTATTAATATTCATAATTTACAAAACCCCAAGGTTTACCACTTCAAAGCATACTCTATGCTTCATTTTTGTCATAAATTTCATTAATTGAATTCCTGGTGAAAGCTTCCCAAAAACACAGTCACTTGTAGTGTCTTAACTCAACGAACATCTCTTTAAAAGAAGACCAAAGATCGAGTTTTTCCACCTGTCTCTGAGGCACTACCTTAGAATTATCAAATAGTGATAGAAATCCTTGTTCCGTGGAAGATATCACCGTGTTGTACTCATTATCCTCAACGAGCTCGGACAATTGACTGTACCATTGCTCTACCACCTGCTGCAACTCTTTATTTACATTCAACTTAAGTTTATGGAAATTGCTTGATGGTGCCTGTAGATTATAGTCCCGAACCCTGTCGTTGATCTGCTTTATCTTTTCGGTGGCATATGGTCTATTTAGGCCGGAGAAAATATTGATTAATTGATTCTGAGGAGGGATATAATTGTTCTTTACCCACTTTACAAGATTGACTTTCATGTTGTGACGGAAGGAATTGATGTCGTTGTTCAACTCTTGCTGCGTCTCCACCCATGGTGGTAGAACCTGCTGTTTGTTGAGCATTTCATTGATGAAATAACTCGAATCAGTAGCGTTGACCAAGCGATCTCGATTCAAGGGCTTTCCTCTAACTTTAGCCATATTCCCATCAACGTCGTCGAATAGTCCTGTTTTCAAGTTGATTTTGCTGTTAATCTTGGACGAGGCAATGGTATTAACAAGATTCAACGTCACGTTGGGATTGGCTGTGTTTAGTAACATAGTAGGACCTAGGAATCTTTCTTGGTACAACTCTTTGAAGTTGTCCCCTTCTTTTGGAAGGGATTTGGTTTCTTTGTAGTCAGCGGAGGTCTCTTTGGCCAAAACAAGCCGCTTTCCTTGTTGTTTTGTCCTTATCTTCTTTGGTTTGGGGGTGGAATCAATTATCATTCGTAGACTGCTATCAAGGGGTGATTCCTGGCCCTCCCAGGGTTTGGCGTTGGCGATTTGCTTCCCATGTTTATTATGCTGTAGAAGACGTTCCAGCTTCAAATATCCTAGCTGGTTGGCGTATTTGCTGTTGTAGTTCTTTTCCTCAGTTAGCTTGGATTCGATGTTTCTTATATGAGGATCGGACGAAAGTTTAGTGTCTAGGATTTCATTGAAACGGTTGGCCAAAGCCGATTGGTGTCTGAGAAAGGTGAAAGAGAGTTTTTTCATGTAATCGGACAGAAGTTGCACCGGAGCTAATCTTAGTGAAAATGATAACTAGACACGATTGATTACTATGGGGCTGGAAGGGAACGAGAACGACAAAATCGGGAGCGAAAGAGTGAGTGGAGAGGAGATAAGATCCGGGATTGAGTAGATCGGAGTTTGAGCTTGAGAACTTGGTGAGTGATGTTTGATTCTTGATTTGACTGTGGAGTTTTTTACAATTCAGGAGTAGTGTGTTCTTGGAGCGTCTTTACAGGATGCATCCAGCCAGAGTTTCGAGATTCTTGAAGCGAATCGATAAAACTAGGGGTTTTGGTCTAAAATAGGGAAGATTGCTGCAAGTCCCTGGTGTCATGATGTTGACCGTCGAAAGGGTACAACACCTGCGAAGCAGGAGCACCAATAGTCGTGAGATGGCCATACTACAACAGCCAATATATAGCCTGTGCTGGGTATAAATATGACACCAAATACACGAGATTGGACATAAATGATATTTTCTAAAACAACGATTTGCACGAGTAGAGCAATTCCTAAATGACATGGATTCATTTATCACCCGCAGACAACATCTTAGAGAATCTAGGACCATTTACACACTCTGGAGGTTCCCTGGTCTTCATAGTTGCAATCGCGATTTTGCAGCCAAACGAACCCCAGACAGTAATGTCAATGTAAAACAGCTCGACTCCAAACTGGCATCCATGAATACCCTACACAGAAACTCGACAATACTTAGACAGCACGCAAAGAAAATAACCATGCTACACCAAATATGTAACTAAAATAAAAGAATAGAGTATCGTAAAAGCACCAGCACCAACTAAACGCTCGCCCTCTGCCCAAGCCCCTACTCCCTCCAATATCCCTCTCTCTGCCGTCGCTCCTTCACCATATCTCCTGACTCCATATTGACCAATGATGTTAAGGCAAATGACTATTACTGAAGTTCTCGCATTGCAAAATATCACGTGTGCCATCAACATGATAACAGTTCAAGCGCAAGGGGAAATGAAAAGTTTGAGCATCTACGATGTCTTTGGAGGTTTTGGGACAGATCCTAGACCAGGTAGACGGACCTGTGTTCGTCACGAAGCTGACAAAGTCTGAAAATGTGACTATAAACCAAGCTATTGAAATTAATGAGAACGATGGGTATTTATTCATCAATGAATACTTGCAACGGGCGGCTACTGACAGTGCTGAAGCTGAAGCTGATTCTACTGCTGACGAAGATGTTAAACCTGTTTCTGTGGTTACCAACGGAAAAGTAATCTTCAAAAACCTTCCAGCTTTGTCCTTAGAGGCGTTTAAGACCTCCGCAGTGATCAATCATATAGAATTGAATAATTTTGATTTCAAGATAATAACCTCGTTGAGAGACTTATCTCAGCCAATATTGGTTTCTCAGAACTCCCACGATCTTATTTCAAACGCCAAGGCTGCTTATAATTTGGCAAGGAAGTTGAAAACCTCAATTTATCATTTCATTCTTCCTTTTACCTTTAAAACTGCTCCATCATTAAAACAAAACGATATCTTTTTGAATGCCAATGACATCCAGAATTTGGAGATCGAAGAGATCTTATATAAGTTTGACGTGTTACCGTTCCAGTCGTTAAATTCGAAAAAAGTCAAAAACCCTAAAGATTTAGTCCTTTATTTGGGGTTGATTAATAGCGATATAGTGGACAGTTTCACTAAAAAGAATGTTTTGTTGGTATCCATCAACTTATACAAGCCATTCAAGTTGCCGCATTTGTTAGCAGTGTTACCCTCCTCAGTCGAGACGTTAACATTGGTTCAGCAAACTACTAGTACCAATCTTCCAGCATTCTCGCCATTGTTATTGGACTTCTTTGAAGATTACTCTGCATATCAGCCGATGAAAAATTTCACCAAGATTGTCGCTAGTTATTTCGGTTATTCTAAAGATGTATCTGCTTCAGTGGATAACCTTATTGCCAATACTCGTTCAGATGGTTCCATCCAGAATTTGGTATTTGGTAAAACTGGTATTGAGTTGGCTACTAAGGCAGACCAGGAGAAAATCGTAGCTAGCCAAGAATCAGTTGCTAAAGCTATTGATTTGGAGCAACCTTACTTGGAGTTATTGCATCAAGTCAACGCAAAACTGGCGATTTTGAACGAGTTTTCCAATGGTGACGTCTCCTTGAGTAATCCTGAATTTGGTTTCGGGAAATTCTTAGCAAGTCAGGAGAAAGTAAGGGACTTGACCAATTTGATTTATAACTCCATCCAAGAAAATAAGTTCAATTCCATCGATAACAACAAATTACTTCACGATTTATCTGGTTGGTTGAGTTCTAAACTTTCTCTCGATGAAGTCCCCAGTTTGGTTAAATTATTGAAAACTGACAAATCGCAGGTCTCATCGAAGATATTGGCTAATGAGCAGTACTTGAGTCAAAAATTGACTTCCAATTGGTTAATAGGGTCTGACGCTTGGTCTTACGATTTAGGATCCTCTGGAGTACATAACTTGATCTCCAGTGGGGAAAATCTTAATATGTTGATCATTGATAATGAGCCTTACGATGCTAAACAGTTACAGGAAAAGACCATAAACGGACACCGGAAAAAAGACGTGGGATTATATGCCATGAACTACGGTAATTGCTATGTGGCGTCAGTTGCTATCTATTCGTCTTACACTCAAGTATTACAAGCTTTCATTGAAGCGGAACAATTCAATGGCCCTTCTATCGTTTTAGCTTACTTACCATTCAATTCTGAATTTGATAATACCTTGTCAATCTTACAAGAAACGAAAAGGGCTGTTGACATCGGGTATTGGCCCTTGTACCGTTACAATCCTGCGTTAGACGACGAGAAATTGAAATTTAAATTGGATTCTTCGAACATCAGAAATGCTTTGAAGGATTTCTTAGACCGTGAAAATCGATTGAGTTTATTAGCCAAAAAGGACCCCCAGTTGTCAAGAAATTTGGTTGCCAATGCCAGCACAGAGAAATCTTTGCAGCAGATAAAAAAAGCAGACGAAGCGTACCATAAGTTGTTACTGGGATTGTCTGGACCACCATTAACAATCGCTTTTGCTACCGATGGAGGAACTGCTGAAGGAATTGCTAAAAAGATCAACCGTCAAGCATTAGGAAGAGGGTTGAAATCAGTGGTGATTGAATTGGACGATCTTTCAGTAGAAGACTTGCCTAATGAGACAAATTTGATAATCGTGGTTTCCACCACCGGTCAGGGTGAAATCCCATTAAACGGTAGAACTTTCTGGGAAAGCTTTAAGGACGCCAATGACTTAGATTTATCGACAGTAAAATATTCTGTCTTTGGTTTAGGTGATTCCGAGTACTGGCCACGAAAGGAAGATGCCCATTTCTACAACAAGCCTAGTAAAGACTTGTTCAATAAATTCAAGTTGTATGGAGGAGTTGAGCTTGCTGAATTGGGATTGGGTGATGACCAAGGAGCAGATGGGTACAATACCGGTTTGAATGAATGGTTGCCCAAAATTTGGAAAGCTTTGGGTGTCGATAACGTTGATGGAGTCGAGGAACCTAAACCATTGACTAACGAAGATATGAAGATTGGATCCAACTTTTTAAGAGGTACTATTGCTGAAGGATTACAAGATGACTCTACTGGTGCAATTTCTGCGGTGGACCAGCAGTTAACTAAGTTTCATGGAATCTACATGCAAGATGACCGTGATATCAGGGAAGAAAGGAAATCTCAAGGACTAGAGCCTGCGTATGCTTTCATGGTAAGATTGAGATTACCCGGTGGTAAAGCTACACCTGATCAGTATCTTAAGATGGATGAATTGGCAGACGACAAAGGTAACGGAACCATCAAGTTGACCACAAGAGCTACATTTCAGTTACATGGCATTGTCAAGCATAAGTTGAAACCAGCCATTAGAGGAATGAATTCTGTTTTATTAGACACTTTAGCTGCTTGTGGTGATGTCAACAGAAATGTTATGATTTCAGCATTGCCCCATAATGCCAAAGTCCACGCCCAAATGAGTGAAGTAGGTACTATAATTTCTGAGCATTTGTTACCAGAAACTACTGCCTACCACGAAATTTGGTTAGAAGGTGCCGACGAGAATGACAAACCGGGGTATACTGAAGCATTTGAACAAAGAACCGAGGGCCCCAAGAAGAAAAAGACTTTGGTAAGTGGATCTGCCTTAGTTGACCACGAACCATTATATGGCCCCACATACTTACCTCGTAAGTTTAAGATCGTCATGACTGTTCCTCCTTACAATGATGTGGATGTGTATGCTCATGATATCGGGTTAATCGCTATTGTGGAAGACAATGAAGTGTTGGGTTTCAATGTTCTTGCTGGTGGAGGTATGGGATCAACTCATAATAACAAAAAGACCTACCCCAGATTAGGATCATTGTTGGGATACGTGGAAAAATCTAAAGTACACTATGTATGTGAAAAGATAATGTTGGTGCAAAGAGATTTTGGTGACAGAACCAATAGAAAACATGCAAGATTGAAATACACCATGGATGACTTAGGAGTAGACGTTTTCAAAGGCAAGGTTGAGGATTTACTCGGATATAAACTTGAAAGTCCAAGACCTTTTGAAATCACCTCAAATGTTGATTACTTTGGCTGGTGTAAAGATGAAACAGGATTGAACCACTTCACTGCATTCATTGAGAACGGTAGAATCGAAGACACTACCAAATTACCTCAAAAGTCCGGTCTCAAGGCGATTGCCCAATACTTGAGAGGGAAGTCTGGTGAGTTCAGATTAACAGGAAATCAGCATTTAGTGATTTCCAATATTACTGACGAAGACTTGTTTGAAGTTAAGAAGTTGTTATCGCAATACAAACTCGACAACACCGATTTTAGTGCCCTTAGGTTATCATCAGCAGCCTGTGTGGCATTCCCTACTTGTGGTTTAGCATTTGCTGAAAGTGAAAGATATTTGCCCGAATTGATTACCAAGTTGGAAGAAGCATTGGAAGAATACGGTTTAAGACACGATTCGGTAGTGATGAGAATGACAGGATGTGCCAATGGGTGTGCCAGACCGTGGGTGGCTGAAGTGGCATTAGTGGGTAAAGCATACGGAGCTTATAACTTGATGTTAGGTGGTGGTCACCATGGGGAGAGATTGAATAAGATCTATCGTTATTCGATAAAAGAAGATGAGATCTTGAATATATTGAAGCCATTGTTCAAGAAATGGAGTTTGGAAAGGAACGCCAATGAACCATTTGGAGACTTTGTAATTAGAACGGGAGTAATCAAACCTACTTTGGAAGGGAAATACTTCCATGAAGGTATCCCTGAGGATGCTTAATTCTTTGGAAGTAGTGAAGGTAACCCGAGAACATTTAATATTTATTTGAATAATATACTATTTTTCCGTAGTTTACTACACTTAATTATTGTTCGCTGTAAGACATGCTGAATCAGTGGTTAGCTTCTTTTCTATTTGATGATGCTAGACTTCCAGATGTTGAAACCAGCAATTTCACTTATATTTGAATGGTGTTTTCACCATAATGTTACAATATCATACTTTCGTCGTTGCAGCGTATTCCCTTCGTTTTCATCATGAAATGTCATATCTTCCTCAACGATTTCTGACCACTTCTACTCTTTAAGCGTCTCTCCTGAACCGTCTTTACATCATTCAATAAACTCCTGACGGTGGGATTGCTTGATCTCTCTACTTCGAGAATATCCTTGATTTTCACATTCCATAATGTCACGCTAACACGATTAATTCGACGATTAATAGTGTTTTCAATGTCATTACATGCCTTATTACATTTCTGCTGTAGTTTCGTCACCTCATCATCTCGCTTAGCCTTCAAATATCGTAGTATAAGGCTCTTCTGCGCTTTTGTATATACTGGCTGAACCATAATCTTCTTCGCGAATTCAATTCCAATCTCAGTGGCGATATCACCAAACTTCACGATAGAGAAACATAAGATACAGAGTCATTATGGTATTGGAAGCTACTATGATTGCAATCGACAACTCTGAGTTTATGAGGAATGAAGATTTTGCACCTTCTCGATTTGATGCTCAAGCTACCACCATGGAGTATGTCTTCCAAAGTAAAGTCAATAGTAATCCCGAAAATACGGTTGGAGTGTTGTCTTACGGGGGCAATGGACCTCAGGTATTGAGTACGTTAACAAACAATTTTGGAAAGGTCTTAAGTGGGGCTCAAGAAGTCAAGATTGAGGGAAACAATCACTTTTCAAGTGGAATACAAGTGGCGGCGTTGGCATTAAAGCATCGTCAAAATAAGTTACAAAATCAAAGAATCATTGTGTTTGTTGGGTCACCTATAGAAGAATCGGACAAAGAGTTGGAAAAATTGGCCAAAAAAATGAAGAAAAATAGTATTGCTATCGACATTGTAAATTTCGGTGAAGAAAGTATTAATGCTAGTAAGTTGGAGAAATTCCACTCCATTATAAATAATCACGACAACTCTCACTTAGTTACAGTTCCTGCAGGTCCTAGGTTGTTATACGAAGTAATTGCGCTGAGCAGCATTTTGGTAGAAGAGGGATTTGACACGGGTGCTGGTACTGGAGGTGGTGATTTTGGCGATTTCGGTGGTTCGGGAGACATGCTCGATCCTAATATGGACCCTGACTTGGCTTTGGCTTTAAGATTGTCATTAGAAGAAGAAAGAGCCAGACAGGAAAGGGAATCCAAAGACAAACAGCCAGGACCATTGGAGCAGATAGACGAAAATGACCAAAATGAAGAAAGTGACAGTAAAGACAAGGAAGATAAAGAAGAGGATAAAGATAAAGACGTCACTATGGAGGATGCAAGTAAATAAATACATACCTATTTTTTTTCCATTATCCCCTATCTTACTCCCATACTGTACCTCGTATCCTGCCTTATCGCTCCCATAGACTACCGAATCTGCATCACCGAATCTGCATCACCAAATCTGTACAATTGAGGATCCACAAAGGTTGCAGAAACTTCATCTTATGTTGAGCAGACACAAAAAGAGGCCATCCCCTAAGAAAGAAGAGCCGGTCACCTTTATAGCTCCTCTCAATGAGTGCACTGTGGTGCCTATAGAATTAACTCAGGCCCATTTTTTGGATGCATATTCCAAAGGAAAGTGGAATTTGAGTGAAGTTCCTAAACCCAGTTGTTTTGACAATATCAGTTTCATGATTCCTCCAGAATGTTATAATGAACTAGGCCGTACCCTGGCGGTACTCCACTACAACGGCTTGGAACAATGGAAGAATAAGGCGTTTTTCAAAAAGTTGATTACTGGTGTTCGTAGAAGTTTTGCAGTCGCTGGAGTAAGCATCTCGTTAATTGTACAAGAAAAAGTAGTTATTAAGCATGAATCAAGCTTGAATATGAATGAGACTAGTCGTCAATTATCCATTGATAGTCATGCAATATTATCCAATGATCATTTCCTTTTGACTGATGCCTCTAAGGACTGGAGAACCACTAATAATCCTTTTGTAACAGGAATGCCCTACATCAAGTTTTACTGTGGTGTGCCCATAATCACTGAAAAGGGAGAGTTGTTAGGGGTGTTGTCTGTATTTGATCAATTTCCAAAGAATGAGTTCAAAAAGGAGCACATTGAAGAGTTGAAACAAAGATCAACGGAAATTCTCCAATTCTTGAACCTTCCTATTGCAGATGCTGACCCTGGCAAGAATAATGCTGAGAAGTGTGGTAAATCCAGCAGCTTCACATTTAATGAAAATTTGGTTGAGTTGAATGACTTGAAACTGAAACTAGGCAGAGCCACCAGTAGAGGATCGTTCATGACAGTGTTTGAAAAGGATGGGAGCGGGGGCCCTTATTTGCAAAATAACAACTTTAAATTCTTAACAAAACTTACAAATTATGAAAATCAGGAACTCATCAACAACAAAAATTTAATGGAGAAATTAGTCAAGGCCGGCAATTTGAAGAAAGCTTCAACCATGTTGTGCAAAATCATAAAAAACAACTACAACATTAATTTTGTCTACATCTTGGAAATAAGAGTCGCCGAAAGCTACAATATCGACAACAAGTATTTTCCTGGTGAAGCCAGTAAGATTGAGTCAGACAAGTTCAAATATGCCAACAAATTGATCAAAAATTCTACAATTGAAAATGAATTTATGACCAGGATTATTGGAAGTTGTGGGTCGAAGTTCAGTACCATCAACTTTGAGAATTCTATCCACTACAAATCATTTGTTTCGGAATTTGGAATCAAATATCTTAATGAAACAAACGACGCGATGTATAACAATGGAATTTTGATGCCGTTTTTCAGACATAAGTCGAAACTTGTGAAACAAAAGCGAAAGGGGGAAGTGTTGGAAATCAGCTTAAGAAGCGGGGGGTATTTAATTGGTCTTTTCAGGGAAAACATGAAGGACGAATTTGATAACACTTTGATTTCAAAGATTTTCAACAATGTTTCCATTTTGAGGAAGATTTATATTTGAATTGGTTCATAAATCTATAGTCTGTTCGAATCGTCCTAACAGGCTATTTCTCTATGTAATACATGACATCTACAATCTGTAATCTATAATTTGGGCTGATTTCTAAAACCTCTGCATCAACTAACACGTCTGCTTTTTACATGCCCATTTCTCTCATTAATTCCTCTTCTTCGGCATACTGGTCGTCATCAATAGTATCCAATTCCGGAGGAGGGATATCAGATATATCTTGAGGATTGTCAGACATTTCTTGAGATATGTCCTGAAGTTGAGGGCGGGGTACTGGAGTTGGCTCTTGGGGTTCCAGTGGAAATGTAGAACTTACACCTGGAGCATCAGTGTATAAGTCTTCATCCTCATCAACAAATATACTATTCCCACCTCTCGACCTTAGTGGTTGCATGAAATCGTCATCTGAAACCACCTCATCATCTTCTTGTGGCTGTGACTGATCCTGGGCCTCCACTTCATTTGTTGGGAGATCAGACTCATCTATCAACCCTTTTGCGATCTTTAGTTTCATGATTTCTTGCTCGATTAATTCTCTCCTGTAAATTCTTAATCCCGGTGATCGATTGGTCAAATTCCTGATTAAGGAGATACAGTCTTTGAAGTTTGCCTTGGGAAACAACGTATGGCACCATAACTGATAGAATTGTAGAACTGACGATAAGTTATTCATTTCATGATCTATCTTAGATACCTTCCCTCGTTTTCGTTGTAGAGTTTTCACGAGTTTGTGGTGATTTTTCACGAGATACGGCAAACCTTTAGGTCCTAATACACGATCTTGATCCAATTTGGCCACTTTGGCTCTGTTGGTCACCTTGACCTGCTGGTCCAATTGCAATATATCTTCACTCATTGGCACTGGTAGTAAAATGATAACGCGAATGTCTCAGGACGGTCTCGTGTTAGGGACAGCGACACGATCTAGTCGGAGCGGCGGTCCGACTTCTAAATAAAGCAACCGCTTGCAACATCACTGGAAACAATGAGCTCATACACCAGATGGAAGTCGTTAAAAGTGGGGGTATTTGTTATGAAATAGCCAAAATTCATGAATATTCTTCTCAAATACCCCTTATCTATCGCTGTTTAAATGATCTAATAAATGTCGAGCAATGATCAACAATTATCCTTTTACGAACACTGTGTGATCTTCCACTGTACGAGTTGGTTTAGCTGAATTCCTCGTGTGTATTTGCTCATGTGCAACTCCTCGTGCTTACAGGCACTTCTTGACGTCTTCTGGAACTGTTCACCCCTGTTGTTCTTCCACATTGTATTCTCAAACGTGATACCATAAAGAGAATTAGACTACAAGGAGTCAATGCATATTATTTCCCATTGTGTGTCGTTTTCCGAAGTTCATCTGGAAATTCCTTCCGGTACTCCCATGCACTACCTTGGGAGACTTTAGCAACTGTAGTTCGATCTTGAGCTATATAATGCCGTAAAGGGGAACTCTACAATTGCCCTGACTGTACTATACTTGATTTTGACCTAACCCAAACATCTTGGGAAACCTATTTTTAACCAAAAGCTACTTTCGGAATTGACACCAACTAAACAAGGATTCCGCATCGGTACAATAAGCCCCCACGTCATCATAATTGTTGCTGCTAAGGATCGCGAGTATCTGACATCATCTTTTGAGGCACTGTAATACATTTACCAAAATCTGGACTGCAAATAGTTGATGCATTGGTCATTTGAAACCTTTGATAGACATTTCCTCATACGATTATAACACCTGGAGCTCAAGGAGTTTCGTTGTAATTTTCGTGTGAAACCGGCATCCGTTCTCCACAAATAAACCTGAACATCAGTCAGAATCCATTGATTTTCATTTATATTCCCTTTTTTTATTTAATTTGGACTACAATTCCTTCCGTCATCATCCATTTCTATTTAATTCAGACCAGAATTCCTTCTGCTTATCATCGTTTACTCAATTTCTTTAAATTATACCCTTGACCATGTTTTCATTGATAATATCCATCATTTCCTTGCTATCAACGTTGATATTTCCTCTTCTATTGACGATGAAGCTGATAAACATCAGGTCGGAAAAGCTGAATCAATTCCAGAAATTTTTATTCAACTACTGGGTATATTACATTATCGTTCTTCACATCGAAACTTCACTATTAGTGCAGCTATTTGATCTATCATTCTTTAATATTTTCCAACTTTCGACCTTTGCATTGAAAATCTGGTTATTTTACGGAAAAGGATGCTTAATCATATCATATTACTACCTCAACAACTTCATTCCTTCTAAATTCCTCGTTGGTAGCATATCCCGACTCGATGCCATTGAATTGAGTTTTGTCGATCCCCTTAGTAATGTCCTAGTGGTGAATCCTTTGAGCGATCAGTTGTGGTTAATGCTTAGTCGATCTACAGGATCCAATAACTTGATAAATTCTGTTGCCAATGAAATCTTCCAATTCCACCACGATTTGAGGTTCTATGTCAAAAACAATCAGCTAAAACCACCATTCTTCTTAAACTTTTCATTAAACTACTTTTGTCAAATCGATAATCAACAAGTTTTCAGAAACTACAAGTTAACCAACAAATTCATCAACCTACTCAATCTAAGCTACTTCAACGTAGAGGATACACTAATGAACCGCAAAATAAGATCACAGTCCAAAACCAATAATAGTTCAAAGAGTTCCAAGAATAACAGTCCCAGAAACTCCCAACCTGGGGCCCCATTTGGAGAAATTCAAGAATTTTTTACCCACACACCGTCTCATGTACCACTGCACTCCACAGCGCAGCCTGGACATCTCGTGGGTGGTCAATCACATCCTGACTCTGGTACTCCTTCAAACACGGTTTCCCCTCGATCATTATCCCCACATAGTGTTCGTTCCTTGAGTCCCCATACCTTTGGGCAAACCACTCAAGCTGAACGTTCCTTCAGTGATGGCTGCCGTGTGGACAAGGAAAACCAGGAACTACGGGGAAGATCTCTCAACGAAGAGAAAGAGAGACAATTAAATCAGCGTGAGCGAAGTATCAATGCACGAGAACGGTATCTCGCTGAACGCCAAAGGGAATTGGAGGCGGCATCGAGTGCAGAAAGATCGCGTTCGGGCTCAATGAAACACAATGTTTCCATTGATCAAGTATTGAATACCACTTCCGGAGATCTTGCAAATCCTGTTATGATGAATGTCAAAGCCAATTCGAAGTCAATCCCCAGCCCCCACTCCAAATCCAGAAGAGGGTCTATGGATTTACCATACCCTCTCAATTAGAGAGCTTCAAGCCCCGGTCACAGGAGGTGGTAGTTCCAAAGAGTTATGTATATATAGGAATAAAGTCGCATGTCGTAGTACTATGTCTATGTCGCAGTTTTTATATGTCGCAATTTCCCATAATTGTCGCATTTTTCTTTATGTACATTAGTGAATATCTACCAAGATTAAACTCGGTATCAGTCTCTCTAGAGTTTCCCCAGGATGTGGAAAGTATAGTGCTGATTTCCTCCTCCGATGGGAAACTCTCCATATTAACTGCGACTTCGCCAGAGCTGTTGAGTTATTTGCTACCGTTAAAAGATGATTTTAAGATGCATCAACTAAAGAAACGTCAAAACCTTCTATGTTTGACATTGAGGGGTCTGAAACCATCACAGACCTATGATAACTTCATGGTTACTGATCTCCAATGGTCGTGCAAAGATCTTTTGAAAACACCAAAAGTTTCAGGCACGAATGTCAACAATTTTCAGTTCGTTTGCAGCAGATGTAAATCTGTAATTGCTGATGCTAACCACAAATTCTGTGATATGCCTAGTGAGTTGTGGACTGAACTTATGGATTTATGGCACTGTCATAAACCTCACAATGACACCCATACCACAAAGAAATATAATGGAAACTTAACTCCTAAAGATGATCAGATTATCATCGGTAGTTACTATCTACTTGTGAACAACGCCAATACTGGTCAGAACAATGGAGAGTGTAGGTGTGGTGAGAAACTAGGTCATGTGGAGAATAATCATGTCAAACTCATGAAGTGGAAGTTGAACCTCCAGTACAACAACATTACTGAGACTTATCCCCAATACTACTTTGTTTACAACCAAATCTTAGATAAAATCAACCTTTCTGCGGTAAGAAGGATTATAGTGGGTAAATACCTCATTTGGATCTTCAATATTGGAGTTGATATCACCCTAAACGGAACGCAGCTCTCCAAATGCTTGAAGATTTGTTATCACCCGTTCAAGCAAAAACCAGTAGACGAAGAGATTATCCTAACTAAAGACATGCTAGATGTGTTTTACCACGAACTTGACAGAGTTCATCAGCTACTACCGCCAGACATCAACCATTTAACGTTGAATGAAGATGGCGAACAGGTAGAATATAGCATATCGTATGTAGGACTTCAATAATTATGTCTATCTACTCTAACACTCTACAATTCTATTCTCTAGCCCTCTAGTGCCGTCTGTACTGCAGGAACTATTTGTTTCCTCGAAGCGGCCAAATTACCTTGGTTACTGATCTTCAATCCCACCTTTAAAAGTCGCTGCCTGTAACTATCAATGTGGTAAACATCATCATTTAGTTGTAGCAGAGGGCATTTTGAAGTTAAATCATCAAGTTCTATTGATTTGGAATACAATATGAATTCCCTACGGAAGTTATCCGACAAATCGCTGTAAGACGGAGTAATAATCAACGAATCCAAGGCAAAGAAGTTGACCACATTATTTAAACCGTTGATTATCTCTTCGTCGCTATAATTCTTAAAGAGCCACTCGCCACTTTTTCCAATTGAACTGAAGCCCACGACGTTGCCATTGAATGTAAATTGTTTATAGTCTTTTCTTAAAATTTCCTGGAACTTGAACCCAGTCAAGTCCTTTTTGGCAGTTTTGATTACCTTGAAGAATTTATTGACGTCCAATACCGAGGTTAATTGACGATAATTATCGAAAGCCTTGATATCAGGGGCTTCTACCTTAGACGTCATGTTTGAAGTATCGATCAACAAAGGAGCCAACAACAAGTTAATGACATCATCGTTATCTAAAGAGACATTGCTGTTTGCTAGTTGTTCATGCCAGTAGTTAAACACTAACGACGAACACGACCCACAGGGTGTGATTATTCTGGGACTGGCGTGCAAAAAAGCGTTTTCGTCGGCATGATGATCAATGATGGAATCTACAGTAATATGGCCCCGTTCAAAAGCTGTGATTAAGGTGCTTCCCTGCAAATTACAGTGATCGACCAAGCTGATATTAACGTTTTTTTCGCCTGCAAGTCGTTCAAAGTCCTCAATAAAGAACAACATCTCTTCAGTAATTCCATGTTCCTTCAACACGAGGTTAATATCTCTTCTCAAGACAAAGTCCTGTCGAGGAATATTGATTAATGGAAAATAATTAGAGGAATAACATTTATAATGCAAATAGCAATATGATATAGCACTTACTACCGAGTCCATGTCGGCAGATTGGTTCCCTGTGACCCATTTGAGTGGCTTTTCAGATTTCAAACTGGTGAGGAATGCTCTTACACTCATCGTTAATTTCGCAGATTTCATAAGTTGAAGTTAATTTGATATGTGATTGATAACCAAATATATCGAATCACTGTGAAATACGTAATCACCAGTATCGAGAAAGTTCCAACATTATGGATTTGGATTTGGCAGGATTTTAGATTGGAAGTAGCTAGTAAGTACTTTAATCTGTATCGTTGTTGTTTCTAGCATTATATACAAACAAGGTACCCAATTGTATAGTGAAGAGTAGTAGATGTTAGTAACACCATGATGATATGTTACTCATTTGTTACATAAAGAATAGTAATATTAATACATCGCGGAGAGATGTATCACTTCTGAGGTGTGATACATCACATAAAGGCAGAAGTATCTCAGTTTCAAGTGATATGTATGAAACAACTTAATAGTTAAGCATGATATCTTTCAAGATCTGTTTCCATGAGTTGTCATTCTTAGATTATCAGCTTTCCAAAGGAGGTATTTCGTACCCCTTTATACAAACAGAGTATAGTTCAGAGAATCCCTCGCCTTAGACTTGTTCAGAGTTTGACTATGAATTGAATCTGCTAAAACAACTACATTGACTATTTGGCATAATGTAACTTCATATCCAAAATTTGCCTCTGCCTCACCTCCGCTGGTGCCAACGCTACGTTACCGTAAGAAACAGGTCTAAACCAGAAGAAGAACCCTATCAATCCCAAGGTGAACAAACTCATCAAGAAATTCATTTTTCTCCTGTGGATCGTTGGCTGACTATTGCTTCTGTTGTCGGTACACACAAATTCAAGTAATGCTCCCAGGAATAAGGCAGCAATCAAATGTGCTGGTAAGTAGTGGTGTAAGAACTTTTGTCTCCCCATTAAAAAGAATGGCAAGTAATGTGCAGCCCAGCCAATGAAGAAGAACCCTAAAGTGTTGTATAATCTTGATCTAGCTCTACCACTCATCAATATAACATTTCGACGACGAGTTATCAAATCAGCGATAATCAAACCACCGTAAATAGCCAAGAAGCACACTTCTAACCAAAATCCAACGACGTTACCCGTGAAGTAGATTTGTCTTTTTCCCACATTGTCGTTCCAGAAGGAAACTCCACTTAATGCCAATGGCCATGAACCGGGTTGTGACGCAAATGGGTGTGATGAAGACAACTTATTGTTGTGGTGAAACATCAAGAATTGCAACTCCCACCATTTCTTGAGGAACGGCATGGGCTGTACCACCTTGGGAATATATTTTGATCTAGGGTCACTTTCACTCAAGTTGACAATCCTATCAAAAAACCACACGTTGGAGGTTTCCTTCATCTTCTTATTCCCACTGACTTCTTGGTGGCCGTAACCCCATTCAGGCAAGAGTTCATCGTCATGACTCCACATGGCCACGACAGTGTCGACGTGAATGATTCTCAAGGGGGTCGACTTGGTTCTTACTACTTTACGTTTGTTCTGATTGGTAGAAGATCCCGGTGACGCATATCTGAGTCTAAATAAACTCTCGTTGTAAGCTTTGCTGTGTAATTCCTCGTCATAGGTGACGGTGAATTCTTCGTTGGAGGACTTTAACGGACTGGCAACATCATGGGACAACATATACCCACCAGTACCGACATGTCTCAACCGTACGATATCATTGGTGAAAATAGCCATGTCTTTGGTCATTTCTGGAGATGTGGGTAAAACTTCCCATTGGTTGTTAACGTCGGCGAGGACATCAGTTTCGTTACCCTTAATAGCAGTGATTTGTTGGGTATTGGAACTAATCCTCCCGTCCTCGTAACGCAAGGGATACTTATCTGAATGTGAATGTAAGTATGCCTCTGTGTCCTTGTGTTGAATAGTGATGATGTCAAAGTAGTTGACGGTTTTAGAGTGCTCTGCCAAAGGACTTTCAATCAATGTCTCTTGGAACTCACTTGACATAAAAGTATCTCCGGGACCGGATTTATTCAAAATGGTGAAATGAACATAAAACCAGAATAAGTAGATGACAAAGGGAAATATGATCAAGGAAAAGAATCTGGCAAAGAAGTGCTTGCTGAAATCGTACAAGGTTAAACCTTTCTTATAATCTAACCAATACCATAATTCATGCAACACAGCAATTCCCACAGTAACATAAGTTAAAACACCAACATACTTGGTTGAAATGACACATGATAACGACACTCCGGTGGCATTCAACCAAAACCACCATTTCTTACTAAATGGTTGCGATCTATAAGTAGAAAATTTGGCATAACTAAACATGGTCAATGCTACACTCAAGTTCAACGTAGCATCCAACAAGATAAGTCTAGAATCAATGATGTGGGCATTATCAAAGCAAACAATCAAACTTGAGAACAAACTAGCATCTACAGAATAACCCAAGGTTTTCATGGTTTGAAACATAACTGGAATAGTTACCACTCCTTGAATGGCCGATAATGCTCTATAAGCGATATAAGGAACATTGTTGGCAATATAATCATCATTGATGTTTTCAAACTTGAATTTTCCGTCGTACCCTACAATCCACCCCGTAAAGGCAATAAGTAACTTGGCGAAGGGTGGATGTAAATCGAAAAAATACGTTCTTTCCAAATAATACGAAGCGAATTTCCCAAAATGAACCTCGTCAAACACCACTCTATCTGGAAATGAGATCTTGTCGAATCTAGTATAAATAGCAAACCCAATGGCCAACAACAATCCAAACCAGTATTTGTACTCTGGTTCCTTCTGTAGAGTGATTGAGGAATTTTGGGTTGTTTCAACTTGACCAGACTCTTCTTTCTTTCTAGCAGACCCCTTCTTTTTACCGTTGCCTGACATATTGGACGTTTTTAATCAGTTATCATGCAATTGTACAATACGAAGAAGTATAGCGAGAGTTGAAAAATTCTACACGTAACTCGCGGAGGCAGAAATGAAAACACCGACATGGGATTTATGGTGAAGGTGGTACTACAACGTCCCTAGAGACGCGCGAATGTCGATTGTCCAGTATTGTACATAGATTACATATGTTTCTTTGACCGCTTTTGGTAGCCACCTCTGCCTTTGATGATAGGCTGAGGGGTAGATTGGGACAGGGAGCCACCTCCAACGGCAGGGAAGGGGTATCCTTTCATCAGAGTTGGATGGAGCGGTGGGGTATTGTATGGCAATTGGTTGTTGATGGAATCCCCCGAGGAGTTGGAGTTTTGACGGTTATTGAGTTCATAAAAGTCCATTGGGTTGTCGTTCAGATACCTCGACTGAGACCCCTGCGATGGATTATGTATGGTGGTTTTATTCAACTCGACGCCACTGTAGCCGGTGGACCCAGGAATGGAAATGGGTCGGGAACTGGACAACTGGGCTATACGTAGATTCTTTTCTTCAATCAAGCTTTCATACTTTAGCAAAATAGCAGAAAGTTCTTGAAACTTACCTTCATTTTGATTGTTGAGGGTATTGAGCTGATAAGCTACTTCATTCTTGTTTCTACCAAGTTTAGACTCATAGTTTGTCACGGTCATTTCAAGCGAATGTTGAGTATCCTGTAATAGCTTTTGGAGTTTTTGGAGTTTTTCAGAAGTAATGGAATTCTCCGTTTTCAATCTATGGATTTCCTTTTCTTGCTCACTGGTCTGGTGGTCTACTGGGGGATCTTGAGACTTCGATTGCTCTTGGGTTACTTTCAATTGTTCTAGTTGCTTGACAGCCAACCAGTAGTCGTTTTTTACTACGGTGGTATCATTCTTCAATGCGATGATTTCCCCATCCTTTGTGGCTACCATTGAAGCCAACTCCTTTAACTGAGTTTGTAATTTTTCGTTCTCGCCACCAAGTGAAGCTACTTGGTCTTGTAAGGCATTGCATTCCTTTTGAACAGTCAAGTACCTCTCCAATAGCTGTTGTTTTTCGATTTTCGAGTCTGTTGAGACTTGAGTAAACTGAAGGTTCAACTCTTCGTAGGTTGCCAAAAGCTGCTGATGGTCTATAGATAATTGATCAAACTTGAATTTGTCTTGACTTCGATCCTTCAATAGTGAATCCATCTTTAACCTCAGTTTGATATATTGGAACTTGTTCAAATGCTTCATATAAGAGGAAAACTCGATTTCGTTCTTGTTCAAAAGTAGTTCCCTTTGATAGTAATCAACAATAGAACCAGATACATTCAAAGTGGTTCCTTGACTGAAAACCGTTTCTTTGCTAGTATCAACTGAGGCAATTGACGGATGAGTCCGCAACCCTTTCTCCAAATCTTCTGCAGATTTAAGATTGTACAAACGCTCGTGGGTGTAATATAAGTCTTTACTTGCATCACTCAGTTTTCGATCATCATACCTTACAGCGTCCTGCTTTGAAGTATCATCATCTGAATTATTCTTTTCGAAGGCCACATCTTTGAATAACACCTCACTATTCCTTTTGCTAGAAACATCACTGTTCCTTTTACTATCAATAATTAGATTCGTAGGAACTACAGAAAACTTTCGGTTTTGATTGAAAGAAAAATGGTTTTCGACGTGAAAGTTTAAAGGACTACCAAGTGACAGCGCTTGAGAACCATTACCAACAGTAGTGTGGCCCGAAAGATCACCAGGAGATTTGAATGGAGCTAACCTGGGCATTAAGGCGTCGTCGAATACCAGCGACGGTAAGCCTTCAGGGATATAAAACATCAACATTGGATTAAGACTAAAACACCCAATAGCAATTTCTTCAACACCTAACGAAGAACCTTTGGTTTCTTCTATTAGCCACTGAACGGGATGTTCACGCTCATAGGCTACAGTGAGTCTTTCGGGTTTGAGGAAATTAGGGTGTAGTCTAAATGACTTGAGATAATCACCAGTGATTTGTGTAATGCAGTCAAAAGCAGACTTATCGTGAGGTCCCATAGGCTCCTTCGGTTCTCGTATTAGACTCAAGATGCTAGGATCTACTATCGTTGGCTTATAAGTTTCTAGGAAGGATTTGGGATCCTGGCTAAACAAGACTAACGAATATGGGAAAAACCCGTACATAATAGTGACTAAGTGGCCAGCACTAACTTCACTCATTTTCGTAGGGCCACTGGAAGACTCAAGCCTATCACCAGAACCGGAAATGTCCCAAACAGCACTGTTTTCCGCAATATCCCACACCATGTGGTTTTCGATCAACTTCTCCCTCAACAACTTCATTCGCTGTGGTATTATGTCCACAAACTCCTGCCATACCGAAATCCTCAAATAGATGATAAAAAACTCCGCGATGTATTGTGAAACCTTGGAGCTGACCAACGGTATCAACATCACAATTGTCGAGATACAAGCATCTAGGATCTTTTCATCAAAATCAAACACTAAGCATTTATACATATTTTTGAAAAGGTCGGAGTCAGCAATAGCTGCAATTTTGGAAGACCGGGAATTCACTACGTGACTAATCACTGTGAGACTTTCTGCTCTTGTAGTGGCAGATAAGAAGGTTTCATTGATCAAATCACCAAACAATTTAGCGTGCTCGAAAGCAAAATCCTGGAGAAGTTGCAAGCAATTACTCTTGATAAACCGTACTCTCTCGCTGTACTCCTGGGTCAACTTTTCCTCTGGTTTGGCATCGATGTTAATAAACTTGAATACCTCATCGTCATCACCAACTCGAATTCGGAGGATATATTTCATCACCCTGACGGCGATGGATTGTCTTCTTTGGGTCAAATCACCATCATCAGAGGCTGGGTAACTACAAGTCACTTTATTAATGAATTTCCTGCACCAGCCAATGAATTTGTTATCGAAATTTGCACTATCAACCGCCGGCCGTAAGTAAGTCTTCAACCATAGCACCACCTCCTCCTCATTTAAAACCGGCAGCAACTCGGTTAGAATCTCTAAAAAGACTAACTCTCGGGGAAGATCAGAATTGGGCTCGATATGCAAGTGGTAGAACCGATGGAGCTCATTATGAATACTGGTGGATTGAATTATCGCCTGGAGAGTATTGTGTTTCTCATGAAAAGCTCTAATGGTTTTGAATAGTTCCGACGTTTGTAGACTGCGGGAGCTGTCGCCGTCCTGGGTGTTTTCCCAATATTCAAACACAGCATTTAGGTCTCGTATCACCGACCGAGAAGAACCAACCATGGTGAACCCGTAGTCTTAGAACCTCTTCTTGTGATCGCGATGATATTTGTGCGTTTTCAATATGACATCACTAGTGAATAGTGTTGAATTGGTGGATGGATTCACCTATGGCGAGATTCCAGCCGACTTTTATAAGTTTTTTGCTCACGACGGCAAGGCAGTGTTGGGGTACTTGTCAAAACCGGTTGCTCAATGCTTCGACAGCGAGGTGGGAATTAATGTCAACCACCAACTAAGGCTGGTGTCGATTGAAAGCTCGATTGACACCATTGAAAAACGAAACGGTTTATTCCGAGACATAGGGTTGAGATGGAAGGAGTTGGATCACTTTGAGCACGAACTTAAACATGGCTGGCGGGACGAATTGTATACGGTGTACAACCCTACCTCGGTGCCTTATCTCCGTGTCGAGAGGGCGTTTTCGGTGCTTCTTGGAGTTGTCACATATGGGGTTCATATTAATGGTTACATAACACCTTCTCGAACGAGTGATGGGAAGTTGAAAATGTGGATTCCTCGAAGATCCCCCACCAAACAAACATACCCGGGAATGTTAGATAATATGGTCGCTGGAGGATTGGGCTATCCCTATGGCCGCCTAGAGACAGTTATGAAAGAATGTTTCGAAGAGGCGGCACTCATGGAAGATTTCGTAAAACCCCGACTTAAGCCCGCTGGAGTTCTACTGTACATGTACGTGCCCAAAACAGGAATTTCGAGAATTCAGCCAGAAGTGGAGTATATATACGACTTATCTTTTGACGACGAAACTACAGTCGTACCTCATCCTGAGGATGGCGAAACGGAAGATTTCAAACTAATGGATATGGATGAGATTTTAATGAGGTTGCAAAATGGCCAATTCAAGCCTAATTGTGGGGTGGTGATTTTGGATTTTTTGATTCGCCACGGCTACTTGACTCCTGAAGATGATCCCAACTATTTGGAAATCCAGTCTCGCTCCCATAGACGTCTTCCTTTCCCTACAATGTGAAATAGTTATATAGTGATAGATACCCAAAATCGCAGCTGCTCGCGTTAATATTTGATATTAACTATAATACGGTGGCCGTGATGAATTTACCATTCAAAGCTGATGGTGAGATCTCTGGTGTTGTTAACGCCTATATATTGGAGTTGATACATACTCTTGGTGTACCTGGGGTTTTGAGAAAGGTCAGCGTGAAAGAAAACCCTTTAACTATCAAACAATCGTTGGATCAAATCCATGACGTCTATCTGGATTATATATCCCAATTGAGGCTATTGCCTTTGGAAACTCATAAAGTATCATGGTTGGTCACGCTATATTCGATATCTTCGAAACTTGTCGAATTATCGGGTGTTTTCGATGCATACACCGAAGTGTATTACGATAGTGATTTGTCTCAAATCAAGTTAAAACTTGGGAGATTATTTGTAACTGTCAGCGAAGCCCAGCTACAGTTCCTCAGCTATAGTCACAACTACCAGGAGTTTATATACTTCTTTCAAAGCTCCAGCAAGCATCTAGAGGTATTTGCATCGTTTATTTCCAACGCATTAGAAAACACCCAAAGGAATTTGGCTGTAGATAACCACTTACTAGATAATTCCCGTTGGAGTTTGCAGCACATTGTTGTTATCATCAAGGGGCTATTTTTGGCTTCTACTTCCAATAGAAGGATTCTGTCTGTTTTATTTCCACTTCTAGTGAAACTTCTCGAGTGCATCTATGAGTGTGATCACTCCGACTTAATATTGAACTTGTTAGTCGATGAAATTATAACACCTGACTTACCTATAAGATTATCCCGGGACAACAACATTGACTTCTGCTATACTTTGGACTACTACATCTATGTCGGGTTCAATCTATTTTGTCTATCATTCGACCGACATAAAATCAACCCTGAGATGACTGTCAAAGCAGACTTGTACTTAAAGGTATTCTTGACGCTACCGAGCTCTTCATACAAATTGTATTTCAAGTACAATCCTTCCCATAATGAATTGGGTGATAGTGAAATTCAAATTGTCTTGCCAGAGTCGAAAAGGGACAAAAGAAAAGCTTATAAGAGATTAGAAGTTTCATTATTATTTGTATTTAACCGAATTTTGATTGCCCGTGATCTAGAAGATGTTGTTTCACCCACAAGTTTGTTTGAGTCCGAGCTCGACAGTGTCTACAAAATAACATCTAGCCTACTCACGTCGACTTTGACTTCTGATATCACCAATCACTCAAATGCCAGTTTGAGTGGAATGATTTCCAAGTTTGCACCTATGGACCCTGACACATTTCCTCTGAGGGTCAGGTCTATTGGATCAATCATTCATAATGGGACATATAAGGAGAAATATAATGCAGTTGTCAGGGTCGTTCAATGTTTAGCTGCTCCTAGTGTAAGTCATTTTGGACAGTTTTATACATTGGACCAAAATTCGGGATTTTCTCGTCTTTATGAGTCGATTCAACCAAATGAATTTCCTGGTAGAGTCAAGTACTTTCAATTGATTGATCTTGTTGCGAGATATTTGAAACTACTAGGTTTAAAGTTCCTAGTTAAGACTATAGGGTCTACAGAATTCACCTTGGAAAGTTTAACAGCGGTTTTGGGTAATCCATCTTCGGTGGAATCGATATTGCAACTCAATCTGTTATTATCTTACACTGTCTCTACTGATAATAACGAGCCAATTTACAGATTTTCAATCAAAGAGCAGTCCCTTGGGACGACAGATGAAATAATTCAACATCAATTGGAAATGGCAAAGCAGATTACTGATTTAGAAAACATCAAGGACTTAAGCATCAACTTGTAAGCTTCAGTACTATAATCAAGGATGAGTCTCATACTTTCTCTTCACTCTTTTCCTCTTCCTGAGATTGAGATTGAAATTGGGCTTTGAGTGGTGACTCTGTACCAGTTTGAGAGGCAGTTGAAGGAACAGGTGAAGGACCGCTTGACGTGACAGTTGGTGGGGGCGATCCAGCAAGGTCATCATCTGGTGGGGTTGGTTGAATGTCTTTTGCTTGAGCAATCAGGGGATCAATAAACGGTACCTTTTGGGATATCACTTCTGTTTCCGGTTGCGAGGCTGTCTGGGGAGCATCTTGGAACTCCTCATCTTCTGTTTCTTCCTTAGATTGACTGCTAACACCTAAAGCAACACCTGGTGAGCGAGGAGCAGGAGTTAGACTACGAATACTGCTGATTTCTACCAACTCGTTATCTTCACCACCAGTTGCTCTTAACACTGGCGAGTCCAAATCAATTACAGCCTTAATGGCAATCGGCTCGGACACTTTCTTTGGCTTCGTTTTCTCTTGCTGTTTCTTCTCTTCCTCTGGTCCGTCTTCAATTATAACTGGGATCAAGCTCTCGTTTATAATTCTTCTCTCTTCGACAACCAGTTTAACATAATCATTAAATGTATCTGGCGATTCCTTCATCAAAGCATCCACATCCCTCTTGGCTACCTTCAAGAGGTCATTTACAAAAGGATAAATATCTTTCTTAGCTAATTTTTTGGTCCTACCACTAGGAGAGTCGGTGGGGACTTCTTCGGGGATTTGCTGGGGTAACGCTTTGTAAATTTTAATGTAAACAGCGCAAATTGTATCATCGATCAATGCTGTTTGTCCAAACCCATTGTTTAGTTTTTTCATGTCATTCAAAGCATTGAGGAGGCAGATATGAGACTTTAAATCTCTGGGAAAGGATGTCTTCTTCCACTCTTCCATCATCCACTTAGATTTGAAAATAAAATGATTATAGGGAGTATTCAAGAACTGCTCAGTGTATATCTTTCCGATTTCCAGAAGATCACGAATAAGATTACAAATGGAATTACACAAATTTGCCCAAGCCAAATTTAAAGATATCATGATTGAGTTGGATCTCCTTAGCCTTGGAACCATCTGGATCAAACTGGTCAAGTTCTTTTCTTTGACCAAAATATCAATGAAAAGCAACACATACTGGTACGTATAGTAGAAATGTTTTCCTGGTCTCTCTCTGTCTGGCTTCCAAATCAGCACAAGGGTTTTACTAGTCGGTTTGAGTGATATGACATGCAACATCTCCTCCCTAGCCAGAGGGAGATCATCAAATTCTTCGACATATATCTTTGCCATCCTGTATCTGTATTTATGGTGCCATCTTTTCTTATCTGTCGCCTCTATCTTCTTTAAGCAGTCTATTATGAACCTGTAAAATGGTTTGTTAGAATCCAAAGATAACTCAGGTATAGTTACCGTACTGAAAAGGTTATCTTCTAAAATGAAATTCATGGCTGTTTTGGAGTCTAGCTTTCCACTTTTGACATACTTGTATGCAATTGAACAAAGCCTATAGTGAGGTTCAAGGGGCAAATCTGAAGTGGTGTTTTTCGAATATCCGATAGCTTGCAACAAAGTCTCGAAAACCAAATTAACATCTAGACCAAGCTTACCTTGAACTTTAGAAAGTACATAGTAATTGAACCACTCTGAAGGCTGCAAATTGATAGACAAATGTAAAGATTGTTGGATCACCTTGATACACAATTCTCTTTTGACGCTAGTTCGGGGAATGTCGGTCAAGAAGTCATACTTATGATTCACCTTCAAAAACCTAGGATGTTCAGTAACTTTGAATGCCAACATATTCATTGGAGACAATGCGGCGTTAAATAGTTCAACAGCAAAATTGGACATTAGGTCAGATACTAATTTCTTATTTTTCCGTGCATCGACGTCTTTGTTAGCCAAATTAATTCCCATTAAGTAGCAAAGGAGTGATTTTCTCTGCAAATTTGCTGTATTCACCTTACGTTCTTGAATAACTAGTTTATCCGAGGTCCAGATTAGCTCATCCTCCACCAAAAACGAATAAGCTTGACCTAAAAGGAACCAACTCTCCACTCTACTTGTGTTGTATATGATATCACTTTTCAATAGATGGATTACCTTTTCGATTTCCATTGATCTCCCTTGCATTGCTCTTTTTCGAATCTTATAAGAAGAGAAGATAATTACCGCTTGCAAATAGAATAATCCATTTTTGATTACCGACAGCCTTTCATCTTCCATGTCTATGAAATCAAGGAAAAATACTCCATAAAAGCAGTCTTTCAATAATCGGGGCGTTATGACGGTATTATCAAGAAAATGATAAAAAATTGAGTCATTTTTGATAACTAACAGATTATTCTCATAGTCTGGATCATCAATTACTTCATAAAAATCATCGAGCAATTGTTTCAAGTCTCCCCTGGGTGGATTGTACAACGGGTTTCGGTCAATACAAAGTGGAAGTACTAGTTTCGATATATTGTAAATTGATTCCTTGTCAAATTGAGCCTTGGAATCAGTTTGATGATCAATTGGAGTGAATCCATTGGAGGTAATAGTACAACGATATCTGCATGATAATATTTGCAAAACATCACTCTGATGTTGATCAATATCAGAAGATAACAAAAGATCTTGAAACATTCGAAGCATAATACCGTTACCACCATCGCACAACCGTCTATAACCAAAATGAGAATGAAATAAGGCTAACAATCCGGCAGTTCGTTCAATCACTTCATTCTCCACCACATTTGATGACTTCAATAATTCGTTAAAGTAGACTATCAATATCGTAGCCAGCCTGGTAACCATGGCCTTGAATTTATTAAAAATTATCGGAGACCCTTGTCCTACAGTATTCTTTCTGGCAGTGATCATACAGGCTTCTTCGTGAACACTGAATAAGTAAAGTAGTTGGAAAATCTCCACCAAACCAACAAAAGTAGTCCTAGTAGACTCTGGTGACTTGCTTTCCAATTTCCAATTCTTTGACAAATGATCTAGAAACATAACCAAGTACTCATCGAAGAAAGCTAACACTTTCAATAATGTTATGTATCTTTCACTCTTGGGTAAGCTGCTGTATTTATTCTTCAAAAATGATAAAAGGGTTAGAAAGTTCTGTTCGAACCCAAACTGAAAGTCAGAAAAGTGGCCCTCTTTGTTGTAGTACAGAAAAAGAATATTCCACATATTAAGCTTCATGTCAATGTTGGAATTATCCAAGAATCGTTTAATGGAAGAAATAGCAATATCATCACTCTCATGGTTCAGCTTTTCGTCCAAGCGGCTAGAACTAGCGTTGTCCTCTATTAAGGTCCTTTCTAATAAGTTTACTGCCTCATCACTATTTCCCGTATCTTTGGCAAAAAGTATCTTCGTAAACATCGTTAAGACTGTGATAGTATTACATAAACCAACTATAGACTCTTCATTTATGTCAGATATATTTCTGTAGTTCTGCATTTTAATGCTGAGTCCATCGTTTGACAATGAATTCAATGTCTTTACTAATTCTGAAAGTTGGTCAGCAATGAATTTGCTGGAATGGAAATCAACATCTTCGGTTTTCTCTTTATGGGCAAGAGCCCATTTGAAACGTATAAAAGTTTTATTTATCAATTCATCAGTTGCCTCCTTGACCAAGTAGAAAATACTATCAATGTGGATCTTCCATCTTTCCAAAATATATCTCAATTTGATAATCTCGGACGTTTGAATGTTTAATGTTCCCTTGAGGGACCTGGAAAACCCACCTTTCATGTTCTGCGATATCATACCATCAATTTTACTTTTGCTACTTATATAAGTGTCAGTCATCACTTCAAAAACACTAACACTGAATACTAACTCGTCAACAATATTTGGAATTGGGGATGTCTGTAAAATGTCTCTTGATTTCTGAAGTAACTGTTGCTCCAACTGTAAAATCCACGTTTTCACGTCTTTGAATAACTTTTCTGACCATACTGTATCACAGATACAGCAGGTAGAATTTGGTTGCAACCCAAGAAGATGTTTTAATAATGATATTTTAGCCTCATTGGTGTGTAAGTTCATGGAGTTCAAGTCCTTAATGAACTGGCGTATTTCCTCGTCAGTAAAATATTCATCCAATTGTTTCTGTGCATCTTCTTCGTTGGTACTCTTTGATTTGATGCCAAATGTTCTTAAAACTTCGAGTAGCTTCAATCTCTCATCATCATCCTCCTTTTCTGCATGGCTCTGGGGTCGTTTCACGAAGGCAGGATAACTCTTAAAAACTTCATAAGAGTTGAGGATCTCGATGAAATCACCATAAAATAATGGCTGGGATGATGAATTAACAAATATGCCAACTACATCATCTAAAGTACGTAATCCCAATGGTTGAAAGTAGCTGTTGATTTGGTTAAAAAAATAGGTAGTTTCTTCGAACATTTCCCTATTGACGGCAATATTGGGTAGCCATGACAAAGATTCTAACTCATTCTTTTGGAGCCTTTTTGAAGCCCTTTGACTATTTTTGCTATTTTTCAAAGAAGTAGTAGCAGACCGCTTTTTAGCTTCTTCTTCGGAGACTGGCTTCTCATCTTCAATGATTTCCACAATATGGCCATCCTTGACTGGTTCATCGTCGATGGTTACCACCTCAGGTTGGTTCGGGAAGTTGTTAGTCTCCGGGCTAATTTCTGTACCATTGTCTATACCATTTTCTGGATTCCTTTCAGCGCCCTTTTCTAGCGGTTCCGTAGAATTTTTCGGGTTGTTTTCTGCCGCCTTATCGGGGCTATTTTCTATCATCCTTTCTGTGTTAATTTCTGTAACTTTTTCAGGAGTTTCTTTGATGGCAACCTTGGCCCCCTCGGGATCATCAATTACTATGATGTCATCTTCGCTTAAAACCTCTGGTTGTTCATGAGGGTCGTTCTCCTCGTCGGACATGTAGTCGGTATCCGGAATTTCTATTAAAAGTCTATCAAACGAGACGGCCGTGAAATAATATGGGTCTATATGTTTGATTTTCAGAGCCGAAGTAGACTCTGTCTTTGATTTATCTTCGTGGGCTTTAATTCCTTCGTTGATGGACGTTGTAATGTGCTCCCATTTGATCTTGTCGGTCTTGGTTCGTATCCTTATTGTCAAGTCCTTGATTGACTTCAAATCTTGTATTTGGCTGAGAATTTCATCTCGAATAGGTTTCAAAAACTCATATTTTTCTTCTATGGTGGCAATATGGTTCTGGTCAGTTTCTGAGGAGTATTTCTGTTGATTTAGTTTTGCAATCAAATTCTCATAAAGAATCGACGAGTGTTCATCCAACGGTAGTAGTCCTAGTATATCTTCACTCTCAATTTTGCTGCTCAAAGTGTACTCCAAAGTATATCTGGCTAATCTCTTCAGTTGCAAGTGTATAAGAATCTCATATAAAGTTTCCAAAAGAGCCACATCAGCCTCTTGGTACAATAAAGCAATCACCATGTCGTCTATCATGGAATAAAACGTTTCCTTTATCCTTTCTCGTTGCCGGTTATCATCAACTTCAGTTGAGTCAGCCTTTTCTTTGTCGACAGCTAGCAAAAGCGAACAATCCTTCTTCAATATATCGAGGTAAAGAAATGCTCTATTTCGGAATATAAGGTACCTCAAGGTTTTGACATTAGGAGCCAAAAACTCCAATTCATCCACAATGGTGTTGGAGCCACCGTTTTGAATTCCTTTGATGTAATCTTCTTCTTCAAGATAGTGATTGGAGATGATGTCGAGCTTGAACAAGGTCTCATAGCAATGATAACTTCCTAGTAAATCTCCATCTTTCTGGTGCAGTAAAGCTTGTTCAAAGATTTTGAATGCCTGTTCCACTTGAAGCTCTCGTGTGTGTTCAGCCTCGATATCTTTTCGAGACACACTAGGGTCTTCTATTAAATTAATTGGAGCAAAAGACTGGTGTACCGGTTAGTATCTGTCTGGTTCGTCCCTCTCTGCTTTGTCTTAGAACAACGAAAGATAAGGCAAATGTATTCATACCATAATTGAGTTGAAGAGAGATAGATCGCGCTTTAAATATTTGTTTAAAGTGATAGATCGCAGACGATATTCCTTTAAAAGTGATAGATTTCAGACCTAGACCCACATATATGATGATGAAATAGGGTCAATAATGATGAAAAGAGTACTGTTCCTATGGGTATACACTCGTTTGAACATCAAATACCTTTTGGACCATCAGAATGTATAACTGACATGAACATTGGTGAGAAAAGAACATATTCTTCACTCTAAGTATAGACCTATAACAATGACCTACACCGTTCCATTTACGAACAAGTCTGTTGGCAATCAAACAAGAAGTACTCCCCTCACATAGGTCGTCTGTAGTAGGCGATGGAGGGTAAGACGTACAATGGGGTAAGGTGTTCGTAGTACTTGAATTGTTCCTCCAATAAAGCTGATGCAACTGTGGTTTTGTTGACATTGTAATTGAACTCCCTGAGGACTTTTACCACCGACTTTTTAATCCAGGGAACGAAATAGCGGTCGTTGTGGCGAACAAACTCTTGTAAGTACGAGGGGTTTCCCTTGGCTTTCAGCTCCCGTTGTTTGCAATGGACGACTTTCATCTTCGAGATAAGCATTGTCAACAACTCGATGATATCCAGAATCACCCAATTCAAAGAGACAACATTCTTACAACTCATCTCTAATTCCTCGACTTTTGTCCTCAAGGAGTTTTGGATGTGCTTTATATGTAGAGTCTCTTTGTCTGAGACAGCATCCTTGACATTGAAGCTTGACTCTGGTAGGTGTTTCCCAGCGTGTCTCTTTAATGTTGTATGGCCCACTGATGTAAACGAAACACCCCTGTTCAATGTAGGAGGTTTAGGATAAGAAAAGTAAGACGATGCCATATATGATTTCAGCAGTGATGATCACTATTTCTGAGGAGATTTATTAATTTATAAATCCCAAGAAATCAAATGGTGCTAGGACGGTAAATGTGAAACGTTTCATGTCGTTATCAATTGTTTCAGGTGTGTTTCAGATTTTCTCAATCTGTGATTATTACAAGAAATATTTTGTTTCAGTTTTTACCACAATACTTTGAAACAACTCAACGCAATTTTGAAACAAAGTCCGGGGATAGTCCTCTATAATATATATTAATCTATTTTACATTAACCCCAATATGTAATCACTCTATTTTATCAACATTGTGATCACGAGTTGAATTTTCTGTGTTTGTGGGGTCATTTTCATAGTAAATGTCATTATTACTTGAATAGTCGGGTGATGATTTTCCCGTTGCCTCTTCCTCATCACTTCTCCTACTTTCCTCTTCATTATTTTCCAGCTTTAGCCTGCGGCGCTCTTCCTTCTCAGCTTTTATCACCTTTCTCCCCCCAGCTATGTACCATATGATTTGACTCAAGAAAATTCCAAGTTCTAACCCTATAACAATAGCATAGAGTACCATACTCAAAATGTCCATCGATCCCACCAATATACTAATCATCGACAACAACGCACCTAACGAATCCAACCCCAAAAATAGGAAATTGATTCCCACAACTCGTCCTTTTCTCTTGTAGATTTCAAAATATGGCGGAATTAACCCTAGTGCCAAAAGAATGGACGCTATTATTCCAATAATCAACGTCGGATATGTGATATCCCTGCGGTGCAAAGGTCGTAGCCACAACGTGAAACCAAGTTCTAGACCCAACGCTATCACAACAAAAGATCCTACGAGAACCCACAACTTTCTTCGGGGCATTTCAATGGGAGGGTAAAATAACGTCTGTGCCCAGGTTATCAAACAGAAGAAAGTGAATAATTGTGGTTGGACTCGTAACGGTATAGACCCATCAGTAGCGAGAAAATATATGGCAAACGGTATTCCACTGGCAGCCCATAAGAACATCATCAAGGGTGGTACCCCCGTGCAATCTTTCACTTTGTAGTTTCTTATGATTTGTGGTATTAATTGAATGCACCAGCATATAGTCCCTATAGTCCCTAGGACATTTTCAGCCACGGCATTATACATACTGTAAATACAATATTTATCAATATAGTGCCGTTGTTCAACCGAATTATACAGTTCTGAAAAAGCTCCAGTTTGAATTCTCTCTTCCCTTTATAGTGCTTTTTTTTTTTTGCGAATTGCGCTACTGCTACACATTATTTCGGTACGGAATCTATCAGAAAATGATTGATAAGACGGGCGAGACAGCACAAACTTCCGCCGACTACAATAGGAATCATATATAGTAGTGACTGATGTTACAAAGGTATCAACGCGTCTATATTAATCATCGTCACTATATTCAAAGTCAAATTCGTTTTCGGAGTCCATCGTAGTTTGCGCTCCAGCTGATATCGTCAATGGCAGATCAATCCCTCCCACAGGAGCATTTTTTGCGTTTCCAGAGTCGTAAATGGTTTGGTCAGATTTGGTGGTGGCACCGGGATGATAAACCATTTCACCGTCTTCGTTTAATACGAAATCGTCGTTGGAGACTTCCATCAAAATCTCATCTGCGCTATCGTTATCAGAATGGTTGCAAAAATTTTCATCTGCGCTTAAATTTGCCAATTTTTCTTCAAAGTTTATTCTTATTGGAGAGTGAATATTTGTTGAATTGTCTTTTGATACTTGGTTTGACGTTGTTGGGTCGTCAATCAGTTCAATGCTTTCGGTTTCTTCTATGTCATAATTGTGAAACTCGGATGGTGGCATATACTGAGATGTTTCGTTTGATGGCTGGTCAATGAAGAACCCACCTTCACTGTCACTGACTTTTATTGATGGACTGTTTTCTTGCAACGAAAGCGATACTGAAGGCTGGGCAACTTCAGGAGATGATGTGTCGTCAAGATATCCACCCTCAAGATATCCGCCCTCATCTTCACCGAACTCGTTGTCTTTATTATCAAATTCTTCAGGGTTCGTTTGAACATCTTTATCTCCCACCACGAATCCCCCTTCATTTTCACTGCCTTCGTCCCCACTACCTTCATCCTCACTATAGACACTGAAATCCGAACTGTCATCAGACTCATATTCTTCTTTCTTTGGTGTATCAATTTTTTTACTGACCTTTCCCTCAACCTTTCCGTGTTGCTTGTCTAATCGTTTCATAATTCTTAACTTGGTGAGGAAGAACCTCCAGTTGTTTAATGCATCAGCTTCTACCCTCTGTCTCTTTTTCTCCTCTTCTTGCTCTATCAAGTGTTCCAATACCAATTCAATAGCTTCTTGATATTCTTCCAGTATTAAGACGCCTCCCTCTCGGGCATTGGGAATTCGTTTGAATGTTCTGCTGCCTTGCTTCCCGAAATCAAACGCCACAATTGCCCTCGCAAAGTCAATCAGTAAAATCTTAGCAGCCTGTTCAACTAGAGCGATAGGAGCTTGTGTTGTTGAAATCAAATAGCCTCCCTCAGGTATCATTGTAGGCACATATATATCGATGTTACCATAGGCATTTTTTGGAATCTTCCCATCACAAATTGGCTGTGGAATGTACAATTTGGTTTGGAATTCAGCATAGAGTCTGGTCGATTCCTCGTCCTCGTCCTCCTCATCATCATCAAAATCATCAAAATTTCGTTTAAGCTTCTTATGTTTCTTGATTCGTAACGGTTGTTCCCCCACTTTCAAGACTCGGCCTCTTAAGTACCATGCTTTGCTTGATCTAAGATGATGCACTGCAGACCGCTTGTAAACCGGCACCAAATCAGGTTTCCCTTTATTCTTCCCCGAAACCTTGAACCTAAATGTCCCGACTTTGGTGGTTTCATTCATGGGGTGGATGATTTCATTTTGCCTCAATTGTGATTCTAGAGCATAGATAGGATGGTCTTTGAATCCTCCTGCACTGTTAGGCATGCCTTCACATAGATCTCGATTTCTGAACTCTTTTAGCTCCAAAATGTCTAGTCTGGACAAAGTGTCGGGAGTTATTTTCCCATTGGATGTAACCATATTGAAGCCGTTAATCACTCTATTGTACCATATGTTCAAATCTTCAGATTTACTGGTGATTCTTTTTTTCACTGTCCTAGAATTATATTCATTTGCATATCTTCTTGTAACATCTTTTATCCTCCCTGAGGCATCAAAGGCGATAACGTAAAGCAAATTATTGGTTGGATCTGACATAGGGGGTTCAAAGGACGACCTTCTTCTCATGGGAGGGATTTCAACCAAGCGCAACAAAATAGGATCGACGGAGAGCCACTTTTGGTTGTACTTGTTCCATACTTCAACCCAAAAAATTGGAAATGACGAGCTAGGAAATCTATAGCTATTGTCACTGGCATGGTCTGCCTTCACTTGCTGTAGGAATCTCTGTTTTGAGTTCATTGATTTGGAGAAAGACGACTGAGTTACCTTGTTGACTTCGATCTTGGGTAGTTCAGTGATCATGGTAAAATCTGGGGGTTGCAATGAAAATACCAATCTGACCTTCATTCCAAGAGACCTCAACAACGATACATAACCTTGCACTCCTACGTCTCTGGAACCCTGGAAATGGGTCACAAGATCCTTGAATTTGTCCAAATTGACATTCCTTTCGGTGTTAACCTGGGGAATTGATAATTCATTCCAATTTTTCCGGATCAAGCCTTGCTTAGACACTTTAAATTTCTTAGAGTACTCAAACATTAATCGTCGGACAACTCCCGTGAATCTTACGGCGTTGGTGGGCGAAACTCCTTTGGATTTCCTGATACTCTCTAGCTCGTCTATGATATCCGAGGAGATTAACGTTCGAAGTTTGGCTATTAGTTCGGGCTCGTTGCACCATTTATTACGAATCACAGCATGACTAATTAACACCACTATGTACCATTGATGTATGAGTTGTCTGGTCCTTCTAGCATGCTTATCAATGAATTGGGGCCGTTTCTTGGTTGGTTTGGCTTCGTCAGGGCGGGCTAATGATATGGTAATCTCATCTGTAGGATCACCAACAGGCAAATCCCTATACTCCAGACCACCATCAACATCCACGGGATGGGAACCTCCGTTATCAAGGTCAATTTCTTCAAAGTCATCGGATTCAGTGTCAGAGTCCTTTATCTCATCACGCGTCTCCAGGGAGTCAATGGAGTCATTTTCGGTCAAGTCAACAACATTTGCAGTCTTCACTACACGGCGTTTTTTCCTTTGAGTCGTTTCATCAGATGCATCACTATTAGCGTGTCTTGCATGCTCCCGTAGTAGCTGACGATATTGACCATTATCCATCACATCTGATACATCGCTAGTGCGAAAACTCTAGGTTTTATAGAGGACCATGAGAGGATTATTCTCTGGTAAGCTTCGAAGGGTGATGGCCACGCCCTCCGATACAATGTTTCTACGACAGCAGTGGTCATACTGGACTGAGACTCCAGCCCGAATACCGTCACGGTCACTTCATCACAAGACATTTCTCCGACTACATGACAAACCTCACAGATTACTAGTCAATGAAACTATTCGGCAGAAGGAATTGGATAAGCAGTCAAGAATAAAACTTCAACCGACAATCTCCAATTTTTTAGTGGAGATAGAATTGTTGGGGAAAAATATTAATTACGAGATTGCATTGGACTTACCGTCAAGTTATCACGATGAGGTATTTTTTGAGCCAATAATGTATGGGCTTTTGACATCATTGGTGAACCCAAGATCGATCATTCAGAACAAACACCACCCCAGGAGGTTTAATCTCATGCATAATGGTGGTGTAAGACTTTCAAAAACAGCACATCTATTGCAAAAGGTTGATAAAGACTTGAGGTCCAAAGCTGATGATAAGATGGCATTATTCGAAAATGTATATTATCAGCTAATGAAAGAAAAATACCGCCGCAATCAACACCCTGGAAATGAAGAGCTCTATAAGACGCTCGGGGTTTATGATAAACCGTTATTTGACCTTTGTATGCAATGCCTAACGAAAATAAGACCCCAACATAATGTAGATCTTTGGATAAAATCAGTGACTTGTTCTTCAATAACACAGGCGTGTGGAACTTTGAGTTATTTGACGGATATCCCCGGTGTGATAATGGGCGATATTCTACTACGAACTCCTCGTTCAAGGGACGAGTTCGATCTCCAGTTGGATTTATGGTATCTGTACCTGGATCAAATCTTGGGCAGTATACACAGAAGTAGCACACTACAACTCATATGTGAGTCAATTATAAAGAGCTGTGTGGCTCTTGGCCTAAATAAACTCCCGGGTTTTGTAAAAAACTCTATAGACATATTGAACAGGACAAAAACTGGAGGTGATGTACTTAGTGAGTCAGTCATTGACGACTATCAGCTTAACAAGAATAAATTTTTCAACAAATTGATTTGGCAGTTGTCTTTCAATCATTTCGAACCGAAAATCTTTCAATATGATTCAATAGCGAATATTATGGCTGGCCAGAAACAATTGGTTGACGATTTGACGCCGGCGCAAGGGAAACCTGCTATAACCATCGAAGCAAGACTTGGGATAATTTTATCATTATCTGTGAAGTATCAAGAAAAGGCAAGACGAATGCTTTTAAATGAGGCAACCTCAGATAGATTCAAAACCATATCTGCTGAGGTCAAGAACAAATACAACTTTGTCAAGTTGATGATCGCTGGAGATTATGAAGAGTTACGAGTAAGTTTCGGTGATTGCCATCCCACGCCACTCGTGTGGCTAGGATTCATAAAGAAATTAGATCAGTTTGAGTTGTTGAACCCCACCAGAGCTTTAAAGGTTCTTTCGATATTGTCGGAAAAACCCCAAAACCGGAGGTTGATAACTCAGTCTATTCTTGATCACTTGTTTGTGCATTTTCGAAACAATCAAACTATGAAACAAGCAATAGACATCTTACATAACCAAAAGCTTATAAAAACCTACATTGCATTTTTGAAACTAGAATACATGATAGTTCTATACCGGCCAGCTACAAAAAGAGTCGAATCTTCCATCATGGAGATCATATCTCCCAGAGTGGTGTCGAAAAATGCTATAAGCGCCGCTAGAGCCCTTTATCAGAGCACCGACTTTATGATGATCAAATATATAGGCAAGATGTTGAGTGGAGAAAGCTGGGTCAAACCGCAAGGTGTTTACGATTTATACCAGCAGGAGGTGATATCGAAGGGATTCCAGCCCAATGAAGACTGCTTGGTGGCCCTCATCAAGGCAGCAAGTGCACTCAATGGCCAGGGAGAACCTTTTGTGTGGAAGCAGTCGCTTTATGCTCCTCAAGTAGCTATTCGTGAAGTCAAGAACCAAGTTTCCTTGAACAAAATCAACGAAATGCCAATATCATTCACTGATCTGGCCTGGGTTGCCTATATTAAAATGCTACTGCAGTATGATTATATATCTGAATTGGCAAATATCATCAAGTATTGGCAGAACACCCATTTTCTCCCCAAGCTGGAGACCCTTATTGCATTACTAAGAGCATTGCCTCGGGAGTATTCCCGTAGGTATATAAACCATGCAACCAAGATTCGCATGGACTCCGTCACAGAGAATACCGATAAGAGGGCAATAGTCAATTGGCCGTGGCCAACTGCAGACGAATTAGATAAGTCTTAAAGATTTCGACGATTTTCAGTGAATTAATATTTCGCCAGTTGACAGCACACTTATTGACCACCCCACCATTTCCCAGTTGACCGCCTACCGGGCCATTAACTACCATTCATGTAAATATCCTTGTATTATTAAATAGACAACAATCTCATGGTTTCTCCAGGTTTCGCATCGACCAATCAGATATTGTGCGCGTTGGCGCCGATGGAGATTTTCACTTTCACCATTATATAAGGAGATCCGGAAGTTTTAATTTTGATAATACAAAAGTTAACCACGGCATCAGTAATTTACAATATATAGGAGGAAGTAAAGGAAATGTTGAGAATAGGAAACCTCGCCAAAACCAATTCAATTAATTTGTTCAGAACAATGTCGACCACTAGACCATTGTTGAATACTAGAATTGAAACCGATGCTTTCGGTGAAATTGAAGTAGACAGTAGTAAATACTACGGTGCGCAGACTGCCAGATCAAAGCTGAATTTCAAAATTGGTGGTGAGGCAGCGAGGATGCCTACTCCCATTGTGAGGGCATTTGGGGTGTTGAAGAAGTCTGCTGCTATTGTCAATGAAGAATTGGGAGCTTTAGACCCAAAGTTATCCGAGGCTATTCAACAAGCTGCCACTGAAGTCGCTGAAGGTAAATTGGACGACCATTTCCCTTTGGTGGTTTTCCAAACTGGTTCTGGTACACAGTCTAATATGAACGCCAACGAAGTTATCTCCAATAGAGCCATTGAAATTTTAGGAGGTGAATTGGGGTCAAAGAAACCTGTTCATCCTAACGACCATTGTAACATGTCGCAATCTTCCAATGACACCTTTCCTACAGTGATGCATATTGCTGCTGTGACGGAAATCTCCAGTCATTTACTTCCCGAATTGACTAAATTGAGGGATTCATTGCAGGCAAAAGCCGAGGAATTCAAGGATATCATCAAAATTGGTAGAACCCATTTACAAGACGCCACCCCTTTGACTTTGGGTCAAGAATTCTCTGGTTACACCCAACAAATCACTAATGGTATTGAAAGAGTTGAAAAAGCTTTACCTAATTTGTTATTCTTAGCCCAAGGTGGTACTGCAGTTGGTACTGGATTAAACACCAAAAAAGGCTGGGATGTTAAAATTGCTGACCAAGTGGCTAAATTGACTGGTTTCCCATTCAAAACTGCTCCTAATAAGTTTGAGGCTTTGGCTGCTCATGATGCCATTGTTGAAGCTTCCGGTGCGTTGAACACCGTGGCTGTTTCTTTGTTCAAAATCGCCAATGATATCAGATACTTGGGTTCGGGTCCAAGATGTGGTTACGGAGAATTATCGTTGCCAGAAAACGAACCCGGTTCGTCTATCATGCCTGGCAAGGTTAATCCCACGCAAAATGAAGCATTAACCATGGTTGCCGCTCAAGTATTTGGTAACCACTCAGCCATCACTTTCGCCGGTGCTTCAGGACAATTCGAATTGAATGTCTTCAAGCCTGTGATGATCTCCAACTTGTTATCTTCCATTAGATTAATTGCCGATGGATCAAACTCTTTCAGAGTCCACTGTGTTGATGGGATTGTTGCAAATGAGGAAAAGATCACCAAAACCTTGCATGAATCATTAATGTTGGTAACTGCTTTGAATCCCAAGATTGGTTATGACGCCGCTTCTAAAACTGCCAAAAACGCTCACAAGAAAGGGTTGACTTTGAAGGAATCGGCGTTGGAATTGGGTGTGTTGAACGAAGAAGAGTTCGACGAATGGGTCAAACCAGAGAAGATGATTGGTCCAAAGGATTAAAAACACTCCCTGCTGCCCATTATTTATCCTCCTATATATATTTAAACAATAGTGATAGAATCCTCTCAAAGCTCTTCTTGAGAATGCTCAAAAAATCAACTGCCTCGTTTTCCATGGCCCATCAACATGTACGACGTAACGAAGTTCAGAAAGGCAAAACGGCTATGGGGGGTAAGGTGAACCACCAGTCATCGACCTATAGCTATGATAATGGGGAACGGAAGATCATCGATCCGGTAGTGGCGAAATTAAAGGAAGCAAGACGATTAGAGAGAGCACAAAAAGAGAAACAAATGATGGAGAAAAAAGGGTTGACCAAGCCCAAACCCAAGGTTAAACTGTCCATACCCATGAGAACGTCAGGGAATGCCAATCTTCCCAAGAAAAATAAAGTTGTGGCCAAAACTACAAAATCGGAAGCCAAAAGTAGCCCACGACCAGAACGGCGGCCAGCAACGAAGATGAATTTTAACGAGTTAATGAAAAAAGCAGGGACAATCGATCAGTCTAAGTTGTCTATTTCTCTCAAAGGGAAATCCAAGTCACCGGAAAAAGAATCAAAAGCATCAACAAAAAGAGATCGTCAAGCAATGGTGAAACCTGTAATTGGCAGATCTCCATCACAATCTCAATCGCAAACCCAATCAAACGGGGTGGCCCCTCAAACAAAGTCGGTGATTCCCACTCGAAAACCCTCACAGCAGCTAGCAGCTAAGTTGAAACAGAAACAGGCTGCCAAAGCCAAGTTAAACCAATCCACTAATGGCACTGTTGAGGAAGATTATACCGATTCTGATTTAGAGTCATTCATAGCATCTGACGAAGAGGAATCCCATCAAGATGACGGCTACGATCGAGACGAAATATGGGCCATGTTCAATAGGGGCAAGTCGCGTAGACATTTCACAATGGATGATTACGACTCTGACGAAATGGAAGCCACCGGTGAAGAAATCTTCAATGAAGAGTTGAGATCGAAAAAACGAGCCGAAGTAGAAGATCGTAAAGAACTTGAACAAGAGCTTAGAAGAGCTGAATTGAAGCGACAGCGCAAATTGAAATCGTCCAAATAATCCCATGTAATCTCAGTTGCAACATTTCGCGATGGATGGTAATAGTAATGCAATAAAGTACATAACTAAGGAGCTACGAAAGGACATCTTCAGCTTGAAAAATCGTCTTCAGTCCATTATATATGATTATCATTTCACGAAAAATATCGAGAATCTTTACAACTTCCCTCTAATCCCCAATGAACGCTGTGGCCTTTGGTATGTTCCACCTGATGAATATAGCGCCACCTGTTATTTCAAGTCCACTGATGGTCATACCAACGAATGGAAGTTTCTGTTTCGCCGATTGAACTTGCATCTCCTTCCGATAATAGAGAGCAGCGGTGGAATTATTGTCGTCGATTCTACTCGTAAAGGAAAATTGATTCCCGATGCTTTATCGAAGACCATTCCTATTTGGTGTGCTGTTCTTAACTATATAAAATTTGAAAACGACGAAATCTTCAATGGAGAGTCAACCACTGAAGTGGCTGCCGATTACCACGATTTGAATCAAGAAAATTGGGTTAAATTACCTCCTATAATCCCTCGAAGTGAAAAATATGAAATAGTTAAACGAATCCCTGATTTTGTGAAGGAAGTCAAACGTCTTGGGTTATTCTCCAAAGATACTCTAGCGTTCACCAAGCCTTTAGTTCCTTTTTGGGTGTATCCAGGTAACACTACTGTTCCTACTACTGTGCATTATAACCAAATAATCTGCCTCACTACCTCCAGTGCAAAGTTAACCACAGTAACCTTGAGGGAAAACCACGAAGTCATTACTTGGCCATATATTCAAGGGTCGGCTGACGACCATGAACTTTGGGTGACGTCCGACATTTGCCAAGGGAAACTCGACCCCATTCTATTTTGGAAGTTCTACCCTCAACTCACACTGAAGAATTCACTATTCATAGAGTTAAGTAACGAACAGCTTGTCACCAAATTAAACCAACTTTGGCAAACGGTATCAGCCCCAGAGGCACAGGAAGCAATATCCAACGCGATAGAGACCACCAAAGTGGGTGATACTGGAATTTGGTTCGGGAAGATTGCTGGTACCACCACCTACTCTATGGCAGAGGCAGAAATTGACAACTTGGTGGTTCTTAGCCGAAGCCAAGTCTCCAACGTCCCAAAGCAGGTTAAACTCCACCACTACAAGCTTGAACTGAATAAGAAAGGAGCTAAGCATTTAAGAGAGATTTTGCCTGAACTAGTGCCGAAATTGACACTGAATACCATGGTATTGTGTGACACTGGGAAAGATTTAAGTATCGGTGTTGTTCTCATTCTACTATGTCTTCACTATACGGTAGAATTTGAGCCCCAAACAGGGACACGGCCAAATAAAGACATCATTAAACAGTTCTTGAACAAGATTAACCTCCTACAGCCGGTGAACCCCAGTAGAAACACCCTTCAAAGTATCAATAGTTACTTGATGTAAGAATTAAAATGCGAATTTGAAAATTTGTCTGCTATTTCATGGCTCGTTTTCTAGTTTTACCAGGATACTTGCAATCGGGGAAGATATTGGCGGAGAAAGGGTCAGGATTTCGTAAGCTAATGACAAAATTGAACCATCAACTAGACTACATTGATCCACCGGTAATCATCAAAAGTTACAAGGAATTAGCATTCAGTCTCGGAGATAGCGAGGAAGAAAGGCAAAACAAATGGGGTAAAATCGTTGAAAGTAACGCTAATAGATGTTGGTTCCAGCACGATAATGAAAACGGATATGTGAAACTCGACGAGTCCTACGACTTTTTAAAGCAGTATCTAAAGGAGAATGGGCCATATGATGGACTTATTGGGTTCAGTCAGGGAGCAGGGATGATGTTGACTATGATAAACTGTAAAGAATTCCACTTCAAAGCCTGTATTTCATTTTCAGGGTTTATGTTCACCGTTCCTTCCGACCCCAAATATGACAGGGTTAATATCAATTATCAGATCGACGACCCTAAAGAGTATGCTGCGAAGAATCAAATCCACCCAGATTATGTCCAGTTATATGCCAATCCCCCTCCCCATACTAAAATCTTCAATGTTTATGGAGCAAATGATATGATAGTTCCCAAAGTGAGATCATCATTTATAACTTCTACGTTTCCCAACGTCCAAGAATTCGAATTTGACGGCGGCCATATGTTACCCAACAAGAAACCTTTCTTGATGCCGTTAGTTGATGAGATACAGCACCATTTGCAATTATGACATCTTCCTTATCGTATATAGAAATCAGTATAAATATAAAACTAATGCGAAAAATTCCAGTCAACGATAACGATGAGTAAAAATACAGAATCTATTTATCGAGAGGCGAAGAAGGACTTGCCAGCATGGATGAAGACAGACAGATATTCCAAGTATGGTGCACGCCCTAGCAAAGCGTCCAGCGAAAATTCCGGCTCAAAACAAGATCTAGAAGATAGTAATAAAGTATCAGTATCACCACCTAATGTGTCAGCCTCCGATAAGTATGCAAAGTACGGAATGGTACAAGGAGACAACAGGCTAGACAAACTAAGACGCCCAGATTCTCGTAAGCGCCAAAGAGAACCTGATGACGACAGTACACATAAAAGAACCCAGGCATCTTGGGGATTTAGAGAACGAGGGAGTACTGCGGTCAAGGACACGACACCCAACGGAGAATCTGAAGAGGGGCAAGACGATGGAAAAGGTGAAGAGGCGGTTGAAGTGGCCCCCTATGCCAACATTCATGCTACAAACCCACTGAACACACACTATCAAACGTTTCAGAGTAATATCAAAAGGGATGGAAAAGACATCAATGCAATTATCCGTACCCATTATAATCAGCGGACTTATCAGTCTAAATTCCAAGGACATAGACAGAACTCTCCTATTATCAAGTTGCGTAACTTCAATAATGTCATCAAGTATATCCTACTTGCCGAGTTTAGTAAAAAGGTTGGCGAGGGTCCATTTAGATTGTTAGATCTCTGCTGTGGAAAGGGAGGAGACTTGAACAAAATGGAATTCATCAAGATAGATGAGTATATAGGCATTGACATAAGTGATGGATCCATCAGAGAAGCTTTTAATCGTTACAACAAGAACAAAAAACGGTTTATAACTGGACACAGGGATAGCAGCAAATTCAATTTTGAAGCGTTTTTAGCCACGGGGGATTTGTTCACCCAGTTTGTTCCCGAGATCTTGGAACCCAGCTTTCCTGGGATTATCGACCATGTATTTCCTGTTGATAGTGCTAGTTGTCAGTTTTCATTGCATTATGCCTTAGCTACGGAATCGAAGCTCAGATGTTTGATTAGTAACGTTTCTAAATCCTTGAAGTCAGGGGGAACCTTCGTGGGTACAATCCCTTCTTCCGATTTCATCAAGCAGAAAATTAGAATGATCAACCCTGAATCAGATGAATATTCATTTGGAAACGAGTTGTATCAAGTCAAATTTCACAAAAAACCTCCTATGGATGGAGATTTCACAGATCAGCCATTCGGAAATGGCTACAATTATAGCTTGAAGGACGCCATTGATGACGTTCCTGAATACGTTGTGCCATTTGAGACGTTACGTAAAATATGTGAAGAACATCAGATGGTTCTTAAAATGAAAAAGAATTTCATTGAGTTTTTTAATCAAGAGATTCCCAAGTATTTCAAAAGATTAAGTCACAATTTAATCCAAAGTATCAAGCGTAGTGATGGGAAATATGGTATCGAAGGTTTGGAGAAGGAGGCGGTGGAATTCTACTTAGCATTTGCATTTGAAAAACTTTAGGAGACCGAACTTCGAGCACATAACTTGGCAAGCACGTATTTGTTCCAATGCATTAGTCTACTCAAGATAATGTCAAGTCTAATTCAACTTGAGAAGATTATGCTGGCTTTAAGTCAGATGGTCAAAGTGGCAACCCCTCCTTCCAAGTTTCCAGCTGGCCAGAACTGTACCTGGATATAAATGTGCTCAAGACGACCTGGCTGAACGACTTCTTAGGCGGAATTAAAGGCCCGTCAATTAATTTTTCAATCACCCTGATGGACGATATTCTGCAGACACAGAGACTTCGTAGGAGATAATTACAAAAGATCTCAGTCGGTGTTGTTGTGACTACAATCTCCATGTGGTCAATTTGATTTGGTTCTCGACATGGGCAAGTAACTAGCCAATGAAATTTTGGTCCTGAGACTGTTTACAATTGTTGGGAGTAACTTTTACAGGTTAGAATTTTTTGTAATGCCATCCAATGGGAATTTCACCGTTGTGCTATTGTTCGGAATTTATACAGCTACATTGCAGGTGTCATCTGGCAACATTGATAATAATATGGCCGGTACAAAGTTACACTTTAGAATTGGGTGACACTTATCATTCCTTACTCCCTTTTTTAATCTACCAAGAAATCATCAAATGTCTAGTATTTGACCACGTATGCCAAAAGGTTCCCTTAGCATTGCTGGCCGAAGAAGAGGGTTGTATGACAGTGTTGTATTTGTTGATGGAATTTCATCTTAACTCCAGTTGGCTATTGTCTATGATGCAGATGGTGAGTTGATTCACGCTCGAAACCGATTACCCCGAAAACAAGAATTGATGGATTGAATTCTGGAATTGTCTAGGGAAGTAAGGCTTACAAGAATTAATAGTGAAACTAGGTCTACCCCAATCTTAAGGAGAGCTGATTACGAGAAAACCACAACTTGTACAATTGTATCACTACGTGTGTATCTACCGAATAAGAACTTTGTACCTTGGGAGTCGGTAAGAAAATACTCCAATTATACGGCGCTCCTACGAAAAAGACCACACTCGCTAAAAGTACCCCTAAAACTAACCCCTAAAAGTACCTCTAAACCCAAAAAGGTGGCGGGCAATCCCATGCTGGTAACAAACTCAAGAGTTGACCAGTAATCGTTGTTCTGGAATGTACATAGTTAATAACAATAAGACTATCACTTCTAAGCTTATACTCAGTCGGTTGTGTTCCCACCTCCGCCACCGGTGCTCGACTAATGTTCCTAACCCTGAGATAACTTGGAAATAGACGAGGAGATGTCGGGACAATATCGCAAGAATCTCTGATAAGCCTGCTGAAAGTATCTAGGGTAAATTAGCATTGAAACCCGAGGTGTCGTGACGCAAATCTCATGTAGTGGTTATTGTCTGAGGTGTTACAAGTTACATCCAATAGGCGCTTCCCTCGAGCACTTGTGTGATCATCAAATTTGCTGGAGATGTAGGTCGAATAAAGCATGGTTATGTGACCCGTTTGGCAGAAGTATTTCGCTTAAGTACCTTGAAAAGAATCATCTGCAAAATCATATAGATCCAGGGAGATCACTGACATGAGATGATGACCTTGTCACCTTTAAAGTAATTTTCTTTGTCACTATCGATGCTTTACGTGCCTATGTGTTGTATATGTGATTATTGGTTACTGTGCAAGACTCCGCAGAATTTAATTCATCATACGTCAATCTGTAACCCGCAAAACGGCACACTGGCGGTAAAACTCACCTGTACTAATAGGACAGTGCGGTTGCGGCAAAATCTAACTCTCCGAGATTCCAATGTTACCAGATGGAATGGATACCTTTGAAATATGCCATAACATATGTAAATTACTGTAGGCAATCGTTACTAAATGAAATTTCGTATGCAGAAAATGAAATTTATTATGTTACGAGGATTTCCCATGGAAGATCATCAGTACAACATGATTACCCACCAATAAATGGTCAGTATGTAGTTTTATGGATATCAATTGATATAGGAGTTAATTTGCAATAATTTCCACAACTAAGGGTCTAGACTTGGCGACAGTAAGTGCATGTTTAGAATCCAGGAGCTAGAGCCCAGACCCTCTTTGTTTGATAAGACCGGTCGGTGACACCTATTAATAGGGTCTGATGTGACGTGTCCATATGAAGTTATTGGAGGGGTCGGGTTAGCGACATGTTCTTTGGTGCTTTGAATTCTCGTTTCTGGAGATTGTGTCTCTCATTCGAATGGAACGTTCTCTTCTACTGTCTAGCTAATGCTTCCATTCTAACGTAAAACCAGCGTTAATTTGAAAAATCAAATTCAGCTAGAACAGTGGAAGCCAAAAAAGAGCTACTGACCTTTTTCTGCTTCCACTTCGCTTGTATGTCGTCACCCAAATTGGAAGACATTAAACGTAAAGCAAGTTTGTTAATTTTGAGCTTTTATGATACCCACAGATGATCGAGTAGGGTAAGAGATGAAGGGTGTTGACCAACGTATTGTAAATGTTAAAATGTTAAACTTGTTTAACGTTCGGAGTTGAAACCTGCTCGAGTTTGCCCAGACTCCACCCTAATTTACTCAAATTTTACGAATGTTTTGGCTGAATCAAATCGGCATGAAAAAATTAGATGAAAAGATACAGGCTACTGACTTGGTAGATCCATCTCCTTGGGTGAAGACGTGCAACAAGGATTGACAATCAACTAATTATACTTAGAGAAATCTCATCTTTAGTTTGATCGTCTAGTCTTATTCCGAGAACTGTCTCCAGTCCACGATAGTTCTTGTTTTCTCAAAGTTTCAAACCCATAGGATATTCGTAGAAAGAGACCCAAAGTTTACTTCAACAAAATGGAGATTCACGATTTCTACTACTTGATTGCCAAAAAGCCCGATGATCATAATTACATCGTACGCCGCTACCGCACTCCGAAACCGCTATCGCTTCCCCATCGCAACCCCTAATATACATTTGCTGCTGCACAAATAGCTTTTTCCCCTTTAAAACCCGTGATGTAAAAGTTACACAAAATAGCAGTAAGGAGGACTATACACAAAAGCTCAATGGAGTTTCAGTACAATAGGGTTAAATTAGACATTAGCTACAGTAATACCCCGAGACTTAGACGTCCCCCTATTACGTAAAAGATAGGATGAGATGCAAATGACCTCTTATCAGTTGATGATCCTGAAATTTGCTCCTACAACTGGCTATATTAACAGTACTCAGATTAATTAATTGTTTGCAAAACGCCTATGAGAGAGTCAACGAGAGTCAAAGAAAGTCACGCTAAATCCAGTTTTCGCGGGTGACCGGCTATAATCCCTGTCCCGGTGCATGCAGGCGCCGGTGTGTTTGAACACGTATGCAATTTTCCTGCTTAGTAACGGAATGAAATGCATCCGAAACCATCTAAAATAGCGCCCTGCTGCAACCAACAGGACCGGAAATATTTTCTAGGAATTATCGTTCGATAACTGCGGTTTCGATGGGCCGGTGAATTTTATTATCTATCGCGGGGCCGTATTTGGCGAAATTTCATTTGGCAGTTTAAAAATTTGTTGTTACTGGCGCTGCCGAAAGAAACTGTGGGGAGGTTTTAACTCCTTGATTTAACCTTGATTAAACCTTGACCCTTGTTGTCTAAATCCGGGTTCAGTCACACCACTATTTACAACTAGGTCGTAGATAACCTTATCTAGTAATCTAGGTTATCTAGGCTCTCTCTCCGTATACGCTGTCCTTTTTGGGAGGGAGCTTTTTCTGTTTTCTTTTTTAACTATTAACAATAAGATATTCCCCCCTCCAATCATCCCTTTATTCGCTTATTTTGTCTAATCCTCACTAACATTTTAGTCCTTCATGCATGCAGATTATTTCCAACCCTGTATAATGCCGGTTTGCATTTTTTTTATTTTCCTGTGCCGATCGTAAAAAGGTGACAATATAAAAGATGGCTATTTTCTCCCATTTGTAAGGTTCCTTAAAACATTCCTTCAGTTATTTTCAGTAGGTTTATAACAGATAAAACGTCTTTATTTGAAGAGTTGTGGTTTCCCTTTTTTGACAATCTTAAACCATAGGCTCGTTCTCACGATTTAGAGTTTGTTGGCATCTTTTAAGCTTTGTGTTGGCTACTGTTGTATTTAACCTTATAATCTCAGCGAATTGGATATATATTGTTGGTAAGGATTGATCAGTTTCGCTGTTAGCTATTTGCTTTAGGGTTTTCTTCTAGACTTCGAACTTCGGTTATTTTTTTTTTTTTTACTTTTCGTCACCAATTATTATTTTTAGGGTTGGTAATTTTAGATTTCATTACTGTTAAATTCGGTAACACATCAATTGCATTCTCGCATAAGCCGATTTTTAGCTGTTGTTCTAGTTGAAGCTATAACGTGTCATAAGATTATAATCATTGGCGTATTTTGTTTAGCTGTCACGAGTAAAGTGTAAGTATTAGTTTTCGATTGCCCAACAGAGATCATGGTACTATGAATTTAAGGAATCAATGCCGCAGAAAAAGTATACATGAGCCTGTTAGCCCTCTTTCCCATGTAACATCGGATAGCGATGGTAACAGTGAGGGAGGTAAACAAGCGAAATGGGTAGATTCAATCAAGAAAGATGATTCCTACAAGGAGGAGAGTGAAAGGAGCGATAGTGTGGAAGACGGTGGGAGGGGAAGGGATGACGATAGTGAGAAGGAAGGGAATGAGCTGGAGGCTGGTGATGGCGAAGAAACAGACAACAGATTGACAATAAAGTGTGAAGAAAAGATCGACACTGTTTATAGCCAAGATACCCAAACTAATGGCAAAATTGAAGATAGAGTAGATATCCATGGTAATGGAGATCAAAATTTGATGATCAATAAGGAACATACGATCAGTGTTACGGCCGTCAAGCCGAAATCATCCGGAATTAACAAACCACAGAATGGACAATTCAGTATCTCCCTGATGTTAAACAGGAGAAATATAGATGAGAGTCTTCTTACCCGAACCACCAAAGAAGAATCCCCCAACTCCGATGATTCTAGCATTGGCGAGGGCGAGAACAGCCAGATGGTACCATCAACTGCTCATCCCCAATCATCGATGTCTGGCATCAAACTTGACCCAATCATTCCCATTCCAGACCTCCAACCACTCTCTCAGCAATCCCCTGCAAATGAAGTGGCCAAATCGCAATATAAGTCTGACTCCACGGAGTATTATGAAGATGTCAAGCCAGGAAGACGGTTCAGGAGACGTTACAACCAGATTGTTCGCCGCTACAGCTGTTCTTTTCCCGGATGTGTTAAGTCCTATGGCAGCTTGAATCACCTTAATACCCATATCGTGACAAAGAAGCATGGTCAAAGGAAATCCAAATCTGACTTCCATCATGATGAGCCCAACACCGATTATTCCTCAGGGAACTATTGGTACGGCTATCCTCCCAGTTATGGCCATTATTCCTCCACCAATCGATTCCCGTACTACATGATGGTCAACAATGACTCCCTGGGAATTCATCCCCCTGTTATTGCCTCCGTACCACCTGGAGTGGCCCCCGGGAACGTTTCAACTCACATTTATCCCATCCACCGGTCTTCCATAGCTACAGTCCCACACCCTCCTTCTGAAGCCATGCAAGGGGTTCATCTATCGTACCCC